>JAPPVO010000031.1:95380002-95669605 GCA_030407325.1 Camellia japonica
AATGTTCTCAACAGGATAACAAGTCAATAAGGAAGTGCTTATTACCTTCTTTAGAGAACTAGAACTCGGCCTTTTTCGGAGGGCTTCGGTTGCGCAGTCATCCAAGATGTCATCTACTTCATAGGCTGCATCATTGAGTTTTCTCAACCAATTTTGTATTGCTTTGTCTTGGAATTGTTTTTGTTCTGCATCTTCCAGGACAGCCTGGATGGTGGTGAGAGTGCTTGAAAGCTTTTTCATCTCCTTGTCAACACCCCAAAGCAAGCCCACCTCCTTTTGGATCAAGGAGTTGAGATTCTGAAGCACAAATGGTAGAAACGATGCAATGTTGACTTGATATCTGGATTCAATTCAAGGAAAGCTCTCAAAATTGCAAATAATGTTTTGCCAAGAACTAAATGACCCAAGTTGAGATGTATATCAGAATAAAGGTTTCATAACAATTGTGCAAAGACAAATGAGGGAAGACTTGGAAAATGGGGGAAGACTTTGGAAAATGACTCATTACCTACTGATGAATTATAGTTGGTTAGAGTGTGTACTCTGTAACACCATGTCTAATCTTTCACTATTTTTTTCATTTAATTTGATTTTAAATTTAAATAAAATATTTAATTTGATACGATGAAAGTCTTTTTCAAAGTTTCCATCTTATTCCAAATTTTCTCTTTTTACCAAATTTGATGAAATTTTTTTTTTGTAATTATCTCCTAAGCTTTATCATTTTAAATTTTTATTAAATTTAAATTTGATGAAAGATTGGATAGTTCTCGATTTGATTTTTTTTTTTTTTTTAAATGATGATGAACATTAAATGAAAAGATTAGATAATTTTTGAGTACTTTTTATTAAATTTAAATTTAATGAAAGAAAAAATGAATGATTGAAGGTGCTCGTACACCCAAATTGATAGCCATTAGATCTCTTCAAAATACTCTAAACTTTTAAACTTTTATTTTTCATCTTGAATCAATATTAAATTATTTAAATATGAATCAATATTAAATTATTTGAATTCTTTTATTTATTATTGAAATTTAGAATGTTAACAAAATTCAATAGTAAAATAAATATAATTTTTAACGAATATTTTAATTTAAGCTCTAGAAAGAAGTGTATATATATATTCTTGTCTTTTATATTTTTTTTATAATATATATTGATATTTATATTTAATATTTATAAATTCAGTCAGAATTAAGTAAGTTTCATATGATTTAAAATTTTTCTTAAGTTTTGGCCTACATTTTAAGAGGCACTTAAATTTTTAAGTAATATCAACTGTAGTTATCAAACGGACTTAATTGATTATCACTTAATACATTCAGTTTTAACTGCTGAACTGATAAAGTTGAAAATTAAAAACTGAAGACTAAAAAATATGTATTGAAAACTAAATGATGAATTGTTACATTAAAAAAATGTTTGATAAAAATTGAGCTGAATTAAAAATAAGTTATTTGATATGTATAAAATTAAATTTGAAATTTATTATTTTTGAATTGTATATTTCAAATTTTATATTGTAATGGTGGTATTAGTGGTAATGGTGACGGTATGATGGTGATGGTGGTAGCGGTGGTGATAGTGGTAGCAGTTGCGGTAGCGATAGCGATAGCATTGATGATGGTGGTAGGAATGATAGTGATAATAAAATGATGGGCGGGTGGCAACAATTACAATGGTAATGAAGTTGGTGGTGGTAGTGGCGGTATGACAAATTGACAATGGTGGCGGCGACAGCATGGTGGTGGTGGTGGTAGCAGTGGTGGTGGCGATAACATGATGATAGTGGTAGTGGTAGTAATGGTGATGGTAATGAGTTTATAATAATATATATTGATTAGTGGTAGTGGTAGTGGTAGTAATGGTGATGGTGGTGAGTTTATAATAATATATATTGATACTTATATAGTAGTCATAAATTCAGTCAGAATTAAATAAATTTTATATAATTTATTTTTAATATATATATATTTTTAAATGACATCAATTGTGCTATATTAAATTTGAAAATGCCTAGGCACTGCCTAAAAGAATTCTCAAAATAGGAGGAAACATTGGATAATGAGATATCTTTACAGTTAAATTCCATGATATTTGAAGTTTCAAAGAAACTACATTGGGTTTCATTTTTCCAAGTTGCATCTGACTTTTGATGCAATGGGGATGCACTTTTATTGAAGTTTCGAGGAAACTACATTGGGTTTCATTTTTCCAAGTTGCATTTGACTTTTGATGCAATGGGGATGCACTTTTATTGAAGTTTCGAGGAAACTACATTGGGGATGCACTTTTATCATATTTGATTGGATTGTTTTTGGGTGAAATGTTTTTACTTTTCTTCTTGGACAAATTATATTTACCGTCTTTAACCATTATCGTTTTTTACTTTATTCTCTTAAATTAAAAATTAATACAACGTATATTCTTTATTTTTTTGAAAATTTTCAATCAAACTTTTATGTCTCCATTCTAATAACAAAATTGATAGAAAATGTGCATGTAATGTGCGCATATCATATTTATAACAAATTTTTTAAAAGTTTATTTTCGTCATAGATATGCCATGTGCATATTACATATACATTGAAAACTTTTAGAAGATGAAGGGAGTACATTATATCAATTTTTAGTTTAATGGGGTAAAATGAAAAATGGTGATAGTTGAGGGGAGTAAAGTGTAATTTGGCCTTTCTTCTTTAGTCTATAGATAGGGTGTGAGCATGGTCTGGATTGGTTCGATTTGAAGTAAAGCCATGATCAATCGATTGTCTACGATTCCATAAAAATTGGAACCAAACCAATCTATTTAAATTATAGAACCAATCCGAACCAAACTATTTAAATACGATTCAGCTAGGTTTGGAACCACAGTTTCATATAATCTGTTCACAAAGAAAAATCACATAAATAAGCATAATGTTTCACAATTAACATAAACAAATATATTATCTAGTACATAAACATATTGTTCAACATGTAGCAAGTATAAAACTCCCATTAAACAAATATTTTGTTTTTTCTTCTCTTGATTTTGAGGAGACTTAGGATAGTTTGCAATATGTTTTCTCAATGTACTAGTTCCATTTGCACTAACCCAAGCACAAGAAGCTTTACAGTGGTTATATTTAACACATAAAGCAATCTTACTCCCTTTTTTATATGGTTTAAGTTACATACAGTCCGGATTAGTTCTAATCTGGAACCGTAAACTCCAATTCGGAATCAATCCGTAGAGAACAGATTCCTAATTTTCCAATTTAGAACCAAACCAACAGGATTGGACTGGGCCGGTTCAGATTGTGAATTTTTCAAATTCCTTACTCAGCTCTGTCTATAGAGAAGAAGAAGAAGAAGAGAGAGGTAACAGATAAGAAATATCCAAATTAGATTTTGTTAAATTTTAGAATAAATTATACTTTTAACCTTCAAACTTTCGTTCAAATTTCACTTTGATCCTTTATCTTTTAGAGAAGAATTCCACATTCATTGAAGTTTGGAGGAAACTACATGGGCTTTTGTCATTTTCATTTTCCTACTTAGTATTGATGCAATGGGGAATTGATTTTTTTTTTTTTTTTCAGAATTCATTTGATTGAAATGTTTCTACTCACAAAATTTACCACGTAATTTATTCTGTTGCCTAAAAAGAAAGGGGGGAAATGAGAAAGTTAAGCAGTAGGTTGATTGCTTCATGTTTCTGCATTGCCCTGACAATGAATGGAGGTTTCTTTCTGGTCTATTTTGGTCTTTTAAGGGCTGTTTCCCATTTTCTGTGGAGGTTTTTGCATCCTCCCTTGGCCCTTTTTCCATTCATGTGGAGTGATTCAAATTGAGCTAACATTGTTGGTTTCCAACATTACTTTATTAACATCAACACAAGTTTTGATAGGGAGCAGCATTCCATTGCATTAATATGTACCCTATTGACATTTTGGCAACATCAATGACCAAAGGCAATTCATTTTTCTGTAGTGGCCTAACAAAGAAACAAGTAATCTTTATTTTTGTGACCGGCAATCTTCAAAGTTCTCAGGACTAGATGTTTAAATCATTCAATTTACTCTATCAAAATTGATGCAGCAGAACCGTTTTTCACCACAATTGGAAATAGTGACGTGCCTATTTAGGAGTGAAAAAAAAAAAAAAAGTAGAAGAAGTGACGGAAAATTAAATCCACTAATGAGATATATGGGAATTGAATCCCAATGATATATTTGAAGAATATATTTGGAAGAACAAACTATTTTATTTTTTAAATTGTTGGATACAACAAGTATTGTGCTTGCTTCTAGATTCCTTACGTCTCTTCAATCACTATGCATTTGGGACTGCCCCAAGATTCCATTACTGCTTCATAGCTTTCAAAGCCTAACCAAACTCCAAACTTCGAGCATTTATGGATGCAGTCCTAAATTGGCAAGGCGATGTCAAAAGGGAAATGAGGAGGATTGGTATAAGACAGCACACGTTCCAGATATCGATCTGTAAATACATGGAATCTACTCGTTAACCATGAGTGAGTGAAGTGCAAAAAGGAATGCGCATATTATATGTGAAGATTCCATATAGACCAAGGTAAATTCTCTTTCACTTATTCGAATGTTTTATAATGCCTGTCGACTATTTCATGCATGCAACATATCAGATTTCATCTGGAGATTTCATTGATTCTTTGTTTATTTGAAGAGAAATATCCACATTCCTTTATTGATAAGATATATCTTTCTATATGTTTCTTGAAGATTTTTTTGTCAATTTTTAGCGACATATGCAAAAAATGGTTATAAAAAATTATTTTTAGCGACAATTTTACTATGACTTATTTTCAATGAAACTTGATGGGAATTAAGTCCAACTATTAGGGCCTATTAATGATTTATCCTAGAATGAATTGTTACTTACCTAAAGTTTGAAGTTTGTTCAAATTGGGATTCATTCCAAGAAATTTCAATTTGCTGATGGAATCACATATGGAGTTTTATTTTTAGGGAATGACTAAATTAGCTACTTGATTTGCTAATTAAGATAGTTTGCACACAACACATAACAAATTTAGCTTATAAGAAAATAACGCATTCATATGATTTTTAATTTGTTTTATGTGGAACTGTAGTGGGTTGTTTGAGGAGCAGTTAATGTAATTTTGTAAACATTGATACAAATCCGTATGTTGAAGGCTTTACCAAAGATGTGGGTTTCAATGACCAAATGTCCAGGTTATTTACATTATCCATTTCTTCTTAAGGTGGTAATTGTTACAATTTTTATGTTCAATAAGTTAACATTTCAGCGGTCGGCTATCCTTGTTAACATTAAAATCTCATTATGTATAGGTCCGGAATATTCATTTCTAATCCAAGCTTTACTTGATGATTCCATGATATTGTCTATGCTGCATTTTGGCTTTGGGTCTTGATTTTCTATTTCAGTTGTTTGACATCTTGTTATAGCATCAAATGAGTTTAGATAATAAATATGACTTAATAGTAACCCCAAGGGGTTAGCCTAATGGTAAGGAGTCTTGGGGGCGTGCTCTTTCTAAGATTCAAAGATTGAAACTTCTTAGGTGCTAACAATTCTTTGAGTCTATTGGATTAGGAAAAAATCCTTGAATTAACCGTGGTGCACTTGCAAGAAACTCTTTGTCGAGAGCCTATGCATCCCTGGGGATTAGTCAAGTTTTGATCCGGACAACCCAATGCCAATCAAAAAAAATAATTTGACTTAATAGTACTTTCTTTCGGGTACAAAATTTTAAGGGGAAATAACACTTAAGATGTAAAGTTAAAAAATTATTTTTTAATGTTGTAAAGTTTATCATTAATAACCAAATATTTTTTTAAAATTACACTGAAATGGAATTTCCCCAAATTTTAATATGATTCTTTTGGTCTTTTTGTTGACAGACTCGCAAACATTTGTTTTTTGTTTGATGAAATGCACTTGCAATACAAAAAGTGTTTTATGAACAACTTAATCAAACACCTTTTTTGCTCAAGGGTGCAAGTCTGTTGACAAGCTCGCAAAAGGTGTTTGATGAAATGCACTTGCACCATGTGCATATACATCACACCTTGGCATTAACTTAAAAATAACACCCACAAACATTACGATAAACATTACAATAAAGAAATTTGGAAGTTTAAATTAAATGGTTTGATTAAAGTTCAACACTCCACATAGGATAGAGTTACACCTTACACGCTACACATTTGCACCCTACACAGGATGGAGTTGCATTTCATCAAACAAAATGAATTTTTTTGGCACAAAACAGCAAAATGAAGCCTACCAAAAACTTATTTTATTCAGTCATTTCATCAAGAACATAAACACAAAAATTATCATTAAAATTATTATGATGAAAGTGAAAGTGAGAGAGAGAGAGGAATGAAGGAAGGAATCGCGCGGGAAAACGAGAGAGAGGCTGAGCAAAACAGTGAGAGAGTAGTTTGGGAGTGTACTACAGTGCTAAGGCCGGCTAGGTTGGAAAGGGGGAAAAAGAGATTTCCAAACGACGTCGTTTTTAGGTGTAAGGGCAAATTCAATATCAGAAAATCGTGGGTTGGTAGTAAATTTCTTTTCCTACTGATTTGTAACAAAGAATTGTTGTTCTCGCTGAAGTAATTTCTCCTTCAATTTATGCATAATTCAAAATTAGTTTATCAACCTTGGTTCCATCATCCAAGAAACAAATAAAAAAATAATTTATTATTATTATTTTTTTTAAAGTTCAAGTGTGAAATCTTACCTCACACAAGTGATGAATGGAGTTGTGGCAAGTAATTCTATTTTCACACATTAATTTCTTACTTCGCACACTTAATGAAACTTTTTCCTTAATACAATTTTGTTCTAGAATCAAAATACCACAATAACCTTATATTCTTTCACCCAAATCCTAATTAAAACACCACAACCATCTTCTATCGCGAATGCCACCTCTCTCGTCCACCATCCCCTTCCTTCACCTCTTTTCTCATCTACATGTGACCATTTTCCACCATAAACCATACAGTCCCACAAGTACCCTGCCACAAACCACTCACTTTTAAGATTAACTGTGGAGGTCTAGGATGGAAGGGGATAATAGAAGTAACAGTGGTGATAACGGTGGATGGTTGAGAGTGGCGACAACAGCGGCGAATGAGGAAATGGTAGGTGGATGGAATCAAAATTAAGGTTTTGAAAATTGAAGATGATGCTATTGAAATAAAGAGATGTGTACTGAGGGGGTTTTTTTTTTTTTAGATGTGTATGAAAAGGTAATCATTAAATATGTGCATTGAGGAAACTTATAGTCTGGAAATAGAATTATCCAATTTTAACTCACGGGTTTAATTTGGAGAAGCATTTGTTGACCTTGTGTTTTTTGTTAGAAAAATATTATTTACTAATATAATTTAATTAATAAAATGATTAAAAGATTTACAATGAATAAAATATGAAAGCACGTAAATTCACAAAGAGTAAGAAAGAGTTGGCCTGTGATATTAAGAGGCGTGTGGTCACTATCCTAAAGCCGTTGTTCCTTCCCACGTAAAGGTACAAACGTAGTGCAACGGCTCCAAGATACAACCTCAGCACTTACAGCCTTCCTCATCCGTTATTTACGTCCACCAAGAGGATATGAACGAGTTACAAATCATAGTTGCCTAGAAAATACATAAAATAGATAAAGTATTCTCATGTTAAAACTCAATATCTCATATACATATGTCTTCTTGTGATTCTTATGTATCCTCCATCTTTAGAAAACATAGGAATATATACAAATGAAAATCTTATAAGAATTAATATATCACATTTAATCATTACATAATTATAATAATAAAACTTAGTAATATCTTTGTAACCGAAATATTTAAAACCAATATTAATGTTAATAACGGTTAAACAAATTAAATAAAAATAATTAATTTTATTTTTATTAAAATTCTAACATTTTTTCCTCTTTTTTTTTCTTCTCACTTATTGAGGGCTTTTTTGGCTCAATGAGCCACAAAAGACAAAATAGGCTCATGAGCCACAACAGACAAAATATCACATCCAATCCCATAATCATTACACTCTTCTCTCACAAAAAAGTCAAAAAAGCCAAAAAAAAGCCCTTCCCAAACCAAGCTTTTAAGCCCAGGCTCATATAGCCAAAAAAGCCAAAAAGCCAAAAAGCCAACCCACTTCCCAAACGAAGGCTGAATCTCTTTTCATTTCTTATTTGTTTCGTTTTTTTTTATTTAAATTTTTTTTCCTGACACTTCTTTTATTTCATTCAAAAAGAGTAATAGTGATGAATGACCAGACCTTTCTTGTGTTGACTTCTTTTTTTTTTTTTTTTCTTATCAAATGCATGTTTTTGAATTAGATTTTCAAAAGGTAGTGTGATCAAAACAAGTCAAGTATAATCGCATCATTTTCCATCAATAATTCCTTAGTTGTATAAATTAAGGATGCTCGCGAATTGAGTTTGGTCGACTGACCTCTTATCCGCCATTCGTCTGAACTTAGACAGATTGACAAAAATCAATCTGCATCCATCCTCATAATTAGCAGATGCGGATTTAGTGGACTGTGCCAGTTGGCAGGTGAATATGGATTGGTTTGGCAGTTTGGGTTTTACTGTTAATTGTTTACTATTTTACACCCACAATTTTTTATTGTTCGTTTTTTATAATACAAATAAAGGCTTAACTTTTATATTTCGCAAATATAAGGTCATGTTTTTAACACAAAGCATAATTTCACTTTCCTAGTAGTGTTGGTGGATCGGGTTGGATCTGGTGACCTTTCATTCGCCATCCGTTCGAACTTAGACAGATTGAGAAAAATGCATTCAGATCCATCCACTCAAACCATTGAAACTATTCATTTTATAGCGGATCGAGTTGGGCAATTCGATTTTGACGGATCGGATGGATGCTTGCCCACCCCTATGAACGAAAAAAATAATGTCATTTTTTATTTTTTTCCCACTAAAATGTATGTGGAAAAAAAAAAGAAAAAAAGAAGAACATTTCCCTTGCTGCGGCTATTGCAATGTTGAAACTTTATCCATGTGCTCTACATCAAGCACGCAATGGGAAGCATCAGATGGTGGACCTTTGTTGTTCTTTCTTAGCCATTCATGGGTTTTTCACCCCTTGTTCATGGTGGCAGGCTTTGGATTTAAGATTTGAGGAAGGTAAAGGCAAAGGAAATAAAAAAAAAATGTGATAAAAATTGAACATACATTTCATTGATTTTTCTTTTGCCATTTTTTTTTTCTCTGTAAATCCCTTTTGAAATTCTTAATCTAAACATAACCTAAAAGACAACAAGTTTGCGGCTATTCCCTAATGTGTCTTGTGGTCAAATTCCTTTTATTGCTTCATCTCAAGTTGCACTCAGAATGGAGAGATTCTTTTATGGATGGTGAATGAGTTCAAGAAGCCATTGAGCAGCGCATATAAACTCTTGTTTCAGGTAATATGATATCTTAGAACATATCAGGAAAGTCTGCATTTTAGAAAACTTAAATATTTTATTACTATTCAGAGGATGTTAACTTACAATAGAAGCTGATGGACTTGGTTCTCCAGAAATGTGAACTTTATGTGATGAGGATTAAGCGTCACTGCTGTGCCTTTAGCACAACAGTGTTTGTATCTTTATTTGAAGTGTATTATGAACTTATTTTTATGATTCGAACCGTTTATTTTGTAAGGTTTATGATCCGAACCGTTTATTTTGTAAGGTTTGTTGAGTATTTTGTACCTACCGAAAATCATATTAATTAGGGGGATTTGGTGATAGCCCCCTCACTATCTAATTTGTCTTTCAAAAGGACAAGAATTATATAAGTACTTTCAAAACCCCCTGATATTTTAAAACTTGTTTCTTTTACTATATTACCCTCATATCTATCAGCTCTCCTATTAAGCCATCTTCACTATATATTTCAGAGTAAAATTTTACTCTGTATGAAAGTAAAATTTTATACTCTGAAATTAAAGTAAAATTTTACTTTGTATAAAAGTAAAATTTTACTCTGAATGAGAGTAAAATTTTACACTCTGAAACTAAAAGTAAAATTTTACTCTGTATAAAAGTAAAATTTTACTCTGAATCCCACCGCACAACCAAGCTCCACCTCCCAAAAGAATCAACTTTATCCAGACTGGGGTCGTGGCTTACGATCCTAGCATATATATCACCCCTTCCCACCTACTTAAGCCGGAGGTGCTCCTTCCTGACTGCACCGACTTGTGCATGTTGGACATTTCCAGAACCCAACCTGAGCCAATGGTGGTGACTGTCGAAGACAGAAGAGGGGAGATTTCAGAGGAGAATGGGATTGTTGAGCCAGAGTCCGAGGAATCTGGGAGTTTTATTGAGAAGGTATACAGTCCGCGTGACTACATTTCGTTAGTAGGACAAGATGGGCCAAATGTGGAATTGCCGACAGGGGCAGAGCTGTGTGTGATCCAAGGGGATGGATTTGGACAGAGGGCAGACGATTTGACGGCTGTGGAAGAGGACCTTGCCAACCTCCAGTTTTTCAGGGACCAAGATCCAGGGGACGCAGCAGTCAACTGGTTTGATTATGAGGAATCAGCGGAGGCTACCGGGTGGTTGGATGATCAATCGGATGTTGTGGAAGAGTTCCAACCAGAACAAGGTCCGGCAGGGGCAAGAATGTCAGTGACGATCGGGCAGAGTACATCGCCGGAAAGCGCCGGTGTTAAGAATTTCGCTCAGGATTGGAGCATTTCGAATACAGGAATTATTGAACAGTCAGTTGTACTAACACAGTTGGAACAGGAAAGGTTTGAGGATTCTGAGAGAATCAGGAAAGCTAAAGCCCATGAGGGGACTGAAACTGCTATGTACACAGAAACAGAGAATGCTGCGAGCATATGGATGGAGGGTACTGTGAGTACGAGAGCAGTCATACCAGAGCCGGACAGGTGTCTGTCAGTTGCCGACGGAATGTGGTGGGAGGACGATGATTTACGTCTTGCCCACACAGATAAGGATTGGGGGAGCAACCAACCAGACGATACCTGGTACATCGGCGAGGTCGACCATATGACAAGGAGTGGGCGGTATTTCAAGCCTCCACACCTAGATTAGCCAGAGGCATCTGGGAAAAATAGGGAGGCTGAGAAACAGAAAGAAAAGCAACTTGAAGATGAGGCCGTGCTCAAACAGCTAAAAAAGATACAAGTAGACATCTCCATCTGGGGACTACTTATGGCATCGCGGGTGCATCGACAAGCTGTCTTATCGGCCATGGACAAGGCCAAGCTCTCAATAGAAACCACGCCAGAGCAGCTGGTGGGATTAGTTTTTCCAGAAAGAGCTACCCCGATGCTGACTTTTTCCGACAAGGAATTTCCACCTGAGGGGGTGAACCACAACAAGCCACTCTACATTTCGATGGAATATAGAAACAAATGGATCCCGGTGGTTCTTGTTGATACCGGATCCGCCATCAACGTCTGCCCGGCAAGGACAGCGTATGCAATCAATTTAAAAATCGCAGACTTTGTGCCGACAGCCCAGTTGATTCGGGCATATGACAACACAAGCAGAAAAGTCATGGGGACAGTGAAAATTCATACCAAGGTTGGGCCGGGACAGCATGAGATAGATTTCCATGTCTTAGAGGTTCCTGCAACTTTCAAACTGCTTTTGAGGCGGCCGTGGTTGCATCAGGTGAAGGCAGTGTCATCCACCTTGCATCAGATGGTGAAATACCCCCATGGGAAGGGAGTAGCCATTGTTTTTGGGAATGCGTCGATCCATCCACCACCAGAAGTATCCACGCCAGTTTTGGAAATTGAGCACAGTATGGAGGATGTGTTCATGTCAGGTTTTACCTTGGCTGAGGCTCGGGTTGTGCGGAACATCATGGCGGCTAATGAGGGGGTGTATGTCAGTGCTCAAGCAGTATACCTCATGAACAAGCTCCAACACATCCCCGGGATGGGATTGGGAAAGAGCGGCCGGAAGGGCGTTGCAACGTTGGCCGAAGTGCCACACAAACCACACACCTTTGGCTTGGGTTATCTGCCCACCAAAGAGGATTGGGTAAGGAAAGGTAAGGAGATGGCTGGGAGAGCCAGAGCAAAACAGATGGGGAAGCCTTTTGAGTTGATGCACCGGCCCATCCAGGGTACCCTAAACAGACGCTTCGTCCGGAAAGGGGAGGACTTTCCATTTTGTGGCTTCCCAGAGCCGTGGCTGAATGCGGAGAGAAAGCGTGTGCCGGGATTCGAGATCTTCTTTGACCTACAGTTATCCGGGATGACGATGCCGAAGAGCAGACAGACTCGACAGTTGAGGTTGAGCAGAGCAAGGAGCTGGAGTTGAGGACGTCGAAATTAAAATGGGGGTAGCACTGGCATGTCTACTTTCAGATCCTCCGATCGAATAGAAGTGCTTGGGGATAACTACTCGGTGTCCATGATCGGGAATGAAACAGCTGCGGGCCTACCATCAACTATTTTAGATGCATCCATCGCACCCTCTCTCGTCTGGCAGTATGAAGAGGGATTTTTGTCAAGCAGCACCGGGTCAGGTAGTGAGCCGGAATCTGATTCCACCGAGTCTTATGAGTCGGAATCAGGTTCCAGCTCGACTGAGTCTGAGTCCGGTATTCCTAGGGTGATAACCCGGATGCCACAGTCCTGTCCAGGTCGTCTTTTTCTTTTTCTTTTGAGTCTGTTGTAACAGAAGAATCGGACGGTTTAGATGTGCTTAATGAGAATGATGTGGATGTGGTTTCTGAGTACTTTTCTGTGCCTTTGATTTATTGCTTGAATCAGGACTTTCAAAATTTTGACAAAAACGACGAGGAAGAAATTCCTCCGGTTTTGCAACGATTAATTGATCAAGAGCAGGAAAGATTTGTTAAACCTTTAGTTGATGAAATCACTACCGTGAATATTGGTACTGAGGAGGACCCGCGGCTGGTCCAGATCGGGTCCACGTTGTCTTCGGAGGAACGCGAGCGCTTAGTCGCTTTATTAAAAGATTTCAAAGATGTTTTCGCGTGGTCCTACGAAGACATGCCTGGGATCGATCCCGAGATTGTACAGCACCGGATCCCCTTGACCCCGAGGCCCGACCGTCAAGCAGAAACTCAGAAGGATCCGCCCGGACTGGGCCCTCAAAATTAAGAAAGAGGTCACCAAACAAATTGACGTAGGGTTCCTGCTGGTTTCCGAATACCTGACTTGGTTGGCCAACATTGTTCCAATGCCGAAGAAGGATGGCAGGATCCGGGTGTGCGTGGATTTCAGGGATTTGAACAAAGCCAGTCCGAAGGACGACTTTCCCTTGTCGCATATCGATGAGTTAATGGACTTCACAGCAGGGCATGCTTTGCTTTCGTTCATGGATGGCTTCTCAGGCTACAATCAGATAGTGATGGCACCTGAAGACCGGGAAAAGACTGCCTTCACCACCCCGTGGGGGACCTACTGCTACAGAGTGATGCCATTTGGGCTGAAGAACGCTGGAGCTACATATCAACGGGCGGCGACCACAATATTGCATGACATGATCCACAAAGAGGTTGAGGTGTATGTGGACAACATGATTGTCAAGTCCAAAGAAAGAGAGGACCACTACACCGCCTTACAAAAGTTCTTCCAAAGGATCAGAGAATTTCAGTTGAGACTGAATCCTCAGAAGTGTACGTTTGGTGTTACAGCGGGAAAAATGCTAGGGTTTCTGATTACACAGAGAGGTATCGAAGTCGACCCTTCCAAAATCAAGGCCACCTTAGAAATGCCACCACCAAGGACTAAAAAGGAGGTGCAAGACTTTCTGGGTAAAGTGCAATTCATAAGACAGTTTATCTCAAA
The DNA here is from genome assembly GCA_030407325.1 of Camellia japonica. Taxonomy (NCBI): domain Eukaryota; kingdom Viridiplantae; phylum Streptophyta; class Magnoliopsida; order Ericales; family Theaceae; genus Camellia; species Camellia japonica. The sequence continues at coordinate 95,393,862 of JAPPVO010000031.1, forward strand.
ATTAACCTTGACTTGTGAACCTCTTTTTGGTCTCCTGAAGAAAGGAAAGAAATTCCAATGGAACGGCCGATGCCAAGCTGCTTTTGAACAGATCAAGGAATATTTACAGAACCCACCCGTGTTGTCACCACCAGAGCCGGGAAAACCGTTGATATTGTACCTTTCAGTAACTGAGACTACAATGGGCTGTATGCTCGCACAAGAATCAGAGGACAAAGTGGAGAGAGCCATCTACTATCTGAGCAAGAAGATGCTAGAGTATGAAACTCGCTACACACCGTTGGAGAAGGCTTGCTTAGCCTTGGTATAGACTACCAGGAAGCTGTGGCATTACCTGTTAGCTCACTCCGTAATGTTAGTTTCACGACTGGATCCCATCAAATATCTTTTCGAGAAACCGGCACTTACGGGTAGGCTAGCTCGTTGGTTGCTATTGCTTTCCGAATTCGATCTGAAATATGTGACACGCAAGTCAGTCAAGGGAAGAGCAGTAGCAGAATTCTTAGCCGATTATCCAGTGGAAAGGGGTGAAGCAGTTGAGTACTTATTCCCAGATGAGGCCATTTTGCACATCGAAAATGAAACTTGGACGATGTACTTTGACGGAGCGTCAAACCAGTACGGATATGGGATAGGAGTGTTGTTGATAGCACCCGACAATTCCCGTATCCCTCTAGCATTCAAACTCCGGTTCAAAGTCTCGAACAATGAAGCAGAATATGAGGCATGCATTGCCGGTCTAGAAGCAGCCCTGGAACTAGGGGCAAAACGGTTGGACGTCATCGGGGACTCGAACCTTGTTGTGTCTCAAGCAAAAGGAGACTGGAAAGTCAAAGAAGAAAAGATGATAATGTATCACCAAACCCTGGACTTGTTAATTCCTCGGTTTGAGAAGCTAAACTTTGCTCATCTACTAAGAGAGAACAACAGATTCGCAGATTCATTAGCAACTCTATCTTCCATGATAGATATCCCGTTTGGAGTCCGGATGCGTCCAGTCATCATTGACCAGAAATTTGCGCCAGCATATGAATCAATTGCTGCTATAGATGAGGTTCAAGATGAGAACCCCTAGTATTACGACATTTGGAATTTCTTGGAGAAAGAGGCGTATCCACCAGGGGCAAATGCCAAGAATAAAAGGGCAATCAGAAGAATGGTCGTTCAGTTCATCATCTACGGGGGTAAACTGTATAAGAGAGGTCATCTGGGAATGCATAAGCTGTGTGTAGAAGCCGAAGAATCGAAGCGCCTAATGGAGGCCATCCATGGAGGAGAATGTGGTGCACATATGAATGGGGTAATGTTGGCTCGGAAGATCCTCAGACAGGGTTACTATTGGTCCACCATGGAGGAGGATTGTATCGGCTTTGTTCGGCGATGCCACAAATGTCAGATCCATGCAAACCGCATGAACATCCCGCCGTCGAAACTATACAACATGACTTCGCCATGGCCATTTTCAGTTTGGGGAATCGATGTGATCGGGGCTGTCACTCCGAAGGGGTCGAATGGGCATGAGTTCATCCTGGTCGCGATAGATTATTTTACAAAGTGGGTCGAGGCCCAATCTTATGCGGTGTTGAAGGCTTCACATGTCGCAAAGTTCATCAGAAACAACATCATCTGTCGTTATGGAGTCCCAAATGAGATCATTTCAGATAACGGTTCCCACTTCAAGAAGGAAGTGATTGACTTGTTGGAGAAATACAATGTGGCTTTTCATAAGTCATCCACATACCGGCCGCAAACCAATGGAGCGGTTGAGGCCGCCAACAAGAACATCAAACACATACTGCAGAAGATGGTGGAAACCTACCGGGACTGGCCAGATAAGTTGCCGTTTGCTCTGTGGGGCTACCGGACTTCAATCAGAACTTCTACTGGGGCGACTCCGTATTCATTGGTTTATGGGATGGAGGCCGTTCTACCTATTGAAATTGAGGTTCCGTCTTTGCGAGTATTGGGAGTGTCAGATAGCCGAAGCAGATTGGCAGCAGAGCAGATTTGAAGAACTCATGCTCTTTCGATGAAGAAGACTGAAAGCACTGTACCACGTTCAAGGTTATCAGCGCAGGATTGCCCGGGCTTTCAACAAGAGAGTTAAGTCCAGGAATCTAAAAGAAGGAGATTTGGTACTCAAGGACAACCGAGCTCCCATCCACGACCCAAGGGGCAAGTTCAGACCCAATTGGACTGGTCCCTACATTATCAAGTCTATTTGGTCAGGTGGAGCTGTCGTTTTGATGGACCTAGATGGCCTAGAGTTCTCACAACCGATCAATATGGACAAGTTGAAGAAATATTATCCCTGAGAGGCTCGCTAGGCCGAAAACCCGAAAGGGCGACCTAGGCAAAAGTTAGAGCACGAAAAATTTGAAATTATAAAAACTGAGCTCGCAAGGTTGAAAACCCGCAAAGGGCGGCCTTGGCAAAAGTTAGAGCGCAAAAGGAGAGTGAAAATACTCGAGTGAACCCAAGCCTGAACTACGTAAGGCTTGATTCCCATCTTTGGGATACGTAGGCAACTTCATCCTGAAGTCCAGCCATAAGCTTTTTCCCCGATTAACTTTGTCCATTTGATCAGCTCGGTCATCTTTGTCTATTCAGCATTCAAGAGCTTCGGTTGTAATCTCCGGTACAGTGCTACTCAAACTAGGGGCAACTTTCCAGTTGCGGGAATCCGATGTTGTGCATCTCAGTGACAGGTCTCAAGCGTGTCCAATTCTGATCCATATCGAAAATAGTTTTGAAAAGTTTTGATAAAAGTTGACTTTGTTCAAATTAATCTTTTTACAACTAAGACCATTTTTGGACCAAAGCGGAATTTTTCAGTACCCACAACCTTCAATTTCATTGATTTCAATACAGAGTTCTCCTGCTCTTGCATACAAATTGAAGTTGCTTTTTATTACATTCATAAAGAAAACTTGAAAATGCTAATAAAGCAATAAATCCGGGGCATTAAGTCAGGTGTTCCTGCGCCCCCTCCCAGAGCTGGTCGAAGCCTCTGATGCCAAGCTAGGCCCAATATGTGCCGCCTCATTAAGCCAATCTATGCACTCATTAGACAAAGTGCAACTGAAAGTGGGAGCGGGGGCCAGGAGCTCTCTAGTCCTTCATGCTGTCGTATACCGGCCAAGCTGTGCGCCTCGGATCGGGAATGTAGCCGGGTACTCTATCCCCTCTGGTGGACAAGTCTGATCATGACCAAACTGGCGCTGGAACCGGAATGGGAAATAGAACACACAGTGAGTCAAGATAATCAGCTGAATCCCAGGTTGGCGGGTCATGCTATAGCCCATTGCCGATAGATTGAGCCAAGGGCACCGCCAAGCAATGCGGTCTGCAGACAAGCTGCACATCCAGTCAAACCACCAACCCTCATCAAGGGCATCGACTAGACGTTGCCTGAAGAAGTAGCCACGAGCTGAGTAAGCTGGGCAAGAGTCCACAACCTACAACTTGTCCATCAACCACACCTGGGAAGGGATGAAAAATGAGAGAATAAAGAATAGAGAGATGTACGATGAGAGAAAAAGTAAGAAGAGGGTTTTGTGAGAAAAACTGAGCCTGAGGGCCGAGTGATGTGAGCAATACATATGTGAAACATTACCTGCAGCAGTAGTGGACTTCCCACAAATTTGGTCGTTTCGCGGCGATGGAAAGCGTCCAAGCCCAGCAACGTCTCAGCCAGAGTCATGGCGATGCAACTCTTACCCTCCTTCAAACCTTGGGCAGCCTCGATCAACCGGACACTAGATCCTCCGGAGCCTGAGGCAAGTAAGAAATGAGATAGCATGCACAAACAAAGTGCGTGTTGCCGAAAACCTTGCCAATGATGGTCACCACGGTCACCGGCACCAGAAAAACGGCAAATCAAACTCGGAATATCCAGCATTCCATCATAAATCAAAGATCGAGCGTCGGGTATTGAGAGCCCACACATTTGTCCTAAGTCTTGGGCATAGCCAAAACGAAGTTGGGGCAAGATCTCTTCATTGCGCTCGGACTCCATTAAAGCTTGGAAATCTTCGAAGGTAGGACATACCACTTGCCGCCAAAGCTAAAAACATGCTCACCGGATTCCAAAACCTTGCCGCGGCATGGAGAAACGGAAGGTGCAGCGGAGTACGACCCAGAGTGAATAGTGCGTTTATGCCGAAGCCCCGGAAACTCAGCTTTTCCGAGCCGTCCAAGTTGGCAATCCAAGCTGAGAGATTCTGGGCAAGAAACTCTTCCATTTGGAGCAAATCAGTGTTGAATTGAGAAAAACCACGAAGCTGAGGCCTTTTGTAGAAGATAAGGTTGAGTGGAGAACAGATGTCAGCATTCTGCTGGTTCTTGCAATTCATGGCCGGCCGGCCAAATATAGTGCCGACCGACCACCACTTTTGGCCGATGGACATTTCTCATGGCCGATGGCCTTTCTTATGGCCGATGGCCTTCCCCCCTGTTCCATGAGCTGTTTATGAGTTGAACATGCTGAGGGATTGTGGTTGGAACCTCTACCGATGCCCTCCGGTGATCGATTCTTGCGGGGTCACACCCTTTTGCTTATCGAGTTGTTGTACATTTGCTTATCGAGTTGTATTTCACTCTCTTTAAGTCTTTGATTTGCTTATCGAGTTGTACTCGCACTTGGTTGACTTATCGAGTTTCTTTGTTTTGCTTATCGAGTTGTAAGTCGGTTCACTACCTGATTATTACGATGCGAGTGCTCAATTTTCAAACAAAGTTCAATTTCATTCACATTGTTATGTGATACCACGCGATGCGATGCATAGAAAGTACAAATGTAACACCTTTTGAACAAAATAGCTATTTCATTTCCATCATGTGTTTTGCAAAAATACACAGTTTTGAAAAAAATAATAACCTGCCTGAGGCAGTGCGATGTGCTTAAACTACCAGTAAAAAGGAAAGTAAAGCAAAAGGAGAGCAGGGCAGCAGAATATCGGGATTGATACCAACAGCCCTCCTCCCTTTTTACGATCGATGCACCTCTCGCGCCCTTGTTCGGGTCAACTATATGGTTTGGCACCTTCATTACTCAAGACAGTGCAAGGAAGTGCACTTTTGAAACATTAGTAGGCCTTCGAGTAGACCTCAGGTCGTGTCTTCTTTGAGCGATGGTCCGTACGTGCGAGGAACACCCCTTCCCTTATCATTTTGTATCTTGTGAACTCCACAAATCGCTTCAATTATACTGTGTTTCAGTGCTTTGCATTTCAACATCATGAATAACTTGTCTTTACCATGCTTCAAGTTTCTATACACATTGCATGCATACGTGCATTGCTTTACTTACATGTGTTCAAGTTCCTTTTATACACTTTGCGTGCATACGTGCATTGCTTTACTTACATGTGTTCAAGTTTCTATACACATTGCATGCATACGTGCATTGCTTTACTTACATGTGTTCAAGTTCCTTTTATACACATTGCATGCATATGTGCATTATTTTACTTACATGTGTTCAAGTTTCTATACACATTGCATGCATACGTGCATTGCTTTACTTGCATGTGTTCAAGTTTCTATACACATTGCGTGCATACGTGCATTGCTTTACTTACATGTGTTCAAGTTTCTATACACATTGCATGCATACGTGCATTGCTTTACTTACATGTGTTCAAGTTCCTTTATACACATTGCTGCATAGTGCATTGCTTACTTACATGTGTTCAAGTTTCTATACACATTGCATGCATACGTGCATCGCTTTACTTACATGTGTTCAAGTTCTTTTATAAATTGCATGCATAGTGCATTGCTTTACTTACATGTGTTCAGTTTCTATACACTTGCATGCGTTGCATTGCTTTACTTACATGTGTTCAAGTTCCTTTTATACACATTGCATGCGTTGTCGCGTTATGCTTTACTTACATGTGTTCAAGTTTCTTTTATACACATTGCATGCGTTGTCGCGTTATGCTTTACTTACATGTGTTCAAATTTCTATACACATTGCATACGTTGTCGCGTTATGCTTTACTTACATGTGTTCAAGTTCATTTTATACACATTGTATACGTTGTCGCGTATACTTTACTTACATGTGTCTACATCTTCACACATTGCGCACGTTGTCCGTGTTCTTTACTTACATGTGTTTGCGCCTTCATAGCATTGTTATGTTTGTTTCAAATCGCATTGTTATGCGTTCTAATCGGTTTGCGTCGTCACGCACTTTCAATTGCATTGATATGCATGTTGCTAACAATATTGTACCTGTTAAGTTTTCTTTCTTTTTCAGGCACGATATTGTATGTACGGTTCATTTGAAGCTGGCACGACCAGACGAACCGCACAGGTATTGTATTCTCCGCGTGAAACGTAGCGAGAATTACATGATTCTCTTACACTCTCTCTGCATTGTAGTGTAGTTTGGTGTGTGCTAGCTTAAAACTGTTGCATTGTTATGCTTCGTTACAGCTTTCTTTGCATGATCATAAGTTATGCTCGGCTTCTTGCATTGTCAGTTGCATTTTGCCCCTGCCTTCGGGCGCATATCTTTATCTGCAGCTTGTATGTTTTGTCTAAGTCTTCGGCCTTGTCAAAAATGGGTCGTCTCTGGGCTTTGACAATCACTCCCGTCATTGTTATGACTTTCGAGTTCTGTCAAAGAGGGGCAACTGTAGACACCCCATTTTTGACCGTCCTCAAGACTTGGACGTCACCGCTTGAACACTCGGTGATCACCCATGTTCGTGTTCGTTTTGAGTTCCCGGAGGTCTCGGCTACGCGCCTTGCCTCAGGATCTCTCAACTCGACTGTTTTGTGTTTGATTTTGCACCAAACACTTGTGTTTTTGCTTCTGAGGGTAGAGAGTAGCTTGTTAGCTACCCCTGACACCCACCGCCCTGGCTTGAGGCCACCGGCCGTGTCTTCTTGCTACCGGCCATTGGTGAATATACCATTGGCCGGTCGGCATTTGGTGTGGTCGGCCGACCATCTGTTTGGCCGATGGCCTCCTTTTCTGGCCGATACCCCTTTTTGCCTTTTTTAGGCATAATGCATGCCAGCTGTGCCAGCTGGAATGCACGGACCCTGCCCCCATGCACGGGTGTGGCTGTTTTTGACCTTTGCACCCTTTTGGTCCAAGCTTCCTAGAGAAGATTGCACCCTTTGCTCAAGCTTCTTGAGGAAGCTTGACCCTTTGTCATAGCTTCCTCAAGAAGCTTGCACCCTTAGCTTAGCTTCCCTTGGAAGCCTTGACCCTTTTGAATAGCTTCCCTTGGAAGCTTAGTCTTTGCATTGTCTATATAAGAGACCCCTCTTCTCCTTTGATGGGTTGAGCAAAACCAGAGCAAAATACATATATATTCTGATATATACACCTTCTCTCTCTATATCTCCCTCTCTCTCTTCATTTGTGTGTGTTTAAGAGCCTAAAAGTGTGTTTTATTCTTAGTTTTGCACTAAGACACACACCATTACACCATACTTCGACTTGGGAGGTCTTGGGTTTGTTCTTGAAGTTTTGGGTCGGTTTTGATCAGAAGAAGGTGGCTGACCTTGCTGTTCTTCAAGGGATCTTCAAGGGTAACACTATTGCTTTATATTCCCCAATCTTGCACTAGTCTTTAACCTATCTTGCATGCTGTTTTAGACTTTGTGTATAACTGAAAAAAGTCTTGTATTTGCATTTAAGATGTTTCATTGAGGTCATTTTGGTGTTGGGGGTCGACCTCCCCTCTTAGGCCTTGTTTGGCCCTTTTTGTGCTCTCTTTGTTAAGCTTGGGAGACTTTTGTGTGTTGGCCTTCTCACCACTGAAATCCAGTGGATTTTCAGTGGTGAAGAAGAGGTTTTGAAGTCTTGCATAGGGGAAGGACACCCCTCTCCCTTTGTCCTCTTTTGTTTATATTTTTGGCTCATAAAGGTAGCATGCATGCTTAGGTGTTTTTGGCTCCATTTCAGAGGTTTTGGGTGTTATTTGGTCATATTACATCTCTGCTTTTGGTGATTATGGTCCTTTTGCATGCAAATACACTTGCTTTGACTCCTCTATTTTGCCTAGAAATGCATCTTGCCATTAGGCCATCACGCTCTGCATTTTTTTTCTAGCTTTGTGAAGCTTTGGTCATGTTCGTCATGCTTGAGGTCTGTTAGGCATGTTTTGATCAATTTGCCATGTTTGGTATAGCCCCTTTGTATTTTGGCTTGTGAGCCTTGAGGTGTGTCATGAGCATGTTTTTGGTTGTTTCAATGATTTGGAGTCATTTCACATGCCATTTCAGTCCCTAATCCATGTTCCTATGCTTGCATCCATCACTCTTTTCATGCCTTGAAGAGGTGTCCTTTTTGCCTTGAAATGAGCATTGTGCATGCTTATGTACTTAAGTCTTTGGGGTTGCCATATCAGTGGGTTTTGGGCGCATAGTTTGATGCATAAAAACTCTGTTTTGGGTTGCTTAGTTCATGCCATGTTTGCTTGGGGTAGCTGTTGAGCAATGCTCTCTTTTGTGGCCTTGAATACCTTCTATTTTGCATCCATTCCCTAGCATGTCTTGGTGTCATCTTTTGCATGCTTTTCAGAGTTTAAACATAAGTGTTTAATGTCCAAGCATATTGCCTTTAAGTATGCTTAGAGTTGTCCTCTTCCATGCTTAGATGATAGGCCTTGGTGTGTGTATGCTTGCATGCATAAGTTGTGGCCATTTTGACCCTTTTGGCCACTGTTTTAGGGTGTGGCTGAGGCCTCCCATTTCAGTCTAAGTCCATTCTTGTACATAGTTGTATGTTTGACTTGTTGCCTCTCGTTGCATGCTTGCATTGTACCATGTTTGCATCGCATGTTAAATTGCATTGTATTGCCTCTTGCATGATTAGCACATTGCATGCTTGTATAATAGATTGCATTGCATTTGGCATGTTTTGCATCTTAGCCTCATGTTGCATTCTTGAGCCATGTTTGTATACATGCATTGCATTGCTTGGTTTGGGGTGTCAAACCAAGCATGAGGATTGAGAGTGTTCATACTCCAAGTGACGTAACACGTCTCAATCCTTGGTCGCCGACACCCTTGATCTCAATATGATAGGGTGTTGGCTTTCATCTCTTTTGTTGCATGCATTTTACATTGAATGGCAAACTTGGCCTCTTAGGCCATCATGCATCAAAATGCATAATTGATGGCCCGAGGGTCGAGGGTCATGCTCCCTTGAGTCCATTGCATGATGGAGTGTGGTCATGCTCACATTTGCTTGAAAATTCCATGCCATACACTGCTTGCCTCTGCTGCTGTCAACTGCAGGATTCTGCAAGAAGAAATAGCCGGCCGGCTACTTGGAGTGCCGACCGACCAAATACAATTAGCCGGTGGCTCAACCAATGGTCGATGACCGTTCCCTTCGGCCGGTGGTGTTCCCACTTGGTCGATGATGCTCCCCAGTGTTCAGAGAAGCATCCTTGCGACTTGTGCAAATTTTAAGAGGAGCAGGGCAGTGTAAACAGAGGCAACAGTGTTATGGCAGCAAGTTTCCAAGCGGGGCGAGTCAAGCATGCATCATTCGCGCATTCCAAGGCAGAGCTGCGGCAGTCTCTTTAGCTTCACATTTAAATTATTTTGTGATTAATTTGTTAATTAATTAGAGGGTCTGTAATAATTAATTAGCTAGGATAGTTGATTCATTATTCGGACTGTATTATTCTTTCGGTCCCTCCAAGTAAGGGCGTATTTGTAATAAGTGTGGGTGCGTGTGTGCATGTCTTCTAACCCCCACTTCTTTCTCCCTTTTACTTACCTGCTTTGATGGTTAGTATTAGGACATATTTAAATTAGCATACCTTATGCTATGCATGTGTGCATCATTCATCAGTATTGCATGCACCGGGCTCGGCGCATCATGCTAACTGCATTGTATTTCAATTCCAAGTTGAATACGTGTTAGTTGTTGCATTTCACATGCCATCCATAGATTAGCCGAGCCTATTCTAGCTACATCCTGCATGTGTTACATTAGCCATCTTAACATGAACTAGGATCATGCATATGATTACTTACTGTAGACGTCCCCGAACGCCCCGGGAGGGTTAAGTCCCGTTCCGTTCATATTGGGGTCACTACAGTTCAAGGACTCAAATGTCACGGTTCTTAATCTTGAACCAAAGAGTCCAAATCCGGCAAATCGTTTTGAAAACAGATTTTTTGAAAGAAGTGCCAAACATGGACTGCTTTGCCAGATACAGAGTCGCCACCTAAATATTTTATTTTTGGGAAATTTAGGAAACCCTGACTCGGTGCCAAAGGCCACGTGTCCGTCATCACCAAAGTTGCCTCGGCTCGGGAACTTGGGTACGATTGGGGAAGGTCACTTCGTGAGCACCCCCGTTCGCCCGGTCAAAGACCGGCCTCTACTAACCATGATATCTATTTTTGAAACATTGTGTGTTCTTATTCCGGTTATTAGCCTAGGTTACTATGTGATGCGCACAGCATACAAGTATAGACTGAGTCACCTGATTTGGAACAAAACATTTCATGTTTGTTTGTTTGAAAATGGTTTGATGGTGCTACCCGTAGGTAGGCTAAGACGTGGATTTGCCACCCTCGGGTGAGCTTAGAAAACATGATTTTGCCACTATCTAGTGGGCTTAAAACAAACATTTGATGAATTGTCCCAATTCAAGTAACCCAACCTCCACCCACAGGCATTCAAGGCAGTTATATCACATAAGCACATAGCCTCATGGTAAGCATGCTATTCATGGCAGTCACTCACACGCATGCAAGGATGCTAAAGCATAAAACTCACCGAGTACTCCAAGCCAAAACAGAAGCTCATTAGAAATCCATGCATGATCCTAGATATACAGAATTGCCTAATGCAACACATGCAAAAATGCAAACTATAGCAGGCTCGGCTATTCTAAACATGGCATGTGGAATGCTACAACTAACACGTATTCAATTTTGAATTGAAATACAAATGCAGTTTGTATGATGCGCCGAGCCCGGTGCGTGCAAAACAGATGAATGATGCAAACATGCTGTCATACTGTATGCTAATTGAAATATGCCCTAATCTAACCATCAGAAGCAGGTAAATAAAAGAGAAGAAAGACGTGGGGTTGGAAGACATACATCACACTCACCACACTTATTACAATTATGCCCTCGCACAGAGGGTCCAAATAAATATACAGTCCCGAATAAAAGAATAGTACAGTCCAAATAAATATTACAGTCCAAATATGTACAAATTCCTAATTAATTAACAAATTAACTAAGAAAATAAATAAACTGGCATGCAAGCCAGGGACTGCCTTGATTCCATTCCGGATGATGAATGATGCATGCCCGGGTTACCTTTGCGCGGAAATCCATGACGATGCCCCTATTAGCCTCTGTTTGCACTTGTTCTTGAAATGCGCGCCAAACTTTGAAAAGTTGCTAATTCTTCATTTTGCTGCAACAGAGAGCAGAAAAAGGGGCATGGCAATGTATTTTCACAAATGTATGCATGTCTCGATCCTCGTGCCACCAATCACGCATATCGATGCATGATGGCCGAGGAGTCGAATTGCACGACTCAATATGAAATGAATGCATATGAAAATACAACAAAACCTAACTCCATCATGGATAATCCGGAGTGTCGGTGACTGGGGAATTGAGACACGTTCCGTCACTCGGAGTACGGAACGTACCTCGTTTCCCGTGCCCGGGCTAACTCCTATCCCGAACACGATGCAATATGCATGATATGCATGAAATACAACTAAGATACAATCCTAACATACACAATGTCATGGAATGGCATACACGCTATACGAGGTAATACACAACCGGGCATACACAGTGCTATGGGTGAAATGGCATACGCAATGCAATAATGGGCTTACACCAACATGAGAGAGCCTCAGCCACACTCACACAGGAGGCCATCAGATGAAAACAAGACATCTCGAAATGCGTGCATGCGTGCGCGCAAATCGAGGACGGACCCTCAGGCACCGAAATGCTGCTCTAATGAGGCATGGCAAAGACATGGAATATAGTATTCAAACATGCAAAAACCAATGGCAAAATGAGGGGGAAAACAGTCCCGAAACATGGCAAAAGTGCACCCGATGCATGAAATCACTCCCGAAATGCAAAGCTAGGCACATGAGATGGCTTAAAGCTATACAAAACATGCATAATTTGAAGATGAAGTGAAAAAGCAGAAGCAAGGCAGCCCCAAAATAAGCATTTTTACAGTACAAAACATAGCCAAACAGCAAACACAAGTAGGGCTAAAATGGCATACAAAAATGGCTCCGCAAGGGAGGCAATGAGGCAAGTGATAGATACAAAGCCCAAAAAGAAAAATACCCTTCTACAACACTGAATAGGGACCAAAAATATGAACATTTACAGTTTATGACATCCCCCAAATCAGTATGCAAGCATGCTCAAAATCCAATGCAAGATTGAGGCCACAAGATGGTATAACATGAAGTAGGAAAAATATACACCAAACAGCCAAGGACCCTTAATGAAACATGACAAGGGGATCAAAATATGGCCACTTTCAGTTCTGATCATGGCCGCAAACAGAAGCTAGATAAGCCTAAAAAAGCATGCAAAAACAGGGACCAAAGAGAGGTGATGAAGCAAGTGGTACATGGAGGTTCCAAACAAGGTTGAGCCCTTATACAATGTTGTAGAGGGGCTCAAAATAGGCCTATTTTAAGTTTACATCAGGCCCCAAAACAGATTACACACGTGCTAAAAATACCATGCAAGATATTGGCATACAAGAGGGTATTGAAACAAGTGCCAAATGGGGGGCTCAAACAGGGTTGAGCCCTTCAACAAACATGAATAATGGCTCAAAAAAATAACCCTTTCAGTTAGGGTCGGAGCCCAAAACAGCAAGCAAATAGGTCTAAAAAATGATACCAAAATGAGTCAAAAAGAGGGGAAATGATGCTTACCCTTGAAGACTACCCCTTGGCTCCCTTTTGGCTTGAGATATGCTGCCTCCTAGCTGCTAGAAAGCTCCCCAAGCTGCTGGAAATGGAGTAGTGGTGGTGGTGCTAGGTGGTGATGAACAAAGGGTGTAGAACTTAGGAATTTTTGAAGGAAATGAGAGAGATGGAGAGGGATATGATGCAAGAGCTCTAAGACCAATTTTTTTCAACCCTAAAACCAGACCTTAGCAGCTGGTTATATGGTCAAGAGAGGGGGAGAAAGGGAGGGAAAAAGTGGGGGGAAAACAAGCCAAGTTTCCCCCCAAAAGTTGTTCCCTCCATATACAGATTTTTGGAGGGAAAGGGATATACAGCTGTAAAGTGCTCACACTGAGGATCATGGCCGGCCAACTATTTGAGTTGCAGGTGGCCGGCCGGCCACCCCCCATGGCCGGTCGGCCAAGGGCAAAAATGGAAAGTTGAATTAATGGCCGGCCACCATATATTGGTGGCCTCCCATGTCTCCTTAACACAACCCTGTGGTTGGAAATTGGCAACTGTGAACCAAGAGAGAGAACAACCCACTTTTCAAAGGGGTCCAAAAGTGGCAAAAGGAATTACTGGCCGGCCATATAATATTTGTGGCCTCCCATGTGTGTACAACACAAATATGTGGTTTGGGGTTGAAGAAAATGGCCCTAGGGTGGTCAACATTGGCTCGGAAGTGAGAAAAATGGGCGTTGGAGGGCGCCGGAGGAATATAACTGGTTGCTGAGACAATTGCTGGCCTCCCACCCTTCAGTGACCTTCTTGGTGATAAAACAGAGGTACCTGCCAAAAATGAACGAAAACCGATGCGAAACGAATGCTCGGGGGCCAAAACACGCAGTTCGGGGTCCCGAAAACAGGCCGTTAAGTACCGAAAGTGGCGTTCGACCACGAAGTGGGTCTCTCAGACCTCAGTGTCCCTCAAAAGGGAGTAAATAGGATGTATGCCAAAAAAACGGAGCAATCGGAGATGGTTAGGCGGTCCCGAACCGAGGCACACGGCCTGACGGCTCCGAAAACCGGGAACCTGGCTCCGAAATGGGCAAAATGGCCTACAGCCACAAAATGTAGCCCACGGCCACTGAGAGATGGTCTATGGGACCTCTCCTTCCCCTCAGGAAAAGAAACAGAGAAAACCGAGTCTGGTTCGCAAACCGAGGCAAGGCACAGAAGAGGGTTCGGAAGTCCGGAGGCAAGGCTCATGGCCGCGACCCTGAGACTTCTGAATGAGCACAATACGCAACATCACCGAGCACTCAATCGGTGACGTCTAAGTCTTAAGGTTGGTCAAAAATGGGGTGTCTACACTTACTAGTTTCTGTTTTGGCTTGGAGTACTAGGTAAGCTTTTATGCTTTAGCATACCGCATGCGTGTGAGTGTCGCCATAATAGCATGATTACCATGAGGCTAGTTGCTTATGTGATATAACTGCTTGAATGCCTGTGGGTGAAGGTTGGATTGTTTAAGTTGGAACAACTCATTGAAATCCGTATTTTAGCCTACTTGCGAGTAGCAAATTTCAAATCACTTTTTTCAAACAAACGGATATGCAATGCTTCGTTCCAAATTAGGCGATCTAGTCTATACTTTTGTGTTGTGCGCATCACATAGTAAGATTAGCTAAATTAATCGGAATAAGAACACATAACGTTTTCAAAATCGGATATCATGGTTAGTAGAGGCCGATCTTCGGATCGGGCGAGAGGGGGTGCTCATAGCTGACCTTCCCCAATCGTACCCAAGTTCCCGAGTCGAGGCAACTTTGATAATGACGGACACGTGGCCTTAGGCAAACGAGTCAGGGTTTCCTAAATTCCCCATAATAAATATTTAGGTGGCGACTCTGTATCTGGCAAAGCAATCCATATTTGGCACTTCTTTACAAAAATCTGTTTTCTCAAAACGATTTGTCGGATTTGGACTCTTTGGTTCAGATTAAGAACCGTGACAAATTGAGTCCGAACTGTAGCATTGAGGCCCTCACACGGGGCGCGTCTACAACAGTACATCCAAGACAATTCAAAATCGAAGATTGGGTACTGCGCAAAGTGATGGGAAATACCTTGGTCTCCGGAGATGGCAAGTTAGGGCCCAATTGGGAAGGACCTTACAAAGTGGTTGGGTTAGCCGGAAAAGGGGCATGCCAATTGGAAGACAAGGACGGCAAAGCCATTTTCAGGCCATGGAACACTGCCAATCTCAAACTATTTTATTTTTAGCTTTTCAATACTTGTAATTTTTCTTTTTCTCAATAAAACAAGTAGTTTTCTTTTCAGCATAATTGTTTTATTCTGTAAAAGTTGTTTTAATAAGCTAGGGGCAACAAAAGCAGAGTTGGCCGGAATAACCAACTTTGTCCTCTCCTAAGCCCAGGATAAGGATTCAGGCTGTAGGACGTTTGGTCGCAATAACCAAACACTTTACTCTAGGTTGGCAGGAATAACCAACTTAGAGGTTGGTTGGAAAAACCAACACCTCTCCTAAGCCCAGGATAAGGATCCAGGCTGCAGGACGTTTGGTCGGATTCACCAAACACTTTACTCCAGGTTGGCAGGAAAAACCAACACCCCTCCTAAGCCCAAGATAAGGATCCAGGCTGCAAGAAGTTTGGCAGGAAAAACCAAACACTTACTCTAGGTTGGCAGGAAAAACCAACTTAGAGGTTGGCTGGAAAAACCAACACCTCTCCTAAGCCCAGGATAAGGATCCAAGCTGCAGGACGTTTGGCCGGAATAACCAAACACTTTACTCCAGGCTGGCAGGAAAAACCAACTTAGAGGTTGGCTGGAAAAACCAACACCCCTCCTAAGCCCAGGATAAGGATCCAAGCTGCAGGAAGTTTAGCAGGAAAAACCAAACACTTTACTCTAGGTTGGCAGGAAAAACCAACTTAGAGGTTGGCTGGACAAAACCAAACACTTAGTACTCTTCAACCGAGATAAAGATCAAGACTGAAGAGTGGTTGGCTGGAAAAACCAACACTTAGTACTCTTCAACCGAGATAAGGACTCAGGCTAACGAATGGTTGGCTGGAAAAACCAACACTTAATACTCTTCAACCGAGGTAAAGATCAAGGCTAAAGAATGGTTGGCTGGAAAAACCAACACTTAGTACTCCTCAACCGAGATAGAGATCAAGGCTGAAGAGTGGTTGGCTAGAAAAACCAACTGTAGACGCGCCCCGCGTGAGGGCCTCAGTGCTACAGTTCGGACTCAGATTGTCACGGTTCTTAATCTGAACCAAAGAGTCCAAATCCGGCAAATCGTTTTTGAGAAAATAGATTTTTGTAAAGAAGTGCCAAACATGGACTGCTTTGCCAGATACAGAGTCGCCACCTAAATATTTTTTAATGGGGGAATTTAGGAAACCCTGACTCGTTTGCCAAAGGCCACGTGTCTGTCATCACCAAAGTTGCCTCGGCTCGGGAACTTGGGTACGATTGGGGAAGGTCAGTTATGAGCACCCCCTCTCGCCTGATCCGAAGATCGGCCTCTACTAACTATGATATCTCGTTTTTGAAAACGTTATGTGTTCTTATTCCGATTAATTAGCTAATCTTACTATGTGATGCGCACAACACAAAAGTATAGACTAGATTGCCTAATTTGGAACAAAGCATTGCATATCCGCTTGTTTGGAAGACAGTTTGAAATTTGCTACTCGCAAGTAGGCTAAAACACGGATTTCAACGAGTTGTTCCAACTCAAGCAATCTAACCTCCACCCACAGGCATTCAGGCAGTTATATCAAATAAGCATTTAGCCACATGGTAAGCATACTGTCATGTTAACATTCACACTCATGCGAGATGCTAAAGCATAAATACTTACATCGTACTCCGAGCCAAAACAGAAACTAGTTAGTAATCATATGCATGATCCTAATTCATGTTAAGTGGCTAATGTATCGCATACAAAATGTCACTAGAATAGGCTCGGCTAATCCTAGGATGGCATGTGGAATGCAACAAGTAGCACGTATTCAAGTTAGAATTGAAATACAATGCTGATAGCATGATGCGCCGAGCCCGGTGCGTGCAATACTGATGAATGATGCACGCATGCATAGCATAAGGATGCTAAATTAAACATGTCCTAATACTAACCATCAAAAGCAGGTAAGTAAAAGGGAAAAAGAAGTGGGGGTCGGAAGACATGCACACACGCACCCACACTTATTACAAATACGCCATCGCTCGGAGGGACCGAAAGAATAATACAGATTTAACTAACCTACAAGCTAATTAAATATTACAGATAAATTAAACTAGTTAAGCAAATTAACTAATCTAATAAAACAGTAAACAGCCTCGGGATGAGGGCCCAATGCAATGCGTGCTCGACTCCGCTCGGAAGTCCACGACCATGCACAAGTTGCCTCTGTTTTCCCTGCTCTGCTCCTCTAATCATTGCAAAATTCCCAAGGTGCACTCTATGAACCTTGTGGGATGCCACCAGCCAAGGGAAATGGTCACCGGCCAAAGGAAATGATCACCGGCCATCAATTGTTGGTCGGTCGGCACTAAAGATGGCCGACCGGCCAAATCTTCCTACAGAATCCTGTTTTGACAGCAGCAGAGGGCAAAACAAGGCATAGCAATGCATTTTCAAGCAAATATGTGCACCAACACATCCCTTATCATGTTTATGACTCAAAGGGACATGGTTCTCGGTTCTCGGACCACCTATCGCGCATTTCAATGCGTAATGGCCCAAGAAACCAAGTTATGCATTTTGATTTCAAATGAAATGCACATCAAACAAACAAATAAAACCCAACCTCTATCATACTCAATTTAAGAGGCAAGGCAATGCATGCCAATGCAATGCAATCTAGACATGTGAGCTAGCATGCAACATGGGCATGAGAGCAAGTGTACAAGCTAGCAAACATGCAAAGTGTAATCCTAACCATGCAAACATGCAAGATGCAACATGGACAACATGCTAAGTACAATGCATGCCAAATGCATTACAACCTAAGCATGCAAATATGCAATGTGACAAACATGGAACAAGGCCAAATATGTAACAACACACAAGGCAAGCATGCAACCATATGCTAGAATGGTCTTAAACCGAAGTGGACAGCTCTCAACCAAGTCCAAAACAGTGGCCATTGCTATGGAAATGAAGGACAATTATACATACAAACATGTATGCAAATGGACCAATATTTAAGCATAAATAGACAACTCTCAAGCACACTTAAGAGGATGCAAACATGGACAAATGGCATGCATATTAAGCTCTGAAATACACATGAGGGATGATGCCAAATCAACCTATCAATGCAAGCAAGACATGCAACCAAGCCCAAGGACTTAGGCTCACCAAGGAGGTATTGAACTACCCTTAACAAAACCAAACATGGCATGAATTGAACAACCAAAATCAGAGTTTTAACATGTTAAAACAAAGCTAAAAACACAATGACATGGCATCCTAGAGGCCTAAACATGATGGCATGCATGAAGGCACAAACATGGAGCATAAGATGACAACCTTATAAAGCATTAAAGGGACATCAAATGCAAGCATACAAGCACACCATGAGGACTAAAATGACATGACAAGTGGTTCCAAACCACTGAAATAGTGCAAGTAAAGCATGTTAGAGGGGTCAACAATCAAGGCTCAAAAGGGGATTACATGGTAGCTATACAAAGCAAATCATGGACAACCCAAATGACCCAAAATAGACCTCAAGCACATCAAAACATGCATATAAGCTTCACAAAGCTAAGCCAAAAACATGCTAGAAACAAGGCTCAAAGCATGAAGCATATTAAGGCAAATCATGGCATTACAAGACATGTATGCAAGGCAAGCATGGTGTGTCTAAACCAAGTAAAAATAGAGCTATATTATGACATAATAAGCACAAATAACAGCTAAGGCATGGCCATGATACACTTAAACAAGGTGCTCACTAATGAGGCTTAAAAGGGTCCTTTTTAAGGACAACAAGGAGAGGGGATGGCTATCTCCTTCTTAGGACCTTAAGGCACCACCCTCACCACTGAAATCCCTCAAGATTTCAGTGGTGAGGAGGCCAAAACAAAGGGGTCCCGGAGCTCACCAAAATAGCACAAAAATAGGGCCTAACAAGGCCTATGAGGGGTCAAACAACTCCAAACAACAAAACACTCTTAAACAACTATTTAAAGCACTCAAAATTAAGACTTTTATATGTTATATACAAAGTCTAAAAACAATTTCAAGATTGGTTAAAAAGCTATGCAAAAATGGGGAATAAAGGGTGAAGTTCTTACCCTTAATGACCCTCTTCACAAACAATGCTCCAGCTGGTTCTTCAAGCTTGAATCCACTCAAAAACACCAAGAACAGCTCCTCAGCACCTCAATAGCCAAGGTAAGGTGTAACACTAGGTGTTTGTGTGCAATAGTAAGACTAAAACACCTTAAGGCAAAAGAGAGAGAGATAGAGATAGAATAGCTACAACTATGAACTAACCCTAACGCAGAGCTCCCTCTGTATTTTTTTGTGTAACCCTAATGGAGAGAGAAGAGGCTCCCTCTTATAGACAATCCCTCTTGCAAAGCTTCTCAAGTAAGCTAGTCAAGAGGGAAATCCCTTCATACACATGTATGGAGGGGAGCAAAGGTGTATGCCAGCTAGCACAGCTGGCATAAAAATATCTGCAAAAGCAGATGCATAGTGGTCGCCCGGCCAAAAATGCCATTTGACCAAAATAGATGGTCGGCCGGCACAAAGAGTGCCGGTCGGCCAAACATTTGGCCGGTGGCAACAAACCAGTGGCCGGTGGCCTCAAGCCATGGCCGGTGCTGTGTGGGGACGGCCAACAAGCCATTCCCTGCCCCTCAAAGGCAAAACACAGGTGTTTGGTGCAAAACCAGACACAAAATAGTCGAGTCGAGAGATCCTGAGGCAAGGCGCGTAGCCGAGACCTCCGGGAACTCGGGACGAACACAAACATGGGTGATCACCGAGTGTTCAAGCGGTGACGTCCAAGTCTTGAGGACGGTCAAAAATGGGGTGTCTACACCAACACTTATTGATTCTTTAACCGAGATAAGAATCAAGGCTAAAAAGGTTGGTAGGTATGGCCAGTCAAATTGCAAAGTTAAGACTGAGATAAAGTATCTCAGCGGGAGAATGTTATACCTTACTCAAATTACAGTTAGAAAGTAAGTATACGCATGAAAGTAAACCGAGATAACAGTTGAAACCAAAAGAAGCTTTCATTGAAGATTCAAAACAAGTACAAAAGAAAGACCTCAGCCTGGTTAAAGTTTTTTCTTTCCAACAGCAAAAAAAAGAAATTACAGAGATTAAGCAACAACGTCATCTAAATCAGCATCAAGAACAACGCGGTCTTCACCCAGGGGTAGCTCGGTTGTGGCAGGCACCTCTTGGTTAAGCTCGGTTGAAAGACCCGCATCAGGAGGAAAAGGCTGGACGGAGACCTCTGGAGTTGGGGAGGTAGACTGGCGATCGGGCTGAGTGTTGTCTTCTGGAGCTTCATCTTCATCCTCCTCTTCCAGAAATTGCTGCTGAATGGTAGCAGCATATTTCGCCAGTGAGCTCGGTATGAAATATGGAGGAGGATTGAAGACCTCGGTCTCAGGACCATGACCGAGCTGCGCCACAGCCCCCCTCCACCCGCATTTAAAGAACAGGTCCTTCGCGGCTTCACACTGCTTGATGTACAGGGCTTCGCCTTCTTTGAAACCACGGTCCTCCGCATCCTCTAACTTCTTCTCAAGCTTGGTTATTTCGGCATTCTTTTTTCCGTCAAGCTTGGCCAGCTCGCGTAAATATTTATCTTTTATCACAGCCGCAGCCTTTTGCTTGTCTGCTTCAGCCGAGCTAACAAGACCCGTCAAACGACCATTCTCGGTTTGTAGCTCGGCTATCTGCTTACTGGCCTGTTCTAGCTCGGCGGTTTTTTCGGTTACCTCGGCCATTGCTTGCCTTGTCATTTTGCGAAGTTCCAATACACGCTTGTGAGCGATGTGGTTATTCTGCATGGCCTGCAAAAAAATGGAAAGAGACTTGTAGTAAAACCGGGCCGAAAGTTGTGCAAATTAGAAAGATAAGCAAAGGAAGTTACTTACCAGCACCATTGACTTTGTGGCCGAGCGAATGGCCTTCAACTTGGTGAGATGGTTGTGGTGCTCCATGTCGGCTGGAAGGCAAACGCTCTTGGCCAGATTGAATGCCATTAGCTGGTCTTTTTCAGCGACCACTGAATCAGTATCCTGTGTAGCTCGATTCTGAAAAGTGATCTTTGGAACCCACTTGGAAGAGCTAGCTCGGTCAGAGCGCTCTGGTTGTGGGCTAGGTGGAGGGCTTGGTAGAAGGATGGTATCTTCTTCATCAACAAGGCGTGGCTCGGTTATGGAAGTCCGAGCACGCTTGTTTGGACGAGATGATGAGGGTTGATGGGATGGAAGGACCACCACGGTCTCCTGAGTCTGACCGACTGGTGGTACCTCGGGCTGGTTTGTTTCGGTCAAAAGGGCTCGCACGGCTCTCTTTTTGGCCATTTCTTGTTCGGCGGTTAGTGGGATGAGATTGATTTGGGGCAAGGATGGGTCCGGTTCAGGAGAGGCTTCCAACAAGAAGTCAGTTACTTTGGTCTTTCGTTTGCCACAATATCGGTAGGTCGACTCAAAATTCAGTAGGTCGGCCCAACTTCGGTTTGGATATCGCAGCACGGCGTGAAGAACATTCAAGTTGGGGTAGCTGTATTGGGACTTGAGAAAGTTCAAATCTGCATGAAGGAAGACAATAATTAGTTCAGTTCAGGAAGTGAAAACCGAAGTAAAGAAAAGCATGCAATAAAGCCGAGGTAACCATACCGGCTACACCTTGTTCCAATTTATTCTGTGGCCAGGGATCTGGGCCTGTTGGTCCTCAAAGTTCCCAGATATCCAAAAGAAATCATCATCATTCACGTCTTTATCCGG
Organism: Camellia japonica; assembly: GCA_030407325.1. NCBI lineage: Eukaryota > Viridiplantae > Streptophyta > Magnoliopsida > Ericales > Theaceae > Camellia > Camellia japonica. The sequence goes on from JAPPVO010000031.1 coordinate 95,415,782, forward strand.
GGTATTCTTTATTATTTTTTCACGCCGGCGCCTTATTCTTAAATAGTATACCCAGCCATCTTCGGCCGATCCTATGGAATATTAATGGAAGAGCTCGGCTAGACCGAGATTAAAGCCAGCTCGGCAATACCGTTTATTATGCGGTAAGAATTGGTGGAAAGTTTGGTAGGACAGAGCTTGGTTTGCCTAAGGAATTCACAAAGAAGGGGCTGTACAGGGAATCGCAGACCGCACTCCACGATGGAAATAACGTTAAAAGGGACAAAGCCTTGTTTTCCCCAGGGAACGGTGTCTAGTTCGGCCAGTGAGAGGTGGACATCATCCGAAATTTGGTAGTCCTTACGAAATTCGGCTATGGCCCCTGGTGAGTTTACTAAAAATCTGTATTTACCCATGTGATTTTAAGTTATGTATAAAAATCAACGAATGCTAGCTCGGTGCTGAGATGGTATGGAGTATCTTGGCTGAAGCAAGGGAGTGCCTGGCCAACCTAAGTCTGCAAAGTAAAAAAGAAAGGTGTTAAGCACAGATCGTTGGACCGTGCTACAAGAAACAAAGGCAAGATAAATGAAGTCCTAGCTCGGCTACACAGGATGCTATCTAGTTTAGCTCGGTTTAAGCAAGGGGTTTTGCCCGGTTGAGCCTTGGGGCAGCATTCTTAGTTCGGTTTGGACTAAGGGAGCTGGGTTAACCCCAGGTTGTAGCCTGGTCGATTGTTAAGGATTTCTAGCGCGGTATTGCGCAAGCCTAGTACGGTTCGATAGCTCGGCTGAGTGAATCAGAAGGTATTTAAGACCTATTGAAACTACAAGTGTGGCAAAGAGTTTCAGCTATCGGTTGCTTAGTCTGGTGATGGTAATACTTAAAACAAACAACTTCCTAGTTCGGTTGGAGTGTGATTTTGGATCAAAGGGAAAAATTGTTCAGATTGTGCATATATACAGTACTTATATTGCAAAGTTTCTTCTAGAAAAAATGAAGTTTAGCAAAAATGGAACATATGTTTTGAAAAACATATAAATATGCATGCTATGTGTTGCAAGACAAAAGCAAAATCAACAAAAAGGAGGTAGATTTGGACCACTTACCAGTCCAAGATGAAGGCAATGAAGATGAACACGAACTCGGCAAGTGCAGGGTCGAGGAAAAATGGGAACTCAGAGAAAGAGAAAGAGGGAGATGAATAGTGCAATGAAAGATTCAAAATGAAGGGTTTGTTTTGTGTAGAAGAAAGGACAAAAAGGCGGGACTGTTCAAAATTCGTGAGGTACGAGGGCAGCGTGACAGATGCATTTAGCCAATTAACGTCTGCCACGTGTCCCTGGAATGGAAATCGATTCAGTTACTGCGTTTGAAGAGACGTTTTGACCGGGCATATTTGAGTAGCCCGGTGTTAACTTAACTCAGTTAGAATGCTAAAGAATTTAGCCCGGTTGGAATGCTAAAAGTTTTTAGCTTGGTTGAAAGGCTAAAGTTTTTTAGCTCGGCTGGTAAAAGATAATCCCTATCATGCTGCGCAGATGGAATTAAGGGGCAATTGAGAGGGTAATTTATATGTAAATTGGGCCGAGCTAGGTAGAGGGCCGTTCTGTGGGCCACGGTAAGAAGGGCAGGGTAAAAAGGGCCCAGGAGTTATCCCGGTCATAGAAAGCCTTGTAGTTAGCCCGGTCTCAGAGAGCATTGTAGTTAGCCCGGTCCAAAAGGGCTTTGCAGTTAACTCGGTCACCACGACTAGAGTAACAACAGTTAGCTCGGTCACACCTTTTGAATCGAGGTATGTTGAAGCCTACCACAAGATCTTGCTATTAGTTAGCTCGGTCCAAACTCATCACGGTTAGCACAGTTTCAGACAACCCAGCACTGAGGTACACGCAGTGAAAGGAAGAACCGAGCTAGTTGAAGCTCGGTCTATTCTGCGGCTTTAGCATGGCCATGTTATCTTGGTCGTATTGACATCCAACCATGGTAAAACCATCTCACTTGGTTTAAGCAGTGAGGGGGTGTTGAAGGATAAGCATTATCTTTCAGGAATGTGATTCCTAGGAAGACTCTACATGGAGGAGTAAGAGTCCTACTTGGATTGTGCCACGCGGAACCTATAAAAGCTCATAGCATCACCTATGGAGAGGTAACACAACTTTGATTCTCGAATACACAGAGCTTTTGTCTATTTGTCTATTTTGCTGACTTAGGCATCGAAGAGGTATCCGGTACACACCCGTCGGCTAGCTCACGTTTGTGTTTTCAGAGAGTAAAGCAACGTCGTACAGAGGAGCGCAGACTTGATCAACAGGATTATACGAGAAGAATATTTCTTGCTCGTACATAATACTACCAATATCTCATTTCGTACAATTTCACAAATTAAGGCTTTTTACAAAATTGAGACTTTCTCACTTTTAAGCACCCTTATTCAATTTTATACAATGAAAATAAGTTTAATAAGAAAATTATGGAGAATTACCCAATAAATTATCAAACCCTAACTCTCTAACATACCATTTCTCATCTCTCTACAAATATCCAAGGTTTATCTAATAACATAACCACACATCCATCCATAAATTCATATTATACAAATGAAAAGAAACCCTACCTCAAATGGAGAAGAAGAGAAACACAAACTTTCGAAAATGCTCGAATCAACTATTGGATTGGATGATCTTGAAACCCTTGTTGAGCTTTATGACGTTAATACTCCGATCAGAAATCGATTCTCACTCTAAGGTGGTGAAAGCTAAGCTTTTAATAGAGGTTTAATGATGGAGTGAGAAGAGAGATATAGAGAGAGAATGAGTGATGTACAAATGTCTAAGGTCCCAACATATAATAATAGCATAAAAGTAGCTTTGAATCCCAAAAATCAGACCAAAAATGTAGTTTTCATGCACTAAGGTTGAATAGACCACTCGAGTGGTCTAAAGTTCGCTTGAGCGATGAATGATTGCCTACAGGACCTTTTTTTTTTTAAACAGACCGCTCAAGCAGTAAGAAATGTGCTCGAATGGTGAATGGGTGCTTGCAGGATCTGAATTTTTGAAAATCAGAGTTCTCTAGGTCTATAGACCTCTCGAGTGGTCAAAAGTGCATTCAAGCGAACTACACTGACAGCTTAGGTGCCTAAACTTCAAAAATCTCTTGTTCGAACTCTGTTTTGAGTCGTTCTTATGTCTAAATCGAAATCCCGAAAGTAAATTTTTCAATGGTTCTAGCCTCACATTAAGACTCAAAGTGTATAGAGAAAAAAGGACAAAAGAGTGAAGCCTACTAAAAACAAATATTCGAATTTTGGAGTGTTTGGTCCAATCTTGCCTAGCCATCTTGCTAGCATATCAATCAAGATTCTAAACATCTAGAAGGATGTCTCAATTATAATAACAACAATGCTAGGTAGCTCAAAAAATCATGGCTCGAAACACTTAAAACGACGTCGTTTTGCATATAAAACGACGTAAAACGACGTCGTTTTGACACATTCGAGCCATTCGAGCCACAAAAATTCGGGCCACCAAACATTTTCTTTATAATAATTGAAAGTCAAATGCAAACCTATCATTACCATCGAGTTTGGAAACAATATAGTACTAAGTAACAGGTAACGAATAAAGTTTAAGACCCGGGATACTATAAGATAATAACATTATTGCCTAAAATATAATAGTTGTGTTATGTGCTTTACACACGTTATAATTTTCTGTAAATTCTTAATATAATCCTAACTAAAAAGGTTAATTGTAATAAGAAAATATTTTGAAAGGGTTAACTATTGAGTTTTGAAATCTAGGGGAGCAAAATGTAAATGAGTTATAGTTTAAGGGATTTATTGTAATGTACCCTTTTGAATATTTTATGTAACTCCATCTAACTTATTAAAATGCATGTAAAATATAATTTTAAAATTAATATAAGTTTAACTTTTATTTTTAGTTAAAAATAATTTTTTTATTATCTATTATTAGAATTAATCTAATAAAAATAAAATTTTTATAAATTAAGAAAATAAATTTAAGTTGAAGTCAAATATTCTTATGAATAATTTATTTCATAAAAGGTAGTTTTATTAAATTTAATTTGTGAAGAAAAATTTTAATCTTTAACACATTCGATATTTTTAGTTAATGGTAAATTTTTTAAAGGCAAATTCACTTTTTTAAAATAATAACATAACCCTACATGGTTTGTAGATTGAAGTGCACCGTTAAACATTTCGTTCAACTTAATAGCATGTGTGAATCACGTGACAGACATAAGGGTGTTATATACTCATTTTCAAATTTAAGGGGTAAATCGCAGATGAAATAAAGCATAGGGGTTAAATCACATATGGAATAAAGCACAAGAGTTAAAGTACACTTTGTCTTCCAAACAAATAACGAAAATATAGGAGTATTTTACTCTTTTTCATTAAATCGTTAACAGACCTAACGGTGCATTTCACTCTACAAACGACAAGAGGGTTATGTGGTCATTTCCAAATATTATGGAGTAAACCGTACATGGTACAAACCATACAGGTAAAGTGAAATTTGTCTACATTTTTATGATTAAGTTGTTAAAATCAAGTGTCATTTTTGATTTAATGATCGGTACTGTTTGGTGCAACTTATTATAAATTAAAAGTTGATAATCTCTTTAGTTAGCTTTTAAAATAAGTTTTTTTTAAACTTACTTAAAGTTATTTTTGTCTGATAAATTATAATAAGAATTACATCAAACAATCTAACACGTGCTCTCAAAATAAAAAAACTATAAACAAATAAATTGCACCAAATCCCATCATGTAATATCATTTTGAAAAATGATAGGGATGCCAACAAAATTATTAAGAAATTTATTAAATCATTCATATAAGTGTATAATCTACACTCATACGGGGATGACAAGTATTTTATAAATTTTTTGATAAAAAATTGAAGAAATTACATAGAGGTGAGAAGAGAAATTTTTTTTTTATTAAAGCATGGAGTACAAGTCATACTTATTAAAACATGGAGTACAAGTCATACTTGCAACCCTGTAACCTTTTATTTACCACTCATGTTTTAATTTTTTTCCTCAATTCCCACTGCATGTAAATTTCTAAAAAAATTGTGGCAGCAAAACCACATACGGCAGCTCAAGGTGAAGAGCATAGAAGGGGACCAAGTGAAAATGTCCCTGGAAGTCGGTACAGGGAAAGTGGTAAATCTCTCTCACTTTCGACTTCAAAGCTCACACTCACAACTGATAAAAAAAAAAACACCCAATTTCATATCTTCCTCATCATCACAACCCTAGTTCTTCAACCCAAACCCAATTCTAATTTGATCACCCCAAAATTCTTCATCTGTATCAACTCTCAATCTTCAATTCTATGCTTTTCAAACCCAAAGTCTATGGTTTAATTTGTATTGAGATGCACTGGCGATGAGTTCTTTCACAGTTTCTCGGATTCGATTTTTGGTATGTTAATCTGAAGAAAAAAAATGAGGCGGAGAGCGGCGGATTTTCGGCGGCCGGTGCGGCGGAGATTCTCGAACGTGTTTTGGTTGACATTATGCGGATTGGTGGTTTTGTTGTTCATTGTTGTGTTGAGTCGGGAGAGCCGGCCGGAATCGAGATCGGGATTAACGAAGGTAATGATCTGTTCCTGCTTTTTTTGTGCTTAATTGAACATTTGTACTCTGTTTGGTAGCTGAGAAAATGCAGAAATGAAAGGACATTTGAATTATGAATCGTAGATCCCTAATTGGGAATCACTTAATTGAACATCTATTTTTGTTTTGTTTTTTGTTTTTTGTTTTGTTTTGTATATATATATATATATATAATTTTTGTTAATTTTTGATCAAACGAGTTTCTATTTAACCCAAAAAAAAAAAAAAAAAAAAAACCAGAAAACAAGTTGTCAAAACCTAACCAAATACATTGTGGATCTATTATGACATTATTGTGAAGAAGCAACTATTTTGTATCTGCTTTTATATCATTTATGATTCATTTAGTGAAGCTGCATTTCAAGCACCTGCTATATAGGTTGTCATCTTCAGAAATGCTTGTGTTTTTCACCTATAAATTATGATAGAGGAATTTTGTGGCTTCAAATTCGAGGGAAAAAATGAAATGAAAATTTTGGAGATCTAACAAGTTGTGAACACTAAGAATAAAGTAGAAAGGTGTTTTGCAATAAAGAATGTATGATACGCTAATAGTTGGACAAATGATAAGATACTGCGAGGAGAAGAGGATAATAGTATAATACTAGTGATCTTTTAGTTCAAAGGTGGAAGCAGTAAACATTGGATATGATAATATTTGAGAAAGTTTATGAGAAGTAGAAAATATAATATAGGCAATGAATTGAGGTATAATTTGCACAACAAATAACTAAAAAATTGTAGTGAGGTTAACTTAAAAGAAACCTTGTCATGATGAGTTTTTTTTTTACTTTAACTAGCAATGTTTGGAAACATAGGGGAGGTACATCAAGTGCATAGATCTTGAGAATGGTAATTGGTAATATGTGATCTTAGAGTTTGCTGTACGGGTTGGCTTCCTTATAATTAATGTGCACATTAAAGAGACATGGTTGAATAAAATATATATATTTTTCCTTATCATCTCAAAAGAGTATGATATATCCAGTTTCAAATGCATGGTGATGGAATCATGAATTTTGGAAGTTTGTTTGGGCAAGAAAAGAGAATATTTAAGAACTATGTGATAAGGATAACAATTTATTGAGATGTTGATATGTAAAGGCTAAAAGAGGCTTTTAGAAAGCAAAAAAGTGATACCAAGAGATAGAAGCAAAGATATTGTACTAATTGTCTCTTGAGTAATTGTATTGAAAGACTACAAGCACTTAGACACAAATAAAGTTGAAAGCTGTAGTGGGAAAATAGTAGCAACTCATATTCCAAAAGATTAGATTATTCTATGTGATTGAGCCCTAATCTTGTAGTCAGTTTTTGGTTGAAAATATTTTGCTTATAAAAAATAAAAACACCTCAGAAAATGATAAATCAGTAAGCACAGGAGTAAACAACACCTATAAGGATGTAAACAATGAAGAACATGGGTAAAGGCCACAAAGAAGAGATCTCCAAGGCTAAATAGATACCAATAAATAGCAGCAAAGATATTATTGTACTAATTGGCACCTAAGGCTGAGTAATTGTATTGAAAAACTACAAGCACTCCGACACAAAGAAAGTTGAAATCTGTAGTGGGAAAATAGTAGCAACTCCTATTCCAAAAGATGAGATTATTCTGTGGTTGGGCCCTAAGGAGCATGAAGAAGTGATCTCTACGGTCAAATGATTTATAGAAAATCATACCTCCTCTGGAGTTGGTTACCATGGAAAGCTCTAGAGAGAGAGGCTCAACTAGAAAGAAACCTCTTAACCTCTAATTCCTAAGTTTTCTAGTACTTCGGGGCAAAAAACATCGCCAAACTAGGTTAAAGTTGGCTCCTTGAGCAAAAACTCACCTAAATGAAAATGATGCACCTCTTCCAGTAAGTAGCAACTACTAATTGGTGGCCATAAGCATGTAAGGGTGTTTATTGTTTAACATGTTGCTATTAGGTAAGTAGCATCTGCTAGATTGCTTCCTTTAGTAGAACATGGTTTCAATAACTTTTCTAGCTTGTTTCGATTTCATCCAAACTTGGGTTTCCACATTATTTATATGGTTGGAAAGCTTGAAAATGTACTTCAAAACCAAGTTTTTAATTGGTTATTGAATCCTTAATACTTGTTGAGTTATGACATTTTGCTCTCATTAAATAAACAGAAAAATAAAAAATTCACGAGACTTTCGTAACTTTTTCATTTTAAATTGGATCAACACCCATTTTATAAGCATTTAAAGCTATTTTATAGCACTAAAGGATGGTGGAAACCAAATTTAAAAAATAATAACTTTTTCACTTAAAATAATTACTAAAATCAAATCCTTCTAAAGGCCACCGGATTCTTTGTCTTTCGGTCTTTAATTGACACATCCAGTTTTCTCTTGCGTGAAGATTTCGGCTGGGTATGAGTAACATATTGGAGCACGGTAAAGGAAGTTCCCAACCACCAATTGGCATAAGGCATGGTTTCGTGAGAAGTAGATCGGGTGCCTGGTAACTCCAATGAGACTTTTGTACCGTAGCGTAACATATGGCGCCAGTTGTAATAAAATTTAGACCACTCAGAGGGCTGCCGACAAGATACATTAAGCGGTGTAGGGCACGCTTGAGCAAACCCAAATTGACGACCGTATCGGTTAGGGGAGTACGGTTCAGAAATGAAATTAAATCCCATTTTAAAAGTTAAAATCCCTTGCCTCAAAGATATAAGATAGCCAAGGTGGAAAGGTGATATCCTTTCAGAGTCGACCAGAATGCCTGAAGGTTCACTTTCATCGGTAAGAGCCCTAAACTGACACTCCGTACGATAAGTTAGGAGAGAGTCCACAAATAGAAATTTATCAGTAAAAAATTAGGCAGCCGATTGGTTTCCAATAAACCCAAGATATGGCATGAAATGAATATTAGGAATCGGACAAATCAACTGAGGATCCCCATGAGAGTAGGTCTTGACAAAATATAGTGAAATCCATCCAAAAAGGTAATGTAAAGGACCCTGAATATTTTCCTTCCCAGGTGAAGATGATGATGCTATTTTACGAAGAGAATGATAAAGGTATGTAAGGACGGGGATGGCCAGGCTAAATAAGGTTCCACCTGCCATTTTGGTGGCTACATGAAAGGTCGTCGGAAGAATTTCCCCGGAAGAGTGAGGGAAGACAAATCCGCTAAGCCAGCTCACCAAAAAACCAGAAAGATACACATCATCAGGGATTCTGTCTTTTCGTTGAAAACCACTAATCGAAGTTGGGGATTCGTCAATGAATTTGAAAGTCTAGTGGTTAAACTTCTTGGATTGAAAAGAGCTGGCATAAATGTTGAAAAGCCCACAGCACGCCTTGGATGTCTGAAACAAATATAAAATATCATTGGAGGGGGTGAACTCTTCATAAAACTCGTCACGGATGGGAAGCCCGCTAATGCGATGAAGGTCCCATAAAGAGATCCCAAGTTCGCCGTAAATGGTGTGGAAAGTGTTGGTGTCAAGTGACCACCGCTCTAAGAATCCTTTGAGGAGGGAGACATTCCTAGCATAAGCAAATTGGGATAGATAGATTGCAGCATAAATCCCACACTTCTTCAAAATAGGGACAAATGTGGAAAGAACGTCATTCAACCAAAAAATCCATATAGGGGATTGTAAATGGGTAGAAATGCCGTGGACATTAAAAGAATTATCCCACTTCAGTTTTTCATGCTTCATTCTCTTAAGAAGAGTATTAAATTCAAAGCAGTGAAGGTCTTTAGAAAATGGACGAAGGATTGAGACAGGGAATGAACCAATTGATTTGGAGTGTCCTTTCTCGAGAATCTCACAGCAGTTTCAAATTCCTGTATAGACCAAGTCTTCGGAAGCCGTATGTAAAGGGATGTAGGGGTCCAACTCGGTAGGTGACAATAAAGCAGTGATAGGTTTGTGCCGAATTATTTTCGGACCAGATTTATCCAATACATCCCTCTCGTCACGTCGAAGATATTCAAGTGTCTTTTCCATGCTTCCTAAAAAATAAATAAATAAAATAAAAAAAATGGTTAGTGAAGGCAAAATGTCATAATATAAAGAAATTGACAAAAGCCCCTTGACCAAGGACTCAAGCCATTGGGGTGATGGACACAATCACTGCCAAGGTTTGAAGCCATTGGAGTGAAGGACACAATCACTACCAAGGTTTGAAGCCATTGGAGTGAAGGACACAATCACTGCTAAGGATTCAAGCTGTTGGGGTGACTGACACAATCACTGCCAAGGATTCAAGTCATTGGGGTGACGGACACAATCATGGCCAAGGATTCAAGCCATTGGGGTGACGGACACAATCACGGCCAAGGATTCAAGCCGTTGGGGTGACGGACACAATCACTGCCAAGGTTTCAAGCCGTTGGGGTGACGGACACAATCACTGCCAAGGATTCAAGACGTTGGGGTGACGGACACAATCACTGCCAAGGATTCAAGCCATTGGATTGAAGGACACAATCACTGCCAAGGATTCAAGCCATTGGGGTGAAGGACACATTCACTGCCAAGGATTCAAGCCATTGGGGTGACGGACACAATCACTGTCAAGGATTCAAGCCATTGGGGTGAAGGACACATTCACTGCCAAGGATTCAAGCCATTGGGGTGAAGGACACAATCACTGCCAATGATTTAAGCCATTGGGGTGACGGACACAATCACTGCCAAGGATTCAAGCCATTGGGGTGAAAGGACACAATCACTGCCAAGGATTCAGGCCACTCATTGCCATTAGGTTGGAAAGGGTAATGATACCTGCAAACAAACTCTGATGCCTTGCGTGTTGCCTGCAAAAGAGGGAAAAAGACGTGAAATAATTGCAAAAAAAAAAAAATCGTAATTCGTACAATTAAAATTCACTTGCACGAATCACGAGGGGTAGGCTTTGATTAGATTAGATTAAAAAATTCTACAAAAGGGGCTGAAAATTTGTGAGGGTTTAGCCAAAGGAGTCAAAGGGAAAGCAGGTTTTGTAACTTGGGATCTTGCTGGTCGATAATTAATGTCCACTGTTCCTCATTTGTTCAAAGATACAAGCAGCAAGTTCCTTAGTCATATCCACAAGTAAGGACTTTGTATACAGGCTATTAAAAATAAAATCTGCTAAATAACACAGCAACAAACAGGTTGCTGCTGTTGGAAAAAAAAGGTGTGGTTTCAATTTTTACATGCTTGTCTTGATTTCAAAAAGGGTCTTTGTTTGACTATTTGGGTTTGTGGTCTAGCAAAATGGACTGTCTTTATTCATATCTAGGCCATATCTGCTTAACAAACATGACAGCAGAATATACACATAATACATTTTTAGAGCGGAGAATGTAAAAAAAAAAAAAAAAAGCAGTTCATATGGGTTATAAAAAGGCTCATGGAGAAAAATTTTCTGCTGAAAGGTAAAAGAGGGCTTATTCAGGTTATATATGTGTAATAAAAAAAGAGGGGCTCATGTAGAAAGAAATTTTGCTATAGGGCTAAGTAAAAAAACAGGTCTTAGCTTCATCAAAAAAAAAAAAAAAAAAAAAAATTATTTACATGGTTGTCCTGATTTCAAGAACTATGTGGATTTATGGGCTAGCAAAAGGGGCTGTTTTTGCCATCATATAAAAAGCACAACATTCAATGTTGAGCTCATGAAATAAATCTGCTAAACAAACAGATTGATGCTATAAAACAGCATCAGATTGCCCTGTACAAAAAAAAAAAAAAAAAGGGACAGCATGCAAAGTCCTGGATGGCCAAGCTAAATAAGAGGATGCTGCCACAAAGATATAAAGTCTTGTGATATAACATAGCGTCAGATTGTGTACAGCATGCAAAGTCCTTGTGGTTTGACAAGTAGGCCATTTAAAATATATATATATATATATAATAGAGTTTGCCAAATAGCATAGCAACAAACAAATTGATGCTATAAAATAAAAAAAGAAGAAGAAGATCTTGTGGAAGTTAAAGCACAGGAAAAAAAAAGCTGTTTGGTCTTAAAGAAAGAAAAATTTGCTTACATGGTTAGCAAAATGGGTTGTTTTCTTTTAAGGCCATGTATCTTTGTGGCAGTTTTTGAAGTCTTTGTTTGGTCTCATGGTTTTAAAAGCTGGCAGCAAGAAAAAAATATAGTGTACACACACACACACACACATATATATATATATGCTGCTAAACAACACAGCAACAAATAGGTTTTTGCTGTACAAAAAAAAAAAAAAGTGTTCATTCTGTTGAAAGAAGCAAGGTATAAGAAAGACGAACAAGAAAAGAAGCAAAGCAAACCTGATATGAGGGGAGTAGAGGGTAATCTTTTGTATCCTCAAAGAGCAATTGCTGCTGAAAAGATACTAAAATAATGAAGACCTACTATGCACCACAAAATCTGCAGAGGAAAAAAAAGAGAGGCTGCTGGAAACAATCTGCTGGAAAAAAAGGTATAGGGAAAATATATGGGCTGTATGCATGGATAGGTGTCATATAAGCAAAAGTTCTTGCTTAAAAAAGGAGGTAGTGTTCTCCTAAAATACTTCAAAGAAGCAAGAGTTTAGGTAGGATTTGAAATACTAAGTAAGAGTTTGTGTAGGATTAGAAATTCTACCAATGCCAATCCATCCTATTCCATTTAGACAAACTCCTAAAATATATATATATATATATCTGTTGTAAAAAAATCCTAAAAATGGTGGCAAGTTGGAGGCCCACAAAAGAAAAGGCCCAATTAAAAATGGTGGCCTAGAAAAGGAAAGGTCCATGATGGCCTAGAAAAATCCATGATGGCCTAGAAAAAAAAATCTACTGTAAAAATGGTGGCAAGTTAGAGGCCCACAAAAGAAAAGGCCCAATTAAAAAATGGTGGCCTACAAAAGGAGAGGTCCATGATGGCTTACAAAAAAATCTACTGTAAAAAAATGGTGGCAAGTTGGAGGGCCACAAAAGAAAAGGTCCAATTAAAAAATGATGGCCTAGAAAAGGAAAGGTCCATGATGGCCTAGAAAAATCCATGATGGCCTAGAAGAAAATCTACTGTAAAAATGGTGGCAAGTTGGAGGCCCACAAAAGGAAATGCCCAATTAAATCTTGGACCTTAACGTTTCAAAAAAAAAAAAAATCAAGTCCACAAAAAGGACACATGCAACAAAAGTAAATGACCCATGGACTATAAAGGGCAATTAACCCTTTATTTTTAAAAAAAAGATCAAGTCCACAAAAAAGGACCCATGCAACAAAAGTAAAAGGGCTCATGAAAAAAGAGCCGTTAACCCAAAAAAATAAAATAAAATAAAATAAAATAAAAATAAAATGAAAGCCAAGGGACCAAAGCAAAGAAATAATCCCATCCAAGACCTAAAGATCATCTAGATAAAAGTGCCAAATTGTCGTGACTCGCACAATTAAGAAAATTCACTTGTGCAAGTCACGAGGGGCATTTGTTGGCACATAAATTTCAACTAAATTTATGGCACGTATAGAACCTATGATAGAAAGGTTGTAGGTAATCACTTCCTAAAAAAGATCAATATGATCCGTTGAAGTACATAAATAAAACGACGTTGTATCTCAACGTCATTCAAAATGCTCAAATGACACGTGGAGCCTACGAAAGATGACACCTGTAGAGCCTACAACAAGGATACCACACAGGATGAAACTCCAAAGATCAATTCGGTTAATCAGATATACGATTAATCAGATAGCGCTATTATTCAAAATTTAAATGGCGCTATCATTCAATTTGAAATTCAAATTGAAGATGAAGCATTCCTATCACCTGATGGCCCTCCATAAATATGAGGACCATCACACAAGACGGAGGAAAAATTCAGAAGTGAAAAGATCAGAGAGAGAGAGAGAAAGAAAGAAATTGAGAAGCTAAAGAAGTCGTTACAAGAAAGAAGAAGAGAAGCCTAGAGAACTCAAGAGCCTATGCTAATGGCGATGAATAGGTAAAGGGTTCCAAACCCAAGAATTGTATTTTGTATTCGAGGGTTCAAAGCCCATAACAATTTCAATAAAATATTTATTTTTCTTAAATTGTTTTTTGTTGTTTGTTTTGTTCTTCATTAATCGGAGGTTTCATTTGTATAAAAATGTGTAATTAACGATCTGAAATACAGATCGGAAATAAGAACCTGCTATTCAAATAATCAACACTGTTTAGTCCAAAGACTAAACAGTGGACATTTGTAACATAAAATTTTGAAATGTGTTGAAACACTTCATGTTTTAAAATTTGTGTCTACAATATTATATATATGAATCAGAAGATGAAAGAAGATAAGACGCGACAGAGAGAGAGAGAGAGAGCTCGTCGAAGTCGAAGGGTGACTGGATCGTCAAAGTCGAAGGGGATGGAGGTCGAGGTCGACGGTTTACGGTGGTCGAAGTCATGGAGGTCGACGGCGAGTCGACTGGATCGAAGTCAAGTTTGTTTCAAGACCTTCACTCTTCTTTTTTGCTCTTTGTGTCCAGATTTGGACACGCGTGTCCAGATTTGTGGACACGCGTGTCTCCGCCGTGTCCACTGAAAAAAAAAAAATTAAATTAAAGGGACACGCCACCCGGCGTGTCCTGTACGTGTCCTCGGCATGTCCCCGGCGTGTCCCCGTGTCAGACACCGCCACGGCATGAAATTTGCCGTGTCCATGCTTCATAGCATAGTATTGAAAGCCATGAGGTACACACGGCCTTGCCTTATATGTCTTGCCAAAGATGCCTATATCAGGGCATGCTAAACATTGTGAAGAATCACAAAAAATAAGCTAAGTTCTCTCCTTCTCTTTTCCCCATTGTGTATAAAAGGAGACCATCCTCTTTGGTTGGAGTACAAAAATTTTTGCTCATATATTATAGTCATTCTGCTCCTATAATATATTTTTTTTATGTGAGAGTGCTGCCATTGTCAGTTTGTCGGAGCTAAGCAGAAGGTGCTTTTGTGTTAGTGGGTTCTAAACCGTTGTATCCTGGGAGACGGACGCTGACATGCCTCCAACACCTACGGTTAGGGGTGAGCATGGTCCGGATTGGGATAAAACCAGAACCAATCTGTTATCTACGGTTCTTGAAAAATTGGAACCAATCCAATCCAATCCGTTTAAATCGTGGAACCAATCCGAACCAATCCATTTAAACACGGATTGGATCGGTTTAGGATTACGGATTCACATAATTAAATAACAAAAGATATATATATATATATATATAACACTTTAATTTCATAAAAACATAAACATAGTACTATATTAGTTTCAAAATAGTAACATGTCTTTCTATAATAGTGATATATTGTTCTAGAAGTTAAACAACCATAAGAAAATTGGTTCTACCATAAGTATTTAGACCATTACAAATCAAAACTAAAAACTAACAAACAAAAGTAATAAAAGAACATACTATGCGGGTTTAAGTTTGTGTTTAGGTTTTATATGGAATAAGAGAAGATACTATGGAGGAGGGTGTATAATATAGACTATTTGTATACGATTCGGATCGGTTCCAATCCGAAACCGTGAGGTTCAATCTGAAACCAATCCGTGGATTATAGATTTTTAATTCTTCAATATGGAACCGAACCACGGATTCAAAAAACCAATCCAAATCTACTGGATTGGACTGGATCGGATTACAGATTTCACGGATTCCTTGCTCAGCCCTACCCAGGGTAAGGCGGCGAATCTGTTTTAAGGAGATTATGGTATTACATAGGCTTCGGTTTGTTTCTTTTCCTCGTTTCAGTGTTTGATTTGTCATATGTATTTCGATTCATCATGTTCTAATCTCTAGTATGATTTAGTTTCTTGATTTTGTGTTCTGTAATTTAATTTATTAAATATGAATTTGTTTGTTTTTATTTAATTTACACAATTTGTATAACAATAGTGACGGTGATGGTGTACAAAGGCGTGTATGAGCAGTGGGATTTGATCTCAAACTTCTAAATTTGCGTTTGCTTCCCTTCCTCTCTCTATGCTTCTCTGTCTCACCTTATATTTTTAGTTTAGAAATGGAGAGGTGGTCGGTGGCTTGGATGATGCCCCCTTCAAGAGTGGCTCAATCTCAAGGGAGAATCCTGTACATGTTAATGGACATCTACATGTCTATATATAGAAAGAGGTAGGGTATGGCTGATTTGGGATGGTGTGTGTGTTGCATTGATTGTGGGTGACGGTGGCGATAGTGTGCTCTAGTAAAGCTGGTGATGAACTAGTTTAGAGAGAGGAAGATGAGAGATGGTGTTTGATGATTCGTTTAAGAGTGCTTGCTGGTTGGTCACAAAAATATGGAAAGAGAAAGAAGAATAATGATATCTAATTTTGTGATATTATAATTTAAAATGTAACACATCAAAAGTGTAAATGTGCATGTTCTGTTAATTGGTGTTAGCCTAGTGTAATACTATTTACACACAACTTAATATCTCAGTACACACCAAACACAATTTTAATTTTCTAATTTTGTCTCAATTCACACCATTTATATTCAAATAATACCAAAATACCCATCTTCTTCAATTCCAAACCCTAACGCTAACTTCACCACCCTGCCACCACCTAACCCTTCTGCCATCCCCCTCCTGCGATCCCTCTCCCTAGTCCCTTCCTCCTCCTTCTTCTCGATCTAGGGTTTCAAGTTAGGAGGTGATGACCTTCACCGCCCCAACCCCCGTCTTCTTCTTCTTCAAGTGGGGTGGGTAATGGTGTGTATAGAGAAATTAAGGCCTTGTTTGGTTTGTTTTTCAGAAAAATTTTTGGGAAAAATTCTCTACAAACAAATTTTTAAGAATAATCAAACCAAACAAATTTTTTCAAAAAAAATCTCAAAATTTTGTTTGGTTACCTACTTTCCAAAATCACTCTCTCTCTCTCTCTCTCTTACACATCAAATCAATCACTTTTTTTAAAACTTTCTCTCCAAAATAATTTTCCAAAACCATTTCTGAAAAAAGGCAAACCAAATAAGTTTTCGTACTTTTTATCTCAAAAACTACCCCACAAACACAAACCAAACACACCCTAAGATTTAGGTTTTGTCCAAAAAGATAATTTGTTCAAGGGACAAAAATGAAAAATGTAAATATTTTTTGAAATGGTGTGGGCCGAGATATTGACTAGTGTAGGGGTGGCCGGTGGTGTGTATTGAGAAATTAGGATTTAAGTTTTGTTCAAAAGGGTAATTTGTTTAAGGGACAAAAATATAATTAAAAAAATTGAGAGATGGTGTGTATTGAAATCTTGACTGGTGTGCAAATAGAATTTTCCTTGGTGTTTACTAACAACTCTGACAAGGGAGGTTAATGTAATTTAAAAAACCACGAGGGAAGTTCTTGCAATTGTTAGAAACCTCAAGGGAGGTTAGTGTAATTAACCCAAGTAAAAAAGGTGCACTTCTTTATTTTGTCATTCCCAAACCAATTTGGAGCTCCAATAGAGAGCTCACGCTTATCATTTGATGAAGAAGATGCGATGGAGTGGTTATGAATAGAAAAATTGGATTCTCACAAATATGATGTTAAAGAATGTTGATGAGGTTATCAACGAATTTGTGACATATTTAGTGTGCAATTGAAGTGAGTTAAATTGTACACATCCTAAAAAGCACAAACACAGACGTGTGGATTCACAAATTTTCAAAAAATGCATAACGTAACACATAAAAGACATGCATAACATATAAATTTATATATTTATGTGTCATGTATTTGAATATTATATATTTATTTTGTGGCAAATATTTATTCTCATCAAATTCATCAATCTTAGGTATGTATGCTACTTTGGTGAAAGAAAGAAAAAGAAAAAATGAGACACCGCGTGTTCCCAACGTGTCCCTAGCTTGTCAATTGCATGTTGTACTGAAAAGATAAATTAAAAATGGGCAATTCCTCTGTTGTGTCCAACACCAGTATGTGACCTCTGGAGAGTTTTTCATGCTTTCATAGTGTTCTGTTCTTAAAGCAAACAATGGAAAAACAACAAGATAGTCTATGATTAAATTCTCTAGTGAATTGTTTTGCTTTTATAGTCATTTTAGCATGGTTCAAATTTTCTTGTTTCATCTAGATAATTGATTATACGACATAATTTTGATGGATTAAGGAAGCATCATAGGTTGGTGGAGTCTTAGGAGCAATATTGATGGAATCTTTGACATTGCTCATCCCATATGAATGATTGGGAATGCTAGATTTTCAATTTTGGAGACTAAGACTCTTAGAAGCAGATTTGTGTTTGGTTGTCGTAATAGAATCATTAGGCCCTGTAAAAGTGGGATGTGAATTTGGTCAAGGGTCTTGTTTGGGGGTACTATGCCATGGAGTATAGTAAATGTAATTTAGGATTTTACAAGCATAATTTTAGAGAGTCAACATTGAAATGAAGATTTGTTATTGTTAAATATATAAAGAAGCTAATCAAGCTACAAATTTGTTTTGTAAACTGTGTTTTGTAAACTGCATATTGCTATTTGAGAACCAAGATCTTGGGGATTGATTTCTCAACGATGTTATCCTGCTGAATTGGACATGCATTTTCCATCCCATAGAGTTTGGAGTGAACTAGCCTTGTTATCACCTGTGGCTTTGATAAAGATTTATCAAACAAGTTAATTCACTTCACTAAAGGCAACACTTCCTATCTTTATACTTAGGCTTTAGTCATTCCAATGAAAAGGTTGAAATAAGCTTAGTTCAAAATCTCCTAAGGGGTATAACCATGTCATCCCCATAATGGTTTCTCTAAAAAATATGGTGCCACATGTTATTCTCGTGAGGTGACATGTGGACTAATGACAAACCTCCACGTGCCCCCCTTTAGAGTCCAAGCTATAATAGCGAAGGTATTGTACATGGTACCCTTGCCGTAAGACAATAAGGCAAGTCTTGAACCACTTGGGCATTTGCCAAGGATTTTCCAGCCATGCGGTCACCTCCTCTGCTGGTAGACGACACTCTGTCCAACCCTAGCTCAATCTAGCAGTCCTCACTCAGTGTATCTGGTGTAGGACCAAAGCACAAGAAATAATAATCAAGAACAAGAAGAAATCCAGGGACCACAATCCCAAAATATCACTCAATTATCAATATCAATATCAATCTCAATATTCAATATTATTCATCAAAGTCTACCCATTCAAAACATTACCTAAGCCTATAGGCATCGTAGAAACCCTAATTAACATTACCAAAAATAAAACCCTACAACTAATTTAATTAAAACTAGAAATAAAACTAAAAAAGGAAATGTTCGGAAAATATAGTAAAATCTCTAAGTTCATTAATTGGTTATCATCCAATGTCTTTCCGATCCTCATCAATATCCTTCCAAGGCCTATGCATGTTTGTGTTCCAACCGATCATGCCTGCTTGGTCTCCATCTTTGGATTGATCAAACACCCCTTACCAAGTGGTGTCTCATTGAGCAAGTCTTTCTCCACGCTCTCCAAGAGATTCGGTATAACCACTAATGGACCTAGACATGTGGACTGGACCTAGTAGCTTGGAAGCTAGAGGTAAGAGTTCTTCAAGGTGCCTCACCACTCCCTCTCTTTAGGGCATTTTCACTTTGACCAATCTGTGAGAGAGAGACAGGCGTTGACCAAGATTATGATATGGCCTTAACATACCTACTGCCTGATTATGGACACAGTGGATTGGGGACCTCTGGATTGTTGAACCAAAGGGTTGAGCTACCTAATTGAGTTGGCAGCCATGGTTTGACCCTCTTGTAAAAAGGGGTCTTCTCCATGCAAACATGCATCAAGCCGTTAGTAGTCTCCAGCAAGCTTAGAAGAGCTCTTCTATTGCCATCCCCTCTCTGTCTAGAACTACATTGTCTCTCTTCCTCCACATTCCACGGTCCCCAGCCAGCTCAGTGCCTATCATCTTCTCAGATCATCTCGATGTGGGAGTCTACCTTTTCAACAGTAGTAGAGCAGCCTCTGTAGGGTAATGGAGCATTGATATTTCCTGCTTTAACTAGATGTTGCTATAGACCCATCATCTACTTGTTGGTGTCCTCTTACCAGAAGTGAACTAGTCCTCAATTATCTTCTTGCTAGGCATTTGATGAAGTAATGCAAAGTGAAAGGAGAAAAAGAGCCAATTGGCTTAAACCGATGGGTAATGTGCGCTTTTAATGTTGGTTATGGATTAACTTACTCATACAAATAATGCCTTTTAGGTTGGCATTGTGACTTGAGCAGCCTCCATTTGGGAAAGATCCATCTTGCTTGCTTTTTCTGTGGCTTTTCATTATGAGATCCCAGATTGTGGATAGCTTAGAGGCTGGACCATTTGGTCTCCTTTGTATTCCAGTGAGACCTCTCCAATCTTGTCAATAAACCTACCTCTGTCATTTGCTAGAAAGTGAACCATAATGGCAACTCAATGCAGACTCTAGCTAATTGGCATTTTAGCCCCTTCTTGGGAAGATGAAGTTGCTATGGTGTTTGATCTATCTGGACCTGAAAGTGTTAGCTATTTAATTAATAGCTCTAGCTGTCCTTATCATCTTGAAAATGCGTTTTGTGGAATTAGCCTTGAAAATAATAAATATCGTTGTGATTTTGTATGTGCACAGAGAATGCTGCCCCAGCCTGATGCAGAGAATCGTGTAGAACCAAGAACATCGCAACAAGAATAATCTTTTTCTCAATTTTTATTAATAATCAAAACACCACCCCTAGCCATATGGATTACTAGCTTATTTATAATGATAACAAGCCTCCCAACCCTAACAATACTAAAAAGGAAAATAAAATATTTAGGGCTAGTTTGGCATGTATTAAATAAGTCAAAAAGTCACTATCTTATTTAAGTCACATCATCTTATTTAAATCACATCACCTCTCTAACACATCACATCAAACCCAACCCAAACCCAACCCAAACCCACCAATAAATCAAAAAGTGCACTTTTTTAGGACATCCCAAACCAACCCTTAGAAACTAATTTTAATTCTTGTAGACCAAGTAACCAACAAAATAGGGTACTCAAAAATAGGAAATTAAAAATTCTAGATTTAAATAATAATCCTAGTCAAAAATAAAAATATTTAGGTGCTAAATTTAAGACTACATCATCCTACCCAACTTGAATAAACTCGTCCTTGAGTTTTCATTACTCGAAATAATTTGAAACACGTGCACTTGTTGGCATTGATCTTGTATTTAAGATTTATTTTCTTGAACTTAAATTTCCCATGAGATTCTTCCAAAATTAAAGGAAGACTATCAGAAACCTTGCAATTAATTCTCAAGCCATCAACACTACCAAAGAATCCCATATATTTTTGGTTGCTCTCAACAATTATACTTGTGTCCTTTGTTGACGGATGATTCATAAACTTTTCATCCCATACCAATATGTTGCAGACCTGACAATGAGTCGCCATGTTGATAGGGTTCTTTAATGAATCATCTTTGATGTCTGCAACATTGAATTCTAGAAGCTTCTTCTCAAGCTACTGATGCTCCATTTTACGAGAGTTCATCAACACATTGCTACTAATGTCTTTTCTTTCCTATTGATGAATTTCGACTTTTTCCTTCGGGTTATCATCATATATAGGATGTAGATACCAGTCAATATTTGGTTCCGTAGAAAAGGAATCCAAATCCCTAGATATCTCTTGTTCTAAAACATGGTTCATCTGATCTTTGTAACCCTTCGACGCATTATCTTCCGTTGGTCTTTCACCTTGAAAGCCTACCAAGTCAGGATCATCATCCATTGCAAGGAATTCTTCTGGTGTCAAACTTCCAGGGAATTCAGGAATGTTGATCTTCAAACTAGTCTTCCAACGTCAAGATTCACCATCGCTATTAGATCGATAACGAAAAGTGTTTACCCAAACATTTTTGTTAATAGGTGGCCACAAACAAATCCTCTAGCACAATTCTTGTTAAGATGTTGAGTTAGACAATGATAAGCATTGGTAAACTCTGCTACGGTTTTTTGCCAAAGCACCTATAGTGTCTTGAAGCCATTATAACCATTATTTCTCTATTTGTGCCTTCCAGTTTGTACACGTCTTCAACAACGTATCAACCACCACGTATTCCTTGTCATGCAATGGTTTGGAATCGAGCACACAATTTGATACCAATTGATGCAGGGAAACATGTATTGAATGAGCACAAGCAACAAGAAAGAACAAACATGAATAACTTAATATAGAGAAAACACACTTTGTAATTATAAATAATTCACTATTTTGTTGACCAACGAAAACAAATATGAATAACTTACATCGGCATTTATGATAATTAGTCCTTGTAGAGCAAGCTAGGAGACTTTCACATCGGCTAATTCTTTCTAATCAA
The DNA here is from genome assembly GCA_030407325.1 of Camellia japonica. NCBI lineage: Eukaryota > Viridiplantae > Streptophyta > Magnoliopsida > Ericales > Theaceae > Camellia > Camellia japonica. Next base: position 95,437,718 of record JAPPVO010000031.1, read on the forward strand.
GAATGTCTAAGAAGGAAAATAACATATTTTGTTGACCAACGAAAATAATTAAGAAATATAATCTTGTATAAGAAGAATCACTTAACATAAGAAAATTTTAATCAAATACAATTTGGGAAACCTAATGAATATAGAATATTTTATGCTAAAAAAAAAAATTGCTAATCAACTACTAATTTTCTAAAATAATAAAAATAAAAATATAATATTCCTAAAATATCGTATGCATCATAATGATGCAAGGAAGTAGTTATTGAATGAATACAAGCAACAAAGACAACAAAGAACAACTCAATATAGAGAAAACACTTTTTAATTTACTAATAATTCATCAAAAACTTGTTTGTCCCAAGGTTTTTACATAGCTATTTATGCCAAACTAATTCTCGTAGAGCAATCTAGAAAACTTCCAAAGAGGCTAATTCTTTCTAATTAAGAATGCCTAACATGGAAAAGCTTGATTCTTGTAGAGCAAGAAACGCATAAAATAGGAAAGCATAGTCAACACAATTTAGGAAACCTAATATTTATAGAATATTCTGTACTAAAATAAAATATTTTTAATCAATTACTGATTCTGAAATAATAAAAATAAAAATGTAATATTCTTAAAATCTCATTTGCATCATTCTCCCTTGTTTGAAAAAGCTTGCCTTCAAGTTTCCATTGCTTGGTATCACTTGACACGTTTGCCTTGTCCGCATCCACCTTGTATTTAAGATTAGTTTTCTCATACCTCAATTTCAAAGAAAAGTCTTCCAAAACTAAAGGAACTATTTCTTTAAATAAATTAAACTAATCTTGATTTAAGCAGAGTCTTACGAATCAAACTCAAAATTGCAAACCCAAATTCATAATCAAATCATAAAAAATACTCCACATTATAACTTGGTTGAAAAAATTCCTAGACCAACTCTAGCATGAAATCAAACAATCTTATGATATCTCTTACAAAATCTTTTGTCACGCCAAAAATTGTTTTTTCCTTGCAGATCAATGCATCAACTACTCCTTTAGTAGGTTTTGAATTTTGTTCAAAAGTGTGTATTATTGAATCGTTGTCCTGTGTAGAACATAAGCAACATGGGTCCACACATCAACCTCAAATAAATTCTTGGATGAAAAAGGACCTATCAATGCCAATTCTGAAGCTTGACTCTCTCATAGATTTTTGCCCCTCTCCCCACTTGTTACGTCAACTCTGTAAAATACAAATTGAAGGATGATTTTGAAGAAATGTCTGTATCAAGTAGGGTAATATTTTCACTGACTTCAATTTTAGTTTTACACTTCTTCATCAAAATTGGTGGTTTATTATATTCCATAGTTAGATCTGGAGTAGTAGATGATGTGAACAACCAATCTAGGGACTATTCTGGTGTCAACCTCCCCAGAACTTAGGCAAGTCGATCTTCAAACGAGACTCCCAGCATCAAGAATCACGGTTATTAGCCGTGACTCCCCTGCTCCCTATGTTACTTGGACTCTTCAAACTAAATCAAACACTTGGACAAGGTTGTGGGATATGTGTCCAACACTTTTCAGATATTTGTAGTTGACATTATCATTATGTGTGTTGTTGTATAATTGCTATAAAATGAGTAAAATGTCTTGTGACATTGTAACACTATTTTATCTCACCTAATAGATTAAAAATATGAAAGTATGACCCTTTTTCGCCGAGTCCCATGTATTTTTAAATTTGAAATTTGATAGGCCTAACCTCTAGATATGCATACACACCCAACACCCACACTTGACAGCCATAACCGAATCCATGTAACATAACTTGTCCCTTCCCTGGACTGATGTTCAGCAAAAGGGCTGGTGACAGAATGATCATCTTAAACCATTTCCTCCTTTGTAGGACGTTAGTTTGGCTGGCAGTTGTGAGGTTGAATCACAGCACTCAAGGCAGCCAATTGTTCGGTGACCACACCTAATGATTCCTCAATCCGTTGAATTCTTTCATCTGATCGAGCATCTCGTGCAGCATCATCTCTCTTACAGTTCTTCAATAGTGGCATGTCTAGCATTCCGTCCCCTGACTGCATCTCCACCATGTGCCATTATCAGGTTTTGAACTTGAGCTCTGAGCATGAGGATGTAAAACCAAGAATGTCGCAACAAGAATAATAACGGACAAACACGAAGAAGTAAAACTCTCTTTTTTCTCAATTTATATTAATAATCAAAACACCGCCCTTAGCTAATGATAACAATCCCAACAATACAAAAAAGGAAAATAAAATATGAAGAAACTAATTATATTTCTTGTAGACCAAGTAACCAACAAAATAGGAAACTCAATAAATTAGAAAACTAAAAATTCTAGACTTAAATAATAAACCTAGTCAAAATTAAATATATTTAGTTGCTAAAATCACGCCTACATCATTTACTCTGCTTGGGTTAGGGCCCAAGCATTGACCAGATGCTAAAAAAGGACAAGCCGTCTTCGTAAATATTCTTGGTTACTGAATACCTCATCAGATTTGGCCTTGGTTGTTTTTTAACTGCGTCTTTTCTATGGGTGTCTATTATATTGTGAATATCTTATCTTAACTTCCCCCTATTTCACTTTAAAATTTCCTCTTTATTGGATTGTAAATAAATTTATGTACATACACACATTGATGGACATGTCTCACATTTGGCTATGGGGAAGAAAGAAAGAAAGAAAGAAAAAGAAACAGAAAATAGGGATGAGTTCTAAATAAAAAATTGGCAAGTGATGGTTACGGTTTTCAATTGAAACTGAAGGTCGATAGGGAGTAGGTGTGATTTTTGAAATTAAATAGCTGTCATATGCTACTAAAATTACCGTTACATATTTCGAAGTGTTTGAAATGAGATGATCTTTGGACTCTGTCTGGTTCTGTAGTGACAACAATAATTCTTCAGGATTGAGGATGATGTTTTTGTTTCCCATTTTTTGTGTGTTCAGCTTTTTTTCTTTGCTTTTTCACTTATCAAGCTATTATTTGCAAATTATGAATTTGGTATTTGCATTTGTTTGCTGCAGAGATCTTACAGGCATGACAGAATTGTAGAAGGCCTTAACGTTACAGACGAAATGTTGAGGCCCAACTCAGTTGCGAGGCAACTTAGTGATCAAATTGCTCTTGCAAAGGCATTTGTCGTGATTGCAAAAGAAAGCAACAACCTCCAATTTGCATGGGAATTAAGTGCCCAGATTCGTAACTCACAGGTCCTTCTTTCAAATGCTGCACTGCGACGAAATCCTTTGACAACCAGAGAATCAGAAACTGCAATTCATGATATGGCACTTCTTCTCTACCAAGCCCAGCAACTCCATTATGACAGTGCAACCATGATCATGAGACTTAAAGCCAAAATCCAGGGTCTTGAAGAACAGATGAACTTGGTAAGTGAGAAGAGTTCAAAGTACGGACAAATAGCTGCTGAGGAGGTGCCCAAGAGTTTATACTGCATTGGTGTTCAGTTAACGACCGAATGGTTCAGGAACTCAAATATACAGAGGAAACTGAAAGAAAAAAGGCAAATAACCGTGAAAATTAGAGATGACAGTCTTCTTCATTTCTGCGTCTTCTCCGATAACATTCTTGCAACTTCCGTTGTGGTCAATTCAACTGCTTTTAATTCCAAAAATCCTCACATGGTTGTGTTCCACCTTGTAACTGATGAAGTGAACTACGCTGCAATGAAGGCCTGGTTCTCCATCAACAGTTTCCGAGGAGTGACAGTTGATGTCCAAAAATTTGAAGACTTTAGCTGGTTAAATGCGTCTTATGTTCCGGTCCTTAAGCAGCTTCAAGATTCCGACACTCAGAACTACTATTTCTCTGGCAACAGTGACGATGGTCGGACCCCAATTAAGTTCCGAAACCCTAAATACCTATCTATGCTTAATCACCTTAGGTTTTATATTCCAGAAGTTTTTCCTGCACTGAAGAAAGTGGTATTTCTCGATGACGATGTTGTGGTTCAGAAGGATTTGTCAGCTCTATTCTCCATAGATCTGAATGGTAACGTTAATGGGGCAGTCGAGACTTGCATGGAGACATTTCATAGATATCACAAGTACTTGAATTATTCTCACCCTCTTATACGAGCACATTTTGATCCCGATGCATGTGGATGGGCATTTGGGATGAATGTTTTTGACTTGGTTGAGTGGAGGAAAAGGAATGTGACAGGGATCTATCACTACTGGCAGGAGAAAAATGTAGACCGTACTTTGTGGAAACTGGGTACGCTGCCACCTGGACTGTTGACTTTTTACGGGTTGACAGAGCCACTGGACCCTATGTGGCATATATTGGGGTTGGGTTATACGACCGTTAATCCTCAAATGATAGAGAAGGGGGCTGTACTGCACTATAATGGGAACTCAAAGCCATGGTTGAAGATTGGAATGGAAAAGTACAAGCCTCTTTGGGATAAGTATGTTGATTATACCCATCCTCTATTGCAACAGTGCAATGTTCATTGACTTGAAAATATGGTGTGTTTTCAATCTCTTCCATGAGCTATCTGGTTGTGTGTGTTGAAGAGTGAAATTTTTTGTACCGAGGACTGCTTGTAGAATTTTGTAAGAACAGGCAAAGTTTAGTTTCTGTAACATTGGTATTCAATTGATAATATGATTTGGTGTTGTTTAATTTGTTTCTCATTTGTAATTTATTTACCATCAAGTAGATATGTATTTATATACCTATTACCTACTAGAATCAGCTGCAAATCTATTTGATTATTTGGCAGTTGATAACAATGTTTTTCAGTATTTTTTTTGGTGATCAGAATCTATGAGAGGTATCTAAGCCTTTCTCCTTTTGAAGTTATGTCTTTGTCAGATTCAGTTGGTGCACATATACCTTCTTTGAATTGGTTGTGACTTTGGCCACCACGACCAACAAAACAAACACAGTCTAATTTGAATAATTGGGTTTAAGTTGAAGGAATTGCAAGAACGATAGCGATTAAGGTCTTAAATGTCAGTCGAGTACGGTTTTAAATGTTGATCGTTATGTATTGTATTTAAATATCAACCGTTATGTATTGTATTTAAATATCGATCGTATTTAAATATCGATCGTTACGTATTATATTAGCTAATATGTAATAGAATTTTTGATATTATTATTTATTAATATATCATTTGATATCAATTAATAGTTAACCGTATTGTTAATATAGATATATATGACTATATGTTATTTAAAATTATGATAGGGAGGCCCAAAAAAAACATGTGGGATGCAAGGGTGATAAAGGTTTTTTTTTTTTTTTTAATATTTATATATATATATATATATTAATATTATTGTTATGTTTTAAATTTTTAATTGAAGGGACAAAGGGTACAATAATTAATGAGAAAATAAAAAGCACATGATTGGTGTCACTTCATTCTTACTTGAAATTTCTTTTTATTACAAGTACGATAGTGTCATGGTTTGGGATGTAAGAGTATCTTCAACGGTTCAGTATAATTTTTACCAAATCTGAATAAAAAAAACTGATTTTCTCAATCTGATACGAGTTGCTCCAATGGTTAGCATCAAAGGCAAAGGGGATGTCCGGTGGGTCGACCGGCCGGTCAACCGGTAAGGCTTCTCAAACAATGAATTCCTTCCATGCCTCTATATTCCAAACTGAAAATGCCATTTTTTGCAAACAAGATAATCAAGATTACCATTTGCATAATTTTTTTTTTTTTTAAATTTAAAAAAGTGTAAACTCATCTGCACACCTTTCATATTTGCACAAATGAAGCTCAGAGGATGAACCACTATGATCAACCACAGAAAACTTGATTTCAACGCCATCTCTCTTTCCATCACTATCTTATATACCTAAATACAAATAACTAGCTACACACATATACATAAACATATATATATATATATATATTCAGTCAAACCCCGAAATGCATAGAAAACCCTAGCTTTCAATTGCCCAAATATTCACTATTATTGCCTAACAAAAACGACATAACCAGAATCAATAGCCGATCTCTTCATAGACCACCAAATAAGGTAATTTAAAAAAATTAAAAAAAAAAAGAAAAAAGAAAATACGTTAATATTTATATTCTATCTCTCTCTCTCTCTCTCTCCCCTTTGCTTCACATTTAATCACTCTGCAAGAAACTTGTTCTACTCTGTTCACCTTTTTTTTTTTTTTCTCTATCTACAACTCTCTGTGTCTCTCTCTTTACTCAGCTGTGTGTTAAGTGTAGTATATCTATCTACAACTCTCTGTTTCTTAGATGAATCAGTGGTTGAACTAATTGCAGTAGAAGAAAAGCCATCTAGGAGTTTTGGAAGCAGGGACGACCCATGGGACAACCGGCCGGACGTCCGGTGGGCCCACTTCCAACGACAGTGTTTTGGTAAAATCTTCTCCGCTTCTCATTTTGGTGAAACTTTTGGTATATTTTCAATTTGATATCCCTTTGGTGAAACTATTGAAGCCATAAAAGTCACATTTTTTCACCAAATTCAAATCTGATGATGGCTTTGGTTCACCATTGGAGATGGTCTAAGTTAGTTTTTTTTAGTTTTTTAACTATTTTAGTTTGAAGTTAAAAGGTTTTGTTTGTGATATGTTTTTGGTTTTTTTGATTTTGTGAGAGAAAAAATAAAATGATTATGGTTTGAATATGACATGTTGTCTCATTAGACTAAAAAATTTATTGTCTTTCTGTGACTATTTTAATAAAAAAAAATCCCATTTAACTTATGCCAAACGAGGACTGTATATGTCTTATGACTATAATATTCAATGTATATGTCTTATGACTATAATATTTCCAACAAAATATATATAATGCAATAAAATTAATAGAGGTGCTACATGTACTAATTGATATATTAATTAATGTATTAATATATGTTATGATATTATTATTTTAAAATTATTATCCCACTTAATATACAAATTACGAAAACTCAAAACTCATATAACTATATTATATTATCTGTTATACACTAATTAATATACTAATCCATCCCGCAACATTATTCAAAACAAATCAAACGCTATCTTTTTATATGAGCCTGTTGGTTGGCCAGCTGACTTGTTCCTCATCTTTCGAGTGTCAACCTCTTTTCAAATTCTATATTTCAAAATGAAGAAAAAGGCCACGTGTCACATACCCATGACCCATTCCCACTTGAAAATGCCGGCTAAGCACAAACTAACGAACACAAACAGAATCCTCGAAAGTCTCTCCTCTTTCTCCTCCTCCTCCATTCTTGTCTTCTACTGCCCAACGTCTCTCACAGTCAATCAATCAGTTCAAAAATCTTTTTAGAGTCATTTTCATTCCCAAATTACCCCCAAAAAACTCACCATTTTAACCGGCCCACAACCCCATTTTAGTAATTTCACCTCTCACAACCACATCCGCCGGCTGACTCCATTTTTGCCGCCACTTTTTCGACCGTTTGTTTTTCTTCTCATCCTCTTTTCCATTCCAAACAATCTTCATCCTCAAATCTCAATTCTCCTCTCTCTAATTCACTCTCCATTTTGTTTTCTTCTAATCAAAATAATGAAAACGGACAGTGAGACCCTATTGCATTCTGATCAATTTGTCAAGCCCAGACGGTCGAAGTCTCGCGATGTGAGCTCTCGCTATTACTCTCCGAGCTCCATTGCTCCGACTGAAAGTGGAATCCCATCTCCGGACCACTCATTCTCTCCGCTCCGGCAAAAACCCAGATCTTCTACTGACAGTAGAAAGCAACGAAACCTCGAAGACGGTGGGTTGATTCGAGGACTTTGGCCATCTTCAACCACCTCCACCACTTCCACCACCACCACCACCACCACAAGTTCTTCAAAGAAAAAGCTTGGTACTCTTGCTGAATATCTTGGAAATGATAGGCTCAAAGACCTCATCATCGACGACAACAAAAGCAACGAAAACTCCGGTAATTCCATGACGTTTCTTAACAGACAAAGAAGTTGTTCGGAGTTCAGTAGGTTTGAGAAAGATGAACAACCCAGAAAAAGTGTGAAAGATAATCACAAACCCTTTTTCGGAGGGTCGATGAGGTACACCGGAAAGTTACGCTTTCCGGGTCGATCATCCACTTCTTCATCATCATCAAATCAGTCTCCGGCTTTACACGATGAAATAATTCCGGGACGATTCTCAGTCGATGAAAATGCGCTTCGCCGAAGATCATTAGGGCAAAGATCATCAGACTCAGTTTTGTCAGACACCCAAGACTCCGAATCCGAATGCAGCGACGTATGTTCCGGCACTAGTTTTGGATCTTCAAGTACCGGAAAACAGTCATCGAAAAAGTCTGGTATCGAGGTTTCGTCAAGGTATTTATCGAATAGGCCTCGACGAGGGACATCGGATTCAAACATTCCGATCCCAGCATCGCCAGAAAATTCTCCGAAAAATTTTAGTAAGATAAAGAATGCGGTGAAGAGAGCGAATTCATTGACTGCATATGGAAGTGCCAAGTCAAACTGGGCTTTGTCGCCGGGGAGGTCGGGGCCATTGCCGATGTCTGTGGAAAATAAGGGGAAACCGATGTCGTTTTCGAGCTTGAGGCCTCCGACGAGCCCGTCGAGAGCGAAAGGTGTTGGGAATTTTTTGAGCATGGGACTAGATTTGTTCAGAAGTAAGAAATCTCCTGCAACTTCTTCTTCTTCATCTTCATCGTCGTCGTTGTCTTCGCCTTCGGGGTCTGGTTTGGGGGAGAGTGTGCTTCAACTTCGACTACTGCAGAATAGATTGGTTCAATGGAGATATGTGAATGCTAGAGCTGATGTTGTGAATGAGAAGATGAGTAATCAAGCTGAGGTACTTCTTGTTAACATTGTTGCTTTGCTTTTACAATTTTACTTGTTTGTTGTTTGCTCATGCATGCCATCATGTTGTGAAAAATTTATATTGATAATTTTTTATTTAAAATAGAAAAATGAGAATTTTGATGATGGGTTGGGAAACTTACATCAAATAAAATGAATAGCTGAAATCCATCCATGAAATGTAGGGATCACTTATATTTGTTTTTTCTGTTTTTCAGTAATTATTTTTTTAATTATTATTTAGTTTAGAACTAAATTTTTTTTAAATTATCAAAATTGATTTTTTTTTTTTCATTTAATAAAAATGCAACTTTGTAAGACTTTTCGTTTGGGTCCAACTTCGCTCCAATTGAAGAGATGGGATAGAGTCGTCCAGTTAATATGTGTTGTTTGTGGACACTTGTATGCAATCATTCATAAAATATTTTGATTTGTTTGATAGTCATAGATTTCATCACATTTGTTTTTTTTAAAATAGGTGACAAATATAATTAAAAAAATATTCCGTCAATTATTATTATTTTTTAAAAAAACATGTACAACAAAATCATGTGATAATTGTTGAATAAATTATATATACACAAAAGATCTAAAAAATAAATACATGTTACTAAAATGGGCCTTATAGTGAGTCCAATAGACCGGACTAGACCGATCCATTTAAGTCTTTGTTATTTCTGTTTAGTTTTTGGTGAAACATTCTCATTCTCAATTTTAATTCAAAATTTTTTTGGGGACTTCAGAAGTTTTAAAAAATTATTTTTCAAATTGTTTTTTCTTGATTTTCACTACCGCAGAAGTCTTTGAAACTTAGTACATGGGCTGTAATTCCATGAATCCAATGTCATGGCTTACAATATGGCTTTCAAATGATATTAAGTTCTTTATTCATATGTTTAGAGTCAAATTTCACTAATACGTGTGTAGGTTTTTGAAACTATTTGTAATTTGAAATAACATGAGCGTCAAATTCTTCTAAGAAAAAACAATACTTAATATAATGCTATTTATAATTCAAGTTATAAAATGGTGTAGAACTCACATTAATAAATATATGAGCTTAGATTTGTTAAATGATTAAGACATAATTGAATGATTACAAGTTAGACATAAAATAAAAGATTTGTTGTTTTGTGTATACCATTTTCTAATGCTACATGAGCTTAGATAGATAAAATGATAATGATTGAGGTTGATTTGCCTAAAATGATCATCATTTGGATTGTTTTTCTTATTTGTCTAAGTTCATATTGTAGTCTTGACTAATGACACAAGTTACACTTACGGTTTGATAGAGCAATTTAATATATGCTTGCAATAGTATTGCAAAGTTACAACATTCTGTGCTACAAAAGAAGCTACAACTTGAGAAAGAGAAGCTTGAGATGAAGCTGAATTTCATTCTTTATTCACAAGTAAGTAATAGACACTACATGATTTTATTTTATTATTCAATTATACACTACATGATAGAAGTTTACAAACATAGCGACAATGATATATTTTTATGGTACTATATGAACTCACTTGTAGATTAAGTCATTGGAAGCTTGGGGAGATATGGAAAGACAACACTCATCAGCAATTTCCATGACCAAAGATTGTTTACACTCAGTCATTTGTAGAATACCCCTTGTGGATGGTGCAAAGGTAAGAAAATTTTAATTTATGTCTAGTGTAATTACATTGAAACCAAAAAAAATTATATAAAAAAACTTGTACAAAATGATGTAGCTAAGTTGTGCGCTTATTACTTTATAGCCAAAAAAAAAAAAATTATAATGATATCTTTTAATTATAAAAATATCACTGCCACATCTTCTAATTAATGATCCTATATAAACATTGCACAATAATAATAAGTAATGCTATGATGACTTGATTTTTGTATCAAAATCACTTATTATTTATGTGTCATCATTTCATTTGTGCAATGGACTCACTTTCCATGCATTGATACATGGGTGGTACAAAATTTTGAAAAAACATTATGCACCCCAGAAAGTACTTAAAAAAATAAATGTATGATGCTGATGCAAATTTGTGTTGATGTTAGTTGCTCGCATACGCAAAATAATTTTAGTCCTACATACTATTTTTTGAGAAATTTTCAAATATTTTTTAGAATAGTTAGTATTGTATTGTTGATAAAAATCTAGTCATCATATCATAATTCAACAACATAACAACATTGATAAGAGCATTTAACTGACAAATCTAAACTTGTAGATGGAGACACATTCAACTTCCATAGCACTTCGACATGGATCAGATCTTGCAACATCCATCAAGTCCATGTTATCCATTTTTTCACCAGGGGTAAGTACTCAGTCCACTGCTTGTGTGTTTGTGTGTGTGTGTGTCTGTGTGTGAACACTTCTTTAGAAATGATCATTCATGTTATAACAGGCTGAGAAGACAGTTTCGATGCTTTCGGAACTAGCACAGATTGTAGCACAAGAGAAGGCACTTTTGGAAGAATTGTTGGAGCATTTCAGGGTACTTTCAACACTAGAGGTAATTGAAAATCGCACATTGTTTATTAGCTCAAATGTAACAATGTTGTTTTGTAAGACTATAAGTTATTTCACCACTACAAGAAAATGCAATTTTATTTCGTCACCTTATAAGGCATAAACTATGGTAAGATTTGTGACTCTATGAATTATTGTCGTCGAATCATGTCACCGAAGGTTTGGTGCCATAAGATTAAACAGTCTGAGGGGATTCAAATCCTTTCAGTTATATAGATGAAATGTATATTTTCATTTCATGATCAATGACTATGACAGATTCAAATTACCAAATCTTTATTTTAAATTCAAAAATAGTTTAAAAAGTTGAAATTTTTTTAATATTACAACTTTCAATTACTATGAAGTAGTAGTTATAGACCATCCATTTAATATTTTAATTATGTATTACAACCGTATGAAATAAAATAAAAACAAAATATTCATTCCATTTATGAAATGGAGAAAATCAAAATTCGGTCATAGAAGGTAACTAAATATATTAGAAATATTATGTACGTAAAAAACACGTATATTTGCATGAGTAACTTGTACAAATATAAAATAGTTTTGTTGGGCATGATTCAATTTAAAATTTTTGCTTTTAACATTTACACTAAACTCAATTGCAGATTCAGGAGCAGAGTTTAAAGTGCACTATAATCCAAATGAAATTATGGAAACAACAACAACAGAAACAACACTTCCAACCGGAGATCGTTTCATGATTTCTTTATTCTTTGTTCATAACTTATGATGCAGTCCGGATTTTAGGGACAATAATATTTTTATTTTAATGTTTTGAATCACATATTATTTGATAAGGGATATTTTTCGTTTAGCATAGAATGTCTTAGAATTTATTAAATTACATATTTTAAGTTGATTTATTTTTCCTATATATATATATATATTGGGTTCTAAAATAATTAGGATGGCTCTACAGGAATTAATTTTATTTCTTAATTATTTTTTTCTAGTATTCTTAGTTGTTTTAACCGTTATCTTTTATTATAAATAATGATTTGTAAGCTCTATGACTCTTCAGCTAATTGATGAACATATAATAGACTTTGATTGAGAGATTTCTTTTTAGTTTTTTCTATGATTTTGGTAATTTTAATTAGGATTCAATAGATTCGTGTTTGCAATAGATTATTCTCTTCAAGTCAAGTATTTATTTCTGTTTATGATTTTTTTGTTTTCTTGTTTTAAAAAAATTGTGAAGCTGAGGGGTTAGTTAGATGATTGCGAGTAGCAGTAGTAGGGTTAGTCTATACTTTCTCGAATCTCTTTCCATGATAGTCATCTTTTGGTATCTTTAATTTCATATTTTTTAATGAAATTTTCTTTACTGATCAAAACAAAAAAAAAAAAATTTCAGCTACATCAGTTTATTAGGTGTTGTGATCGATAGATCATTTAATGTTTTTTTGGAGAAACTTTGATGGATGATCAGAAAAAGTTCCAAAATTAGTAACATGTAGAATTATTATTTTTCTCCCATTAAAGTGGCATTTTATTCCAATCTAAAAAAAAAAATGCGCCACAGAATTCTCCGTTTGTTTGGGTGAAAAATATTTTATGTATTTTTTGGTATTTGATACAATGGAAAACGAAAGTCAGTGGAAAATATTTTTCATGATAAATAAAAAATAAGTTTATTTGGGAAAAAAATATTTTCTACTTTTAAAAAGTGGAAAATGTTTTCCGAACTAAAATTTTACTAATATCACAACACCACCATCACCATCGCAACCACCATCATCATTGTCGCTGTCACCTCTACCGTTGCTCCACCATCATGCCACTACCTCCACTTTTGCCACTACCACAACCAAACATAGAAAAATATTTCCTTAGAAAATTTTTCCCGTAAAAAATATTTTCCATTAGAAAATGTTCTATTACTTAAAAATAAAATAAAAGCAAAATAAGGTAATCCAAGTAGACTTTTTGACGAAGAGTAAAAAAAAATCAACTTATTTCATAAAACAAGCACCCCCCCCCCCCCCAAAAAAAAAAAAAAAAAAAAAAGTCACATTTTAGTCCAAAAGAAAACTTTATTCCTTTTGCTCCCTGAGTTATAATATTTTTGGTTTGGATTTTTTTTCAAAATTTATCCAAGTTTCTTTTTTCTTTTTTTTTTTTTTTTTTCTTTGGGTATAAAAATTAGGGTGGAAAAAGCTGTAACTTAAAAAAAATAAAAATAAAAATAAAAAACAAACAAACAAACAAAATAAGATCATCCAATCCTTGTAAACAGACCTTTCACGAAGAATGTTTTTACAACTTTAAGGTCTCAAACTACAAGACTTTTAAAAAAATCTATTATCTAGGCCAATCTTAAATGTTTAAAACTTAAAATTTTCATAATATAGAAATCCTAAATCCAATTCAAACTTACCAATAAAATTAAAAAATAATTGTCTTATACTATTATTTGTTCTTTTTAAACTTCTTTTTTTTTTTTATCTGCAAAAAGAAACTTTATTGATGGGAAATGTAACGTCCCAAATTTCTAGCCCAAATGATAATACAACAATCATGGCTCTTTCAAAGAAAACCGAATATAAATCTCCAAACTTACATTACATGATACAATAATTTTTCATGCAACAATACATTAATCCAACAATAAATAAATAAACAAATAAATACCCCTAAGGGTTTACAAGTTTCCAAGGCTAGAGCCTGGTTACACAAAACGGTTATTCAAACCCACACAAACACAGCCCTTGGCTTACACACAAAGTCACAACAAAATGAAAGTATTGTACTCCCAACACACATACTTCCACGCCCCTAGTTGGGTGGGATCACCACATCTTTTCCTGTACAAAAATCTCGTAGGTTGAGCATAAAACCCAGTAAGAAATTCTTAACAAAGTATATACATTTTATACAAGTCTCAAGAGATGAAATGCACATACCATGCCATGCTATGTCCTTTTTGAAGATAAATCACATTTTCATCTTTTGAAAACCATCATACTCAATGATATCATGCAATTTCAATTGTTTAAAACTTAACAATTTATTTCAAGGGCGGTAAATACGACTCTGGTAATCCTTAGGTCGGTGTCTACACGTAGACTATATAAGTACTATCAAATTGTCATTTTTACCGGTATTAACCGGAAGGCTCAATACATATCCACGTGAGTTTTTGGTCTTTCACCCCGGACTCTCAGGCCAACTTATTCAATATCATCTACACCACCTATCAAGACTTACCAACGTATTTACCTCAAAACCATTCCATGAAAACTTGTTTCTCAACATTCTTTTCTCAATGCAAGTTTTCAAATCAGCTTTCAAAGTTTAATCTAATCAAATGAATTGATATGCCAATTTCACAAGATGAATACAAATACTTTTATTTCAATTCATCATCTAAGGAATAACACAATTTTCTTTTCTCAAGTATTCTCAACAATTAGTTATTTCAAGACTATTTCAACGTTTTGAACAATAATTTCTAAAATGAACAACAATCCTCATATTCTCTAAAATTCACCATTTATATAAATATAAATAAGAAATTTTCCAAATATCAATTTATTTTGACACACAAAATAAATATAATAATATCATTCATGGATTTTCAGTCTCTTTTAAAAAATTCCCAAATTCTAGGTTTTCTCACCAAAACTATACAACTCAAATCTTTTGAAAGAAAACTTTCCAAAATCATCTTTTTTTCAATCGACAAAGATCAAAACCCATAAGATCATTTTAAAAGAACAAGAGACAAACCCACTTTTAAAATCGCTCAACTTCTCGAATCAACAATCAATTTTCAAAGCTATCGAAAGATGATTTCGAAAATCATTTAGATCTTACAAAAATATATATATAAGTCTAAGAAAATCTCTACCTCAAGTTTTAAAGAAGAAATGAGATGAAACCCCCCAAAATCAGCGGTATCGAAACTCGATCATCACCGCACACAACGAAGCCCTCGAGAAGTTAACCAACTTTGATAAAGAACCTATGGCAGAACTCTAATGGATCTTGAGAAATCAAGGTTTTGATCCAATTTGGCGTAAGGAAATGTAGAGAGAAGGGAGAGGAAAGGGTTTTTGGAGAGATATACAAAAGTTATCTGAAATATTAGATTCACGAACTGATATAACATGGTCAGCTCGAGCGTGGAAAGCCCCGCTCGAGCGTTAAATACACTTTCCTAGTACTTTTGCAGACAGGTCAAACTTTTGGAACCAAACATTCTCCGCTCGAGCGCATAAACGGCCGCTCGAGCGGACAAGCAAGCTCGATCCCCGCTAGGGCGCTGCCCTTGGACCCACCAAGGGGTGCTGCCCCCTGGACCCCCGCGAGCTGACAGGGTAGCTCGATCCCCGACCTGCCCAGTTGAAGTGGCAAAACATAAAAAAAGGGTCAAAACCGGGATCGCTACAGGAAAAGCATACATAGTATGGAAAAGACATCAATAAAAGGGAAGGAAGTGCAAAGAGCATCAATAACGAATGCTAGCACAAGCCTTGGCCGTTGGTGAGAACTAACAAAAGAAACAAAGACCGGGCTAAAGGAGCATAACTACCCCAATTGACAACTCCAAGCAGCTGAAACTCTCTATTGCCAAAACCAGAGCCAAAGGAAACGTCATGCAGGCAGCCTGATTTGGTGAAGGTTGGACACAAAATCATGAAATGAATAATCAACCTTCAAGAACCATTTGGCCCAAAAGCAATTTGCACTTTCATTCTCGCATAATTCTTCAAAATCTAGAAGAGCCCCCTTAAACTCTATCAATATAATAATATTCAAATTTTATTTAATTATGCTTTTTTAAATAATATTTTTAATTTCTACTAAGAATGAACACATTTCATAAAATTGTTAGTACTTTTTCATTTTATTTTAGTAAATTACACATATCACTTTTGTATTTTAAAAGGAAAATATCATCGAATTTTTAGGTGGGGGAAGAAAAAACTATTGAACTAAATTGTTGATTATTAGATTTTCAAAAAACAACATTGAAAAAACACATATTGATTAACGATAAAATTTGTTTGGGTGGAGAGAGAATTAATTAATGTACAATTCATAAATTTGTCTTTAATTTTTTTTATTTATGAGAGTCAAAATGACAAAAAAAAAAAAGAAAAGAAAAAAAGAATGAAAATAGTATGTATCTTATTTAAAAAATAATTTATTATTTTATTATGTATATAGTACGAGTCATATGTTAGTTTTGATAAATTAAGTGTAACGTTTATACCTTAGATAGACTACTTTTCACTAGAATTTTAAACTTCATTAGGAGGTCAAAAATTCAAATCGTAACACATATAATAAGCTTCTCTTCTTTCCATGCTATGTGTCTATGGTCTCAGATGTTTTAAAAAATAATAATAAATTACATTGAATTTTTTTTGAAATTTGAAAAGATATAATAAATTTTATAATTTTAACATAATTACATAAGATTTTCTTAATATTTTTATTCTTGTAGCACTTAGCTCTCCTTCGTCAATAATTCATTACTATTAGTCATATGGATTAGTCATATGGATGGAAAACAATACCCCATATCTTTTATATATTGAAATGCATGTTTTTTTTTTTTCCTTATTTACTTTGTATTTTCGTACTATTTGCATTAGTTTTAATTCTTTTATCTTTATTAAAAGAAGGTCGGGGTAATTATATCAAAACTATCAAGTTACTTGTAATTTTTTAAATTTCAAGAGAGGTCAGTATAATTTAACTCAAAAAAAAATAATAATAATAATAACAAGTAGGGGCACTTTTGCACAGGACAAGAAATTTCAAAATTATGTGGTCCAATCTATTTTACATTTTTCTTTTATTAAAAAACATATTTGTCACCTTATAAACATAAAAAATCGTCATGTATAAATACATATAAGAGGCTTTGGGAGTTGTAGCTGCAGAGGTGTGAGCATTGGCAGTGGCGTGGGTTGTTTGGGTGGTTTGGGCTGCTTGGTTTTGGTTTAGGTAGTTTAGTTTGTTTAGTTTGTTTTGACCGTTTTGGTGGGTTGATTTGCGGGAATTTATGTATTTTAATTTTCTAGTTAAGTCTTCTTAACTTTTTTATTTAAAAATCGAGAGGCTTAGGGGTTGGTTGTATGGATGCGAGTAGCAGTAGTAGGGGTATCTTTATACTTCCGAATCTCTCTCGATGCATGTCAGCTTCCTGTACTTTTAATTTCATGTTGTTAAATGAAATTTTTCTTTGCCGATCAAAAAAAATAAATACATATAAGACTTCCATCTTTTTTAATCACACAGGTGAGCCAAGTCCCATATGATTTCCCTTGTTTGCTTCTATTTTTTTTTTTTCTTTTTTTTTTTGAAATACTCCCAGCATTATGTTGATATATGTTCATAATTTTATACAATAATGTTATGAATACAAAATTAAATATAGAATAGGATACAAAATTGCTTGATTAGACAATATGTTGCAAGATTTATCCATTTTAAGAAAATATTGTTCATCAATGTACTTTTTTTATTTTAATTATATGTTTAGTTTTTGTATTTTTAGACCTTATTTCTTTATACTAAATTTCTCTAGCTACGCTTATTTTTATAGTTAATTGTCATGACATGCAAGTAAATGTGACCAAGTTAATCCCAATTCAAAGGGTATTCAATGAAAGGTAAAAATATGAGTAGCCATTGTTTTCTCCTCATCTAACGATGGTCCTCAGGTTAGTTTGGTTGGCCTCAATCAAGTATTCACTACAAACCTCTAATAACTCATCCAACCTTAATTTGCCAAACATGAGAGCCCAATTCAATTCTCGATGAAGCCTTTGCTTTGTTCACCACCTTTTCTCCTCTCTCTCCAACGTATCATGAAAACACTGTCCCTTCAGAGAGAGAGGAAAGGAGGTCTCAACAGAGCAAAGCCACTTTTCTTCTTCCTTCCTCAACAAAAAGTAATCATTTGAGGTAAAGGTAGGAAGAGAACTTGTACTACTATTGTACAAGAGATTCTGGCACGGTGAATGATCTCTTCTCAGGTTCATTCAAAAAGTACCAGGACCTCAAGCACCAGATTCATGTAGATGACATAGAGTCTGGTGGCGGCGGCATAGTAAACGAAACAATTGATCTTGATAGGTTTTTTGAAGATGTAGAGAAGCTGAAGGATGACATGAAAGATGTCGAGAGGTTGTACAAAAATTTGCAAGAGTCAAATGAGGACAGCAGAACAGTGCATAATGCGAAAACCATGAAAGAATTGCGGTCTAGGATGGACTCAGACGTTTCACAAGTATTGAAAAGGGTCAAAGTCATTAAGGGAAAGCTTGAGGCATTGGAGCGGTCCAACGCCGCTCATCAAGTATCCCCCGGTGTAGTCCAGGCTCGTCTGCTGACCGCACCCGGACTTCGGTAATTAGTGGGTTAGGGAAGAAACCAAGGCCATGTTTATTTGGGTGGACATGAGTTTGGGATTGGATTAATAGCTCAATAAGATTATTAAATCCGATGTGTGGTTAAACAATTGAAATACGTACTAACAATCCATCCGGATATGGTATCTCACATATGATGGACTATTCAATCCCACAGAGAGAGGTAGGATATAAATTGGATAATTAAGCCAAAGTCTGGACTATTAGTCCCTTCTTATAATTCTAACTCAATCCAAACATAGGATATGATATATAATCCAAAAGAATTCGTAGTCTTAGGACTATTAATCATGGGAATGCTAATCCAACTTAATCCAGTTCGCCCAAACAAACATGACCTATAGGTCATGATGGATGAGTTCCAAACATTGAGGGCTAAAATGACAACGGAGTACAAGAAGACCGTTGAGCGGAGGTACTTCACCATTACAGGGGAGAAGGTAAACGAAGAATTGATCGAGAATTTATATCAGGTGGGGAAAGTGAGACATTTCTTCAGAAGGCGATTCAAGAACAAGGGTGTGGCCAGATCTTGGACACCATTTCAGAGATTCAAGAGAGGTATGATGCTGTCAAGCAGATTGAGAAGAACTTGATTGAGCTTCATCGAGTGTTCTTGGACATGGCGGCATTGGTGGAGGCACAGGGTCAACAATTGAATGATATAGAAAGTCACGTGGCTCATGTTGGAAAATGGCTTTTGAAACTTTTGAAAAAATCTTATTTTTTGCTAACTTTGAGCATTAATTAAGGTGGGATCTAAGCGTTATTTTTAACGTTTCTAGTTGGGTTCATGTTTAATGCTGCGTAGTGAATAAAACTGTGTATTTGGTTACTCAAAACCATTTCCGGATGAATGAGAATTCAACGCACACTTCGGGTTCGTAGAAATGGATTTAGGTGGGTTTCCTACACATTTGTGAAATGTGCTTGTCTCATATTGGAAAGGCTTAAGGGTTTGAATGGATTCATATACCTTAGCTTGGGATACTTGGGATGGACCCCAAGAGGTACCTAAATTTGTAGAAGGGTGAGATTATGAGTGAAGTGGGCTAGACCCGTTGGACCCAAAACAAAAACCACACGCGCGCATTTTGATTTCAAAATTCAAACTAAATTATTGGTCTAGAATTTTTCTTTCACCCAAACAGATCCCTAACAGGTTCAGACCCTCCCGAACAGGTTCAAAGGGTTCAAAACAGGTTCATACCTATTCAATTCAAACTGAATCTGTCCAAGCACTTATTCAATCTGTCCAGGCACCTACTTGTTCGGAATAGCCACTATTTCTACTATAAAAAGCCTTCAATTCCAACATTCTTGAATTCAATTTTTCACTTAGAGTTTTGTCATTCTTCTTTTGTTCTTCCGGTGCTATTGCATCTGTTTCTGCATTTATTTTTTAGAAAGAAAAAGAGTGAGTTACAATAGAGTTTTGGTTCACCAGACTTGAATTTGTAGTGCTGCAAATTTAAGTGTTAGTCGTTGCATCTTGGGAAGTAGACGCCGGTAAAACTCGAAGCACCGGAGCGAGGGCGAATTCTACTTTAAAAAGAGTGTGTCCAACATAAGTCTCAACTTTAATTTCTATAAACGTTTAATCCGGAATTTAATTTATATAATTATTTTTTGAATTATTTTATTTTGTTATTTATTTAATTTATACATTTAATTTACACACACACACACACTACTGTGGCTATAACAATCTTAAAGTAGATTTTGCAGTTTTTATTTATTTCTATGTTAAACAGACGAATATTTTGTTTCGGAAAATTAAATAGTAGTCATATACTGTTTAATTTCTTAAATAGTAGTAATATACTATTTAATGATTTCTTTGATAATATAGTAGTGATGCACTGCTTATCATTGAAATTTTGTTACAAAATATTATTCTGTTTATTTTGCATGTAAATTCTTTTGTGTGTAAATTTGTGATTGATGTATATTATTATTTCGTTAGAATTATGGCAACTGATTTAAACAGTACTGAGACTGTTATTACTCAAAACCCCACACCTATTATGCCAGTGATGACTCCGACAGTACCAGTAAATCATGGGGAGAAGGTAAAAAAATTTAATGGAAATGATTTTAAAAGATTGTTTTTGGAAATGATTCAATGGAAATGATTTTAAAAGATGGACGTCACTGTATAATGTGTATAGTGTTAAAAGCACTACTAAAGAGCTATGGGAATCTCTAGATCATAAGTATAAGATAGAGGACGCCAGTATAAAGAAATTTGTTGTCGGCCGTCTTTTGGAATTTAAAATGATGGATTCCAAAATGATTATTATCCAAATTGAAGATCTCCAATTAATTCTCTATGACATACATGCGGAAGGGATGGTTCTTAGTGAATCTTTCCAAGTAGTGGCAATCATTGAAAAATTGATACCATCCTGGTAAGAATTCAAGAATTATCTAAAGCATAAGTGCAAAGAGATGAAATTAGAGGAACTGATAGTGCGGCTTTGAATTGAGGAGGACAACCGTGGTTCCGACAAGAAGTCAGGAAACCATGTCATGTAGGCTAAGGCAAATGTTGTGGAACATGGACAAGGGTCAAAGTTCAACAACAAAAAGTGAAAGCATGATGTCAATAGTCCCAAACAAGGATCCACAAGTAAAGGGATCAACAACGGGATCAACAAAAGGTTTAAAGGCAAGTGTTTTGTGTGCGGCAAAGATGGACATCGCGCTAAGAATTGTCACGTTAGCAAGAATGGAGGGAGTTCAAGCAAAAAGTCAACACAAGTAAACAAAGTCGAGGATTTTTATCTTTCTGATGGAGTGGCAGACATCAATCTTGCTGCAGTAATCTCTAAAGCAAATTTGGTGGGCAATCTTAAGGAGTGGAGGGTGGATACTGGAGCAACCCGTAATATCTGTGCAGATAAGAAAATGTTCACAACCTACAAAATGGTGGAAAGTAGGGAACAACTTTTTATGGGAAACTCCTTCACTTCAACTATAGAAGGACAAGGAAAGATTGTACTGAAAATGACCTCAGGGAAAGAACTCACTCTTAACAATGTACTCCATGTACCAGAGATTCGCAATAATTTGATTTATGGGTCATTATTGATCAAGAATGGATTTAAATTAGTCTTTGAATATGGCAAGGTTGTACTCTCCAAGAGTGGAATGTATGTGGGGCGAGGTTATATGAGTGATGGGCTTTTCCAGCTCAATATAAATGCTGTTGTACCAAAATTGGCTATTAATAATAAGAACACATCTTC
This sequence comes from Camellia japonica, assembly GCA_030407325.1. Classification (NCBI taxonomy): domain Eukaryota; kingdom Viridiplantae; phylum Streptophyta; class Magnoliopsida; order Ericales; family Theaceae; genus Camellia; species Camellia japonica. The sequence goes on from JAPPVO010000031.1 coordinate 95,459,723, forward strand.
TGTTTATATTGCTGAGTCTTCTTTTTTATGGCATGATAGATTAGGACATGTTAATTTTAATTCTTTGAGTAAACTTGTTGCTTTAGAATGTTTACCAAACTTAGAATTTGATCCTAATCATAAATGTGATATTTATGTTGAGGCAAAACTTACTAAGGCATCATTTAATAAAGTAGAAAGAAGTACTGAACCTTTAAGTTTAATTCACACAGATATATGTGATTTAAAATTTGTTCAAACTAGAGGAGGTAAAAAGTACTTTATTACTTTTATTGATAATTGCACTCGATATTGCTATGTTTACTTATTGAGAAGTAAATATGAACCCGTAGAAGCTTTTAGGCAATATAAACTTGAGGTTGAAAATTAACTTGGCAAAACTATAAAGATAGTGAGGAGTGACAAAGGTGGTGAGTATGATGCACCATTTGAAGAATTTTGTTCTAAACGTGGTATCATTCACCAAACCACTGCACCTTATTCTCCTCAATCAAATGGAGTTGCTGAGAGAAAGAATCGAACTCTTAAAGAGATGATGAATGCCATGTTGATTAGTTCAGGGTTACCTCAGAACTTATGGGGGGAGGTGATTTTGTCTGCTAACTTTATCCTTAACAGGGTACCCTACAAGAAACTTAATCAAACACCTTATGAATTATGGAAAGGTCGATGACCTACCTACAATTACCTCAAAGTATGGGGGTGTCTGGCCAAGGTGGCAGTCCCTAGTCCCAAAACGACTAAGATAGGACAAAAAACCGTTGATTGTGTGTTCATTGGTTATGCAAATAATAGTAGTACACATAGATTTTTAGTTCATAGATCTGAAAATTCGATATGCATGTAAACACTATTATGGAGTTAAGGAATGCGTTATTTTTTTAACACATTTTTCCTTGCAAGGAAATTGAAGAGAAAAGTTCAAATAAAAGAACTTTTGATACTGCTATAGGTAGCAGTGAAGATAATGAAGCAGATGAACCTAGACGTAGCAAGAGAGCTAGGATCTCTAAATCATTTGGTCCAGATTTTTTGACATACTTGTTAGAAAATAAGCCTTAAAACTTCAAGGAAGCAATTTAAGTCCTGAAGCTCCATTGTGAAGAGAGGCAGTGAATAGTGAAATTGAATCAATACTGCAAAATCATACCTGGGAACTGGTGGATCTTCCACTAGGGTGTAAACCTCTTGAATATAAGTGGATATTCAAGAGAAAAATGAAAGCAGATAGTTTAATAGATAAATACAAGGTTAGACTTGTTGTTAAGGGATACAGGCAGAAGAAAGGCCTTGATTATTTTGACACCTATTCACCAGTGACAAGAATAACATCTATTCGCATGTTGATTGTGATTGCAGCTTTGTATAATCTGGAAATACATCAAATGGATGTTAAAACAGCTTTTTTGAATGGCGAGTTAGATAAAGAAATTTATATGGAACAACCGGAAGGGTTTCAAGTTCCTAGCCAAGAGAAAAAGGTTTGTAAACTTATCAAATCTCTTTTATGGATTAAAATAAGCTCCGAAACAATGGCATGAAAAATTTGATCACGCTATGCTTTCAGATGGTTTTAAGATAAACAAATGTGACAAATGTATCTATGTTAAAAGCACAAACAATGGCTATGTTATAGTTTGTCTTTATGTGGATGACATGCTCATTATTGGAAGCAATAATGACATGATTAAATCCACAAAGAAAATATTGAACAAAAAGTTTGACATGAAAGATCTGGGAGTAGCAGATGTAATTCTGGGAATAAAAATTACTAGAACATTTGAAGGATATGCTTTATCTCAGTCTTACTATGTTGAGAAGATTTTGGAGAAATTTGGAAAGTATGGCGACCGTTCTGCTAAAACACCTGTTGGCATTAGTCTTCATTTGTCAAAAAATACGGGTGCATGCATATCACAATTAGAGTACTCTCAGGTAATTGGAAGCTTGATGTACTTAATGAATTGCACTAGGCTAGATATAGCCTATGCTGTAAGCAAATTGAGTAGGTACACAAGTAATCCAGGGTCCGATCATTGGAAAGCAATAATTAGGGTACTTAGGTATCTAAGACATACCCAGAATTATGATTTACATTATACTAAATATCCAGCAGTTCTCGAGGGGTACAACGATGCAAATTAGATATCGGATACTAAAGACTCAAAATCTACTAGTGGATATGTCTTTACCCTGGGAGGTGCTTCAGCCTCTTGAAAATCTTCCAAGCAGATATGCATAGCAAGGTCGACAATGGAATATGAATTTATCGCTTTAGATAAAACAAGAGAAGAAACAGAATGGCTCGTAATTTCTTAGAAGACATTCCAATATAGCCTAAACCTATGCCAGCTATATGCATTAACTATGATAGTGAAGCAGCAATATGACAGGCATAGAATCATATGTATAACAGTAAGTCTCGACACATTCGTCGAAGACATAATACCGTTAGGCATTTGCTCTCACATGGAATAATTTCCATAGAATATGTAAAGTCAAAGAAGAATATTGCGGATCCATTGACTAAAGAGCTAGCTAGAGAGCAAGTGTACTATTTATCGAGGGGAATGGGATTAAAGCCTATTACTTAAAAGTCACCATAATGGCAACCCAACCTAGTTGACTAGAGATCCCAAGATCTAGGTTCAAAGGGACAACTGAATTATGGATAACTTCACGTATCACTAAGGAGGTTTACTCCTACCCATTTCTATGATAAGAAGAGTGATACCTGCAGCGTTAGTAGGATAAGCTTTGCTTTTAATGATTCTTATAGCTTGGACTTCCAAGTGGGGTATAGCAGGATACTCTTAATAAGAAATCACCTATATAAGTGTGAATTAGGCCGGTTCTGTGAGAATTGAGAATGCTAAATTCTCTAGAGCACTTATGAATTATCAAGCATTGTTTAGGGCCAAAATGAACACAACCGTAAGAACCAAACTGTGTCTGCGGTCCTGCGGATACAGTATGTGTAGTCTATTGTCTTGGCTTACACAAACAGCTAAACAGTTCAAGGCATCGCGTCCACTGGTTAGCTAGTAAGACCGATAGGCTTTCACTAGAGGAGGTTCAAAGCCAAAAGCTACCTATCTCGATGTAGTGTATCTTCTTAATGTACTTTTTCTTTGTTTGCATTTTGTTGTATGTCCGTTATCGTGAATTCCATTCATGTGGGGAACTGTTGGAACATGGCTTTTGAAACTTTTGAAAAAACCTTATTTTTTGCTAACTTTGAGCATTAATTAAGGTGGGACCTAAGCGTTATTTTTAACGTTTCTAGTTGGGTTCATGTTTAATGCCGCGTAGTGAATAAAACCGTGTATTTGGTTGCTCAAAATCATTTCTGGATAAATGAGAATTCAATGCGCATTTTTGGGTTTGTGGAAATGAATTTAGGTGGGTTTCCTACACATTTGTAAAATGTGTTTGTCCACATTAGAAAGGCTTAAGGGTTTGAATGGGTTTATATACTTTAGCTTGGGATACTTAGGATGAGCCCCAAGGGGTACCCAAGTTCGTGGAAGGGTGAGGTTATTGGTGAAGTGGGCTAGACCCATTGGACCCAAAACCAAAACCACAGACACGCAGCACCGCCGCCATCCATCCAGTCGGTCGGGCAGGCTAGGCTGGGCTGGGTTTGGGTGCGTGGTGTGAGGTTAGGTTGGGCTTGTCTAGCTCAATACTTATTTTTTTTGGGCCAAAAACAGTTGTAATTATTTATTTTTTTTTATTTTGGTTTCAAAATTCAAACTAAATTGATCCAGAATTTTTCTTTCACCCAAACAGATCCCTAATGAGTTTAAACCCATCCGAACAAGTTCAAAGGGTTCAAACTAGGTTCATACCTGTTCAATTCAAATTGAATCTGTCCAAACAGATTCAAATCTGTCCAAGCACCTGTTCAATCTGTTCGAACAGGTTTCTACCTATTCGGAATAACCACCATTTCTACTATAAAAAGCCTTTAATTTCAGCATTCTTGAATTCAATTTTTCTCTTAGAATTTCGTCATTCTTCTTCTGTTTTTCCTGTGCTCTTACATCTGTTTCTACATTTATTTTTTATGAAGAAAAAAAGAGAGTTACAACAGAGTTTTGGTTCGCCATGCTGTAAATTTAAGTGTTAGTCATTACATCTTGGGAAGTAGATGTCAGAAAAACTCGAAGCACCGGAGCGAGAGCGAAATTTGATTTAAGGAGATTGTGTCCAACACAACCCTCGACTTTAATTTCTATAAGCGTTTAATTCGGAATTTAATTTATATAATTATTTTCTGAATTATTTTATTTTGTTGTTTATTTAATTTATACATTTAATTTACATACACACACTACTGTGGCTATAACAGCTCATGCCAATTCCTTTGTTAGGAGAGGGACTGAGCAACTCCAAGAAGCAAGGGAGTACCAAAAGAGCTCCAGGAAATTTACTTGCATTGCCATAGGCCTTGGTGCTTGTGTCCTCATCCTTATTCTATTCCCAGTTTTGTCTTCTATTTTGGTTCATGTATTGTAGAAACACTCGACATTTTCCCAGTGATGGAGAACATTTTTTCCGGCGTTTTGAAAAACAAAAAAAGTTTATGTTTTCCTCAATCTTTTGAACATGTTTCTGTCTTGTAACTATTTTCTTTCTACATCTCTTTCATTATCAAGACATATAGAAATATGACCATTAAGATATCTTTCTTTCTTTTTGAGTAATGCTAGAGGCCTAAAAATTCTACACATGGGTGTGAGACCCACATGTGTGTGGGTCCCATGCGGATCACACACCCATGTGAGACGTTTGGTAGAATTTTTGGGATCTCTAACATTTTTGTTCTTTTTCTTTCATTCTTTTTTTTTTTTTTTTGGGTTGTGTTTCACATATACCAATTTAGTTTGCATGTTGTGTATACAACCCTCTTGCACCTCATGGTAAAATTAAAGGTAAATTACACTCATCTCTCTTGAAATTTTGCATATATAATTGACTTTACTAAGATTTCCCCCTCTTTATTATGTGGTCATAGATGTCATTGAGCACATACAATAACATTGTCAACTAAACATATTATTTCTTCCTCTCTCTCTCTCAAAACCTCCACCCTCGGGTCTCGCCATTTGGCTGGCCGCCGCCTTTGGCCATGGTGGTCAGCTGGCCTCTCTTGCGTTTGTTTCTTGTTTTTTTTTTTTTTCTCTAATAATCTTGAATCCCTATAGATTTCCTACCTTACCTTTTTAGATTTATAGATTTGCCATTGGAAAATATGGTTTTATAGGCTTATTTTGGACTAACTTTGAGCCTAAATTTGGATGGGGCCCACACGTCTTTTAAGGTGGGTCCAAAGAGGTGACGTGTTCCTTGTCGCTTGGCAAGTCACACGGTGAAGATGATTCGTCAAAACCATTTATGAGTGAATGGGAAGTTGACGTCGTTTTCGGGTTCATGGAATGGACAATTAAAGAATAAAATGTGGGTTTCCTTGTAAGGCTTGTCCCACATTGGAAACTTAAGAGAACTTATGTGTGTATATAAATTCTAGGTGGCAACACTTGGGTTGGGCCCTAAAGGGCACCCCAAGTTTGTAGAATGAAGGAGTTATGGACAAAGTGACCCTTAGTTCAAACCACCATACACGTGCGCCGCCGCCGCCGCCGTTGGCCGATCGAGCCGAGTCGTGCCAGGCGCGGGTATGGGTCTGTTCTAACATTTATTTTTTGGACAAAATTTTTTCAAGTTCTTGCGGGGAAATTAATTTAAATTTTGCGTCAATTTTTTATGTCCAAACAGTGCTCATTTTCAGTTCATTTTCCAATAGGTTTAACAGGTTCAAACTATTTCAATAGATTGAAAAATAGTCCAGCAGTTTCAAACAAGTAAAACTGCCCAGCAGTTATGAACAGATATGAAATTGCTGTAGTTATTTGTTCAAAATCTGGACTGCACCTGTTCATTTCAAAAACAGATCTGTTCATTTGAAATTCTTACTAGTTCGGACAGATCTATTTGGTCACCAATCTGCCTATAAAAGCAGACCATTTCTAGCATTTCTAACATTTGAAAATATCCAGAAAAAATTCATTTCTTCTCGGTTTTGCTCCTTGGTTGCATTATTCTTCATATTATTTTTAAGGAAAAAATTCAGAGAGTATAAAATACAGGTTTGGTTCGCCGTATAAATTGTTTGGAGTGCTACTATAATTTGTGAAAAGATCATTGTATCCTGGTGTAGACACCCCATTTTTTACTGCCTTTAAGACTTAGACGCCACTGATTGATCACTCGATGATGACAGTTATGTTGTGCAAATGTTTGATTTCTTCAATAAGAAAAGCTTCTAAATCCCAACCTTACACCTCATTTTGGACCAAAACTATTTTAGACCTTAAAACCCTCTCTTTCAAAATATTTTTGAAAATGTTTCTACAATGTTCCGAGGCTCACATTTCGTTTAAAATATTGCACTTTTCGGTAAATCGAGTAAGGACAAAGTGGAGATAAATGAAATGGAGGTGAAATCTTTGAAAAAAATCTTTGAAAACAACTTATTTAGAGGTTTGGAGTTGAAGAAAATAGAAGGGGAGGGAAGAAAACTAGTTGGGGAAATGGTTGAGCATGAAACCGTTAAGGGAGAACTGAGCAGCCGTCACTAAATTAGGCCTATCTCTTTGAACACTTAGATTTTAGTTGTGAGGCCACCACCATTGGAAAGTGGACTTCCAGAGCTTTAATTTAGAAGCAAGAATCTCCTAAAGCCGAGTTCGGCTGAGGGAGATATGGCCATTTGAAGTTAGGCATCCATCCGGTTAAGATAGCAATGAGCAACCTTCACTAAAGTAGGCATATCTCTTTGCACACTTAGAATTTAGATGTGAAGCCACCTCTATTGGAAAGTAGACTTCCGGGGCTTCAATTTAGGCTAAAAAATGACCTAAAACTGAGTCCGGATGAGGGGGATATGCCTATTTGAAGTCGGGCTTGGTAGCATATTTTTTGTGGTCAGTAGCCACCATTTGTGGATGGCAGGCCACCATTTCTGGCCTACCAGCCACCACTGCTGGGCTGCAGACCACTAGTGTAAAACCTAGATATTTTTGCTAGCTGTTTCCACAAAGCTCCAGCTGTCCTTTTTTTCATATATATATTTTCGACTGAGGCTCATCTGTTTCTATATATAGATGACCTTCCCTCATTGTTTTAAGGTTAGAAACATTTTAAGAGTGAGGAAATAATTTTGGAAAATTCCTCTCTCTCTCTCTCTCTACAATTCTCTCTCACATTTTCTACATGCATAGTCTTTTCCTAAATACTCTAAACCAAACCTAGAGAGCTTCTTGCTTAGGTGATTTAAGCTTGAATTTGAGCTATTAAAACACTTGAGGATGTGAAATTAGTGGTTTATAACTCCAAGAGGCATTCCTTTTCAAGAGGTATACCTTCTCTTGCTTTTGTACCATCTCTACACCACTTGTTTTCTATCTTTTCTTGCTGTTTTTAAGTTCTTTAAAACCTGTATTTTTGAGTTGAAACTTGTGCTTTAAGGCCATTAAAGGTAGAGGGGTTGATAGCCCTTCTTTACACCTTGTTTCTAAGGCCTTTGCCCTTGTCTTTCCCACTTTGTTGTCAACTCTTTTTGAGCTTTTTAATATTGAATTTCAGAGTGATTTCAATGGCTAAAAACACTTTTTGAAGTCCAAAATTAGAGGGGTTAGCCTCCCCTTATTGTGTTTTGTTTACTAGCCTAGCATGTTCTATGTTTTAGCCTATTATTCTAGCTTTTGTTAGCTTAATTTCAGCATGTTTTAGGACTGTATTAAACCTATTTTAACACTATTTTTAAGTGTTTATTACAATTGAGCTTTGTTTTACATGCTTGTAGTGTAATTGTCCTCATGAGCTTGGTGTTTTAGGCCTTAGCCACCATTCTATTTGAGTTGATAGCATTTATTTATGGCTTTTTATACTTGTGATCACTCTTAATCACCTCTGTAACCTCCCTCCTTTCTTGGTTTTTTGTTTTGCTTTGAAAGTGGTTTCAAACTACTTGTTTGTTTAAGCATGAGATTGAGATGTCATACTTAATGGTTTAATCCCCTCAGGGGTTCATTACCAACGGTATGATGTCTCTTTCATGCCCAAAACAGCACTTGGTTTGAGCCCCATTTCCATTAGAAGACTTAAATTCACCATTTGTACTTAATTGATTAAAGAATGGATGGTAATCTAAAATGGAGTAATTAAAACTTGGAATTAAAAGTGAGCAAAATAATAATTTGTTAGGGTTCAATTGGACGTTAATAGAACCCTTGGGTCTTGAGTCGTTTTATACTCATTAGTGATGAAAACGGTTCAAGATTCATTGTCAACTACTTCCCTTGATCTTTCATGATAAGGAGGTGGTTTTGGGAGTCTTATTTTGTTGCATTCATTGAACTTGCACACTTGATTCATAAGCCATCATGCAATGAAATTGCATCCATTGGTGGTTTGTGGATCAAAATTACTACTCCTTTGAGTTGTTCAAATGATAATGAGGGGTAAATTGTGCAAACACACCCTTGAGAATACACTGTCTCTGCTCTATTTGTTCTCTGTTGTAGCAAGGAAGCCTAGTTAGCAGTGGCCGGTAGGCCCTATTGGTGGCCAGTAAGCCATCTTTTTGTGGTTGGCAGGCCCTATTGGTGGCCGGTAAGCCATCTTTTGTGGTCGGCAGGCCACCATCAGTGGCCGTCAGGCCATCATTAGTGGACGGCAGGCCCTTTGTCGAGCACCAGTGAAAAATCAAGCAGTGTCCTTTTGAAGCAAAACAAAGTTGGTCTAGAGGTGGAAATGAATGCAAGTGTTCTATTATGCAACAAAGACATTCAGCAGTAGAAACAGTGACTTTTCGGGTGGAAACCACATTCATGCATAAGTCCTCCATTGATCCTCGGGATCCGTGTTATAAATATATTAGTGTTGTGCATAAAATAGTGGCTTTGTAATTAATTAGTTAGAATAGCTAATTCGTCTCATGTTGTAATTATTTTAATTAGCTAGATTAGTTAATTAATTAGTTCATTCGGTTTGTAATAATTAGTTAAGTAGTTTAGCTAAATTATTCATTTGTTGTTGTAATATCTAGTTAATTAGCTTATTTGGACCCTCCTGTGTGAGGGTGTAATGTTGTAATAATGTGTATATCTTCCAACCCCACGTCTTTCTCCTTTTTATTTACTAGCTTATGATGGTTAGTTTAGGGCATCATGTTTTGTTTAGCATTACTCATGCGTGCATCCACTTGTATTGCATACATCGAGGCTCGATTCATCATTCTAACTCGCATTGTTAGTTTAATACTTCTTTGAATACGTGCTTAAACCGCATGTTATCAAATTGATTCATATGTCACATTATTAGCCAAGCCTAATAAATTGCATATCGCATGTGTTGCATTAGTCATATTGCCTAGTTAGGAATCATGCATTTTTTTTTCTAACTCATTTTTCTTTTGGCTTGGAGTACTAGGTGAGCCTTTATTTGCTTTAGCATATTGCATGAATGCGGTTGTTGCCATATTTAGCATGCTTTCCATGAGGCTAATTATTTTAAATGATAAACTGCTTGAATGCCTGTGGATGAAGACTAATTGCTTGAATTGGAATAATTTGAGTAATGTTCATATGCGATCACCTTTTCAATTGGTATATATTTCGAAACAATTTTCAAAACAAACCTGAATCGAGATGTTCCAATTATTGCATATTAGTCTATACTTGTGTATGTGCATCACATAGTAATGCTAGCCTAATAAATCAGAACAAGAGCATATAATGTACATAAGATTCATATCATGATTAGTAGAGGCTGATCTTTGATCGGACGAGCAGGGGTGCTGTTTATCTTTGTGAGATTAGATTCAGAACCGCAGGAGTTCGATAATGTAGGGATTGTTCGTCTTCCAAAAGGGGGCACGAAAAAGTTGAGCTACACCTGGGAGATATACGTCTTTTATCTGTAAGCACCGAAGCAGGGTGAATCTATCTTAAGGACAGAGTGTCACACACTCGACTTGATCTAATTTTGTACTTTTCATTTCGGTAAACAAATTTTGTAAGTAATTTATTTTTATTTGTTTGATTTGGTTTCATATTATTTATTTTACATAGAAGATTGTTCCAACATTTGCTGAGGTGTTTTTTGTTCGTAATATGGTGCTCGGTTATGGATCTTCATTTGGGTTTTTATCAGCGGGTGTCTAGTGTTCTCTGTTGGGCTCTGTGGCAGGTTTGGTTGTTTGATAAGTGGAGTTTGCAGAGTGAATCCGTTTGAGAGTGCTTGGCCATGGATGAAGGAAGGATGTACAAAGGGAAGTGTTTCAGTCATGGATGAAGGTGCTTCGGCCATGGGAGGCGTTATGCAAGGTATTAAATCATGGTTAAGGGAGGTGTTTCGACATGTGGGAATGGTGGTGCTTTGGTTATGGGGTGGGTTTCACGGTCGTGTGGGGTTTTGTTCGGCCTCTGCAGTCATGGAAGGTGCCTTGATCATGAATGGATTGTTTGTGTTTAGGAATCATTAGAGCGCTCTTTGCGAGTGGGAGTTTGTGGGGTGGACGATCCTGGTTGTTCTAGGATCTTCATTCGAGCGCTCCTATGCATGTCAGAGTTTGAGGGGTGAACTCTGCCCATTCATATGGTGTTTGTCAGGTGGGAGAGCTGGTTCTTGGCCATGAGAGATGCCTCTTGGTTGTTCAACAGGGGGAGGTGTGGTTTTTGGCCATGGGTTTCAGTTTAGGAAGTTTTCCAACCATGGGTTTTTGGCCATGGAAGGTGTGTTGGTCATAGGTGGACTCGGCAATGGGTGGTTTTCCATGGAAGCGCAATCGTCAACGACAATGGAGTCTCAATAGAGGTCTCATGAGAGACAAGAATTTAGGCATGGAAGACAAGAGTTTAGGCGTGGGAGACAAAAACTGTGGTTGTTTATAAATTATTTAAGAGTGTTTGCTTTGGTTTGGGAGTTTTGGGTTGCATAGGCTGTCTTTGGGGATTCAAGTTGTTTTTTTGTTTCTTTGTAGTTGAGTTCTTTTTAACTCCTTTTCTTTTTTCTTTTTTCTTTTTTTTTTCTTTTTGGTTGCTTTCTTCACAAAAAAAAAAAGTAAGGCCGAGGGGTTAGTTATATGGATGTGAGTAGCAGTAGTAAGAATATTTTATACTTTCTGAATCTCTTGATGCATTGTATCTTCTTGTATCTTTAATTTCATGTTTTAATGAAAATTTTATTTTACTTATCAAAATGTGGTCATAGATGTTGTTCTATTTTGCTTCCCTACTTCTCTGCCTAAAATTGTTTAATAACTGCTTGAAACGCCTAATGCTTTGTTCTGATTATCTTTCCTTCAACACTGTTTTGCTTCTTTCCTTCTTTGCCTAATGATTGCTTAAAATGCCTACTATACCTTGTTTTGAGATTCCTTTATGTATTTTTATACTTGAATTTGGGAATTTTTAGATAATGTGATATATGTTGAGAACCAACATGGTTGAGGCCTTTCAACATTGCATTATTTTCATTTCAATTGATGTATTCAAAAGTCGTCTTCGATTCAAGTTGTTGTTCAAGCCGTCCTCATTGCTATTGCAAAAAGCCACCAACACCGCCATCGACTCTCCCACCGCTCACATTCACAACTGCCAACAATTTTCTCCGTTCTCCGCTTTTTCTACTCAACTTCATGTCATCATATTTATTTACCTCTATCTCTATTCCCCTCTACTCCTTCCCATTCATACACCCAATTTGCTCCCCTTCCTATCTACCTCATCTTCTCCTTATTAGCTCATTTCCACTTTTTATTTTTATGCATTTAACTGTGCTAATTAAGACTAGCACTTTCTTTAACTAATTATGGATAAAATTAGAATTTTCATTTGGGATTGACTTTTTTAGTAACTTTTCCGTTGATCTCTTTTTTCTTTTTTTTTTTCTAATTCTAATTATTATTATTTTTTTAAAAAAATTACACTTTTAAAATCTATTCGACTAAACAAACCAAAAAAGTAAAATAAATAAACAAACAAATAAATAAAATCTACTAAAGACGCACACAAAAAAGGAGTAAATTTTGTTTTTGTTTTTTTTTTTTTTTTTTTGTACTTTTTTTTTTGTCTTTAGTGATTTTCTTTTCTTTTCTTTTCTTTTTGTTTTGAATTTTCTACTTTTTAGTTTCTTACACAATAAATGGGCTGGAAATGTAAAAAAATTTGACACAAATAAAAAATAAATAAATTTAACTGTATGCCAATCAATGCCGTAATGTAAAAAATGCCAAGGATACAATTTTCCATCTCCTGCATTAACAAAACCCTCATAGCAAGAGGCTAAGTGTTACAATGTTCAAAAATTAAGAGAGTATAATGTAATTAAACTAAAAATGTGAGATTAACTATAATTTTTCCAAACCTTAAGTAGGATTGGTGTAATTTACCTAGGGGTAGACATAGATTGAGCTGGTCCGAGTTCGGGCCGAGCTTGTTCTACGAAATAAAGGGGGAATTATATTTACACCAACTAAATCATTACGTACGCCTAATTTCTCATTACACTCTATTAGATTATTTAGGATTATAATTTATCCTTAATACAATCTATATTTTTTCCTAAATAATCTTTCAAGGTACACCCAAATAATAAACAAATCAAAAACTCCAAATTACACCACTTTGAAAACATCTAATTCTTTAACAAAGAGAGCATAATCATGTCCATACTCTTTCTAAAAAACCCTTTTGCCAGAAATCTCTGAAGATGGACCCAATTCTCTAGACCATCCAGGGTCCGAATATACATCCGAATTATTCCCTTTCAATTTTCCTTCCTTGGCTTGCTTTGCCTTCAATCTCTTGATCAGAATCTCCAAATCGTTCACCAATTTCCATGTATCATTGAACACAATGTCGTGATTCGATGAGGCAGCCCATGCGGCGATCCTTTGCTTCTTGTGCGACAAGCTTTATTACGAGTGTTCTTATGTAAGGTGTTGGGGGAAGAGTTGGGGTCTTGGGTGTTCGGGGAAGAGTTAGGGTCTTGGGTGTTCGTAGTGTTGTGTTTTCATTAAAAGAGCATTTCAATTACCTTTCTTTTTTTTTTTTTTACCATGACATCTAACCTGTTAAAAATTTTCACTATTGATATTGATGATAATGGTGAGTTTTGATAGGATGTAATAGAGTTTTGGAGCGCGGAAAAGATGAACAAAAAATAATTAAAACTTAGGGAAGAAGATGAAAATTCTTGAATGAAAAATGATTTGTAGCTCGAAAAAAAGGAGCTTGAATGGCCCGAATATTTTGCTAGGTTGTCTCACCTTTTGACTCATTCGCATTGTCTATTCTCTCTTCTCTCTATCTCTCTCTTTCTCAGACTTCAAAAGCATTCGTTGTCTTCATCTCTTCAAAATCCTCTTATCCCTCATTCCTCATCCCTCATCCCTCTGTGAAACCTCCCTCTCTACTCTCTGAAACCTCTAATCTCTGTGAAAGCGTAGAGAAGCTCCTTACCTACCAGTGTCGACTCACAAATGGCAAACGACGACAAAAAAACTCCTCACCTACTGGAAGCACGATGCCTCTCATACGCTAACGACGCCGGAAACTCCTCATTACCTACCAGAACAAAACGAATATGAGGTAAACTCGAAATCGCAAAACTAGGGTTTATGTTTTGGCTTCAATTTCTGTACAAATTTGTCGATTGTGGCTGTTTGTGTTTGGATTTTGCCTTAAATTTGTGTTACAGTTTTGGTTTTGCCTTTAACTTTTAGAACATGTTTTTGGGGTTTATGAATTTTTGATTGTTAGGGTTTGGGCATTATGGGTTTTGCCTTCAATTTATGATTGTTATGTTGATTTTGATTTTAAACCAATATTCTAACTACTGAAATGTGTGCATTTGAAATCTGGAAATCTGTTGATGAAATGTAATACTTTGTACTTCTTGGACTAATGGGTTTGCTCTTGACACTCATTATTGTACTTGGAGCCTCTTTGGTTCATTTTGGAATATTGATTGAGGTGGTATCATAATGGTAAAGTAAGATTGAACTAAAAATATTGATTCAAATAATTGTCCTCTGAGTAGTCTTCACTCTTTTGCTCTTTTCTCTTTCCACACTTTGAATTTGGATGTAAGGCTAGAACCATTGGATAGTTGGTTTCCGGGGCTTCGTCTTTAAATTTATGACTAAATTATGAGATTGAGATGTATTTTGATTTGAGACTCATGAAATTAAAAGCTTTTGAGATTTTTCTAGAAAATATAAATATTGTATCTCCATAATAGCTCAATTATTTGAATAGTGATATTTACCTTTGTTCTCATGGATGTATAAATTCTCGAAATTTGTGGAAATCTTGGAAAGATTGTTTAAGGGGGTGGTAAATAGCATGGGAGTCCGGGTAGTGAGTTTGGTTTGGTTGTGTTGTATTTGGTACCCACGCGGGTAGTCAAGGTACCCAATTGCCCTATCTGCACATATCGCCGGACGAATGTGGGAAAATATTTTTGGGTGTCCACTGGTCCTGCCGGATTGTAGTCGGTAAAAGTGAAAAAGTGGATGATTTTGGGTGCCCAGTCCCTATCATATTCATAGCCAACAAATGTGGAGATATTTTGGATATAAACCTATGTATATGTACATATTGGGACTCTTTTCAGGGACTTTATGGTGTATTTACCCCCTAGTGTTGAAATGTAATTTTCATGAAAATTATAATATCTTAGTTTTGTTACTTAAACCCCTCACATGAGATAAACAAGAAATTTTTTTGGTTATGATAATACCTTATCGATTTTCAAATAATTAGATACTTCGTTAAAAGTATTTCTATTGGACATCTAGCTTATTCCTTTCAAGAATTGATGTTGTGCAATCACCCCTATAAGAAAGAGGTGGACTTCTTTGTTTTGTTGGGACACGAAGACTCATGGATGTGTTATATGGAAGCTTCGAGCGTATGTGTTTGGGACCGCGTGTCCATTTTGTTATAACAAGGCCTTGCCTTGATGTTTGTACGCCATTAAGGCATCTAGTTTCTTGAACTACATAAATATTATTATTACTAAGACAAGAATATAAAAATTGTAATACTTGATATGTAATTCAATGGAAAAGTGGATTTTTTTAGATTAATGTTATTTTTTGGTTTGGAATGTTTTAATTTAATTATTTTGGGGGTGTTTCATGAAATCTGTTCTTTATCTGTTATTCTCTGACTCAATTTGATGGCCAATGTTTTTGACATTTTACACACAATCAGGTGAATTTATTTTGAACTTGAAATAAATTATTCAAATAAGAGAAGAAACTTAGTTCAATCCATCATTTCTATATGAGAGAAATTGCTTGAATAATACAATTTATGCTTAAGTACCCTTAGTGGTGGCTTTACTCTCATCCAGTTTGTATGTTAATGAACATCCCCAAATGGTTGAAATGTGGAAATGTTGAAATGATAAGTTCATAAATCTGTTTTGGGTTCTGCTTTCAATTTATGATTGTTATTTTGACTATAAACCAATATTCTTACTGATGACAAACCAAAAATTTAGTTACAAAGCTTAACAATTTAGAATAAATTCAAATTACCCATTCTTTCTACATTTTGGGTTGTTTGTTGTTCCTACATATCTGATTCATTTTATTTTTCTTCCAATGTACTGCTAAGTTGTTTCCCTATGGAACTAAAATTTAGCTAGAAAGCTTAACAATTTAGAAACTTGAAAAAATAATTTCTAATAATGGTAAGAGGTTGGGAACTTTGGTTGTGACGATCCATGCTTAGAATTCTAAATTTCTAATATCATGCAAGCCTCAAACAAGAGTAAGGCTTCCCTATTCTAGTTAATGTATTATGATTTCAATGAGATATATTTGATAGGGGGAATTTTAATTTTAGTGTAACTTTAAAAAAAACTACACATTAATGATAAATTTTACAACATTACAAGTCACTTTTATAAACTTTTTCATTTTATGTTTTGTGTTCTTACTTATCTAGTTGATTTTATTTTTCTTCCAATGTAGTGCTATCCCTATGGAAGTGAAATTTAGTTAGAAAGCTTAACAATTTAGACTAAACTCAAATTACCCAATCTTTCTACTTGTATATGTCTCACTGTGGAACATGCAAAGAATCAGGAAGAAATTGAAATGTCTTTCTTATTTTGTATACAGATTAAAAAATGGCTTATTCTTCTACTAACAATAGCAACATAAGATTAAAACCAAGATTGTTTGATTGTGGAAGAACAACTACCATGTATATTGTACGAACCAATGAGAATGGAAATTAAGGGCATTTGTTCTTTGTTTGCCCATCAAAATATATAAGTATCTATTATAGAAATTAATCCTTTAGTATTTGGAAATTTATTTGTGTGATTTGATTAACTAATTCTTGTGCATTGTAGAGTAATAAGGAGCACTGCAATTATTTCAAGTTTGCAGATTACGATAATGACAACATTACCTCTACAATCCGTTCCAGTACTGGACCTTGTAAAGCTTTAAGAACAGAAAAATTTAACGATCTAAGGACAAGGCTTTGTGAGATGGACAATGAAGTTCATGAGCATGGTAAAAGGCTTCAATGGATGGAGAACAATTTCAAGGCCATGCTTTATGTCATTGTATTTTGTATCCTTTTGTAATTTATAATGTAAATTATTGACTTGTTAGCTTTTGGGGAATTTCATGAATGTAATTATGGATTGAATGGAGATGATGGATTGTGGGTATGTGTTGTGATGAATTGAAAGTGGGTATATCAGTAGTGAAAAACCTGTTCTGTTTTCAATTCTTCCTGATGTGGATTATGAGTATATCTTGTTGCAGCCCCAGAATTAGTTAGAAATTTACAAGAAAATCAGAAGAAGGTTTCCCTGGCTCTGCTTGAGAAAGCTAAGGACATTTGTAATAAATATGGGGTATAGCTTTATCAATGGTTCTTTGACCTTAAGTTGCATAATGAATTTGATAACAAAAGTATTAGTTGTGAATATGGTGATATAATCCCGACAGAAAGAATCAGATGATACCATGGCTTTTTTATTCTTTTTTTCATAGCTTTGTGGCTGGTATTACACAATATAGTTCATAGCATACTTTGTAGAACTACATTTGTTATTTTCTTATGAGACAAGAATGTTGGTGGTTTGTGCAATGGAAGGCCAACAATTCATGAATGGCATATGATCGGGGTTTTAAAAATGGGCCACATCCATTACATGATGGTTACCACCACTATATTAGTGTGACTAAATTCACAATCATAATGACCACTTTACGTAAATGTTGCAATGACCATTACAACACCATTACATTAGTTGCGTTTCTATTTTCAACAAATTTTGTATATGGGATCACTTTTTCTCATTTTTATTTTTTCAATGTGTTAAAATCATAGAAAAGCCAGCCACAATTGGCAAGCAAGACCACATCTATCCAATTGAGTTTCATGTCATAATTAATCAAAACCTGCTTCATTTACACAATGAGCCACAATTGGCAAACATGACCACATCTATCCAATTGAACTTTGTCTCATAATTAATCAAAACCTGCTTCATTTACATAATGAGCCACAACAATTCAATTCAATTAAACAAACAACCCCCATAAATGTTCAAGTCAAACCAATGTTTACAAATGAAGCCAAAAAAACCTAGAAAATGTATCTAAGCCAAATGAAACCAAACTATCAAAAGTTTACAAATAATAGTCATAAAATTACTAGTGCAAAACTAATTTGGATCCGCATCTATATTGAAGTCAACAAATTTTGAAGCTAGTGTCGAATTTTGACTGCTTATATTCATTCCTGATTGAGTATGAGATGTGCTTCCAATATTGTCCACCATTTGCATTGGGCTAACCCTTGCCTATAAAAACAAAGTAAATATTACAAATATTGTCCACAAACATATTGACTAATATAAAATATAATTGATCTCAAAAATATTTGTAGTCATATCTTGAATACATATTAGTACATACATACTCTCTTGCGTGCCATCCATACAAGAAAAGTAGTAAGGTTGAGGTTGTGGCACCTTATGATCAAATAGTAACACAATTCGATTAATAATTTCATAGGTTAAAATAATAACAAAGAACAAAAAATATAATTTTTCTCGAACACATACCAGTTCATACATAGTGTCTTGCATGCCTTCCGTACAAGAAAAGTTTAACTTACGAGGTTCACCTTGAGGCACCTTACGATCCTATAATCACACACATTGGTTAATAATGTAAGTTAAAAAAAAATTATGAAATTTACATATGAAACAAAATAAAAAAAAATATACCTGTACTTTTGTAGCCTTCTTATTTTTTCCCTTCAACCGTTTTACTATTTAATCCACTTTGCTAACCTTCCATTTGGTACATGGACGACTTCTTCAGTAAGCAACCAAAGGACTAAACAACTTACAAGTCATGCTTGCTTTTGTAGTACTATGACCAAGCAGACTTTTCGGGGAAGTATTAGAAGGCGGTACACTAGTAGTAAAAGGTGGTACACTACTACATGGCACATTACTCACACTACCCAATGGATCTTTTCTCACTCTATCCTTGATTTCCATTAACCCAAGTTCAATGCCGTGAGTCACTAGGAATCAAGTCATGAGTATGATCAAGCACAACTGTGGTTAACTTATATCTCCCATCCTTTTGTAGACTGGCTCTTACCTTTGCTTTACATTCAATTTTTGATGACAAAGATAGTTTCAGGAGATTTACTTCTGATCTTTTTGTTTTCTTCCGTGCCCAAGTATATTTAATTCCAAAGTACTTTACTACCCCATCATGTCTAATATTTTGTGTTCTATAAGTTATAGCAAATCCAAGGTATTTCGAATATTTTGTATAAAACGTGTACACCTCTTGCTTTGAGTTAAAATACATCACTCCCATTCAATGAAGGATTTTTTGAATCAATGTCCATTGCAGCTTCAAACTGAAATAGAAATTTAGAAAGAGAAATTGAGAAAGAGTATACAATCCTATATGTGTGTAAGTCCAAACCTTTATCTACAATCAAGCTTACACTCTTAGAGCATATCAACAGTACACACATTTGTAACTGTAAAAGCTCAATCTAAGGCATGCAAAGATGCTAGCTCACACAGTCACACCTCATATTTCAAAATATTGTATTATGCTTCAGGGCATGTGGCAGTTAGTTTGTGCCTTGTATTGATAAGAGTTTAATTCAATAGCCTTTTGAAAGGTGCTGGAGAACACTAGCCTTCATTAATAAAAGGATTAAAATTCCTTTAACAGAAACATTGATTCAAATTCCTTCATTATTAAATAGCCTTTTCAAATGTGCTTAATTGATTTTTGTGATACAATTCAAATTCCAATGGCAAGATATGAAGTAATTTCCGGAAATACACAAATGGAAAATACTAAATACCTATAACAAAAAGATGGAATGGCTTCTTACACATTATGAAAAAACTAAACAGAGGAAGAAAAATATAAATGGTAGGAAACAAAAAGAAAGAGGTGTGCATTAGATTGCTAGATTTAATTGTTTAATTCATTACTAAAAGCACCCTAATGAATTTTAATTTTAATTGTTTCAATTCTCTTACTAAAAGTATGATAGAACAATTTGTATCATGATGGAGCAAAATGGAACTAGCTAGAGACAGAATGGGCTTACTATTGCATCAGTTGCAAAGGTGGCAAAACACCAAGCAACCTCCATGTTTGGTTCCTTAAAGTGAACATCATCAAATGTCTTACTTATTCAGATTCCAGGATGTTGCTTTCATTATACTTGGTGCATTTAAAAACCAAAGTCTCAAGTTGATAGGAGTCAATACTAACACCAGCAGATCAATATTGTGCGGACCAGTTTCTGCAATAGAGTAAGATGGAACTTCGTGGACGAACCCTGGTGCACTGATGAGTGAAGGCCTGCACAAGGAACAAATAGTTAGGCTGCCTGACCGGGGATTGGTTGGAAACCCCTCCGATGGTCGAGTCAGTACCGGAGTTTGGTAGAGACAAGATAGAGAAGACCAGTGTGTTTCTAGAGTCAAGAGATCCCCATTTTCAAGGAGAGTAAGGTTACCTTTTATAAAGATCGTATGACTTATTCATCAAGCTCCCTTATTCTACGCCTGGTCTTCAGCCATGATGGTAGCACATCCCTTAATAGAGGGGAGCAAGTTCCGTCATTTGCGGACGCCACGTGCCTTTTACTTTACAGGGTATTGACTGATCTGTTAGCACTCATGTTGTCGTTCAATGGGAGCCTTGGATCCCATGTTATGGACTTACCCACTTCGGAGTGGGGAGTGGTGCTAGGGCCAGGCCCATGGTCTTCCTCTCTTCGAAGTGGGCCAAGACTGATCCCTTAGCTCGGCCCATCATAGAGTGGAGAGAAAGAGCCCACTTCGGAGTAGGGACCTTCGTCCAATCCAACGAGGCTCCATACAACTAGGCTTGAGTACGGAGTAGGGACCTTCGTCAGTACGGAGTAGGGACCTTCGTCCAGTCCAACAAGGTTCCATACAACTAGGCTTGAGTACGGAGTAGGGACCTTCGTCCAGTCCAGTAGGGACCTTTGTCCAGTCTAGTAGGGACCTTCGTCCAATCCAACGAGGTTCCATACAAATAGGCTTGAATAATTGTGCCCCCTTCATTTGCCCCCTGGCTTGCACTAAAAATTATTGAGTGGAAGCCATTATTTGTATTCAGTCCAATTTGCTCAAACTTTATGTTAGCCGTCAAATTTATTTATTTATATATAATATATTATTTATATAATACCGTATACAAAATACAAATACGTATACATGCATACACAGACAAACTCTACATATACGGAGACTCACATACAAATATACGGTATACATATACACAGACATATATGGTATACACAGATTTATGTACAAACAAAATACATACAGATACGTATATACGGTATACATATACACATCTGGGGAATATTCCGTTACAGAGAAGGAATATTCCATTTATTGACGTCAGCGCCCGCAAGACACACAAAAACAAAGAAAAAGAAATGTGTTGATCCGGGGGTTCGAACCTTTGACCTCAGGCTTAGTCTCTCAGCCTTCAACCACTGAGTCACACCACTGAACCCAAGCCACTCATGTGACCAAATGTTCCAACAAAAATCCATATGGGTATATAAAACTTATATATACATAAAACCAAAACAAAATAAAAAAAACACTCGATGTAGGGTTCGAACCCCTGACCTCGGGCTTAGGCTCTCCGAACCCTCAACCCACTAGGCTAAACCACTGAACCCAAGCCACACCTGCGACCCGAATGTTCAAACAAATATATATATATTACATAGCTATACAATATATATACATATATGCGTACACATACATTCCCGCGTCTCTCTCTTTTTTCGCAAACGCGTGACACGCGGCCTGCTTTTTGCGTCACTGGCCGACAAAAGCAGGCCTCGAACGACGCTCGCCTCGGCCCTCTCCCTCTTTGTCTTCTTCTTCTCAGCTTCTTCTGAATCAGTATCTTCATCACTCTTTTCTCTTCTTCTTAACCACTCTCTTCTTCTGCTTCTTCTCCATCACTCTTCCATCTTCCTCCTCCTTCTTCTTTTCCTCTTTTATTTTCTGCCATTTCTCTGTGACTCCCTTCTTTCCTCTCTCTTCCTATACATGGCTTCGTCTCGCCCCCTCTCTCTCTTTCCGGATCTTAATGATCCATCGAGCTCCTCTGGGCCAAGTGCCCTTGCTCTTACTCATCCTAGTCTTCCTACACTAACAGTTGAGCAAGTGATGGCTGCTCAAAATGATATCGAGGCCAACCACTACACGTTGAGGTCCTGCATGGAGACAGTGGCGGCGGTCACTAACTTGTCTCACCGTCTGCAAAACAAGACGTGTGAGGTACACCAGGTCAACGCCCAACTCTCCCTACTCCAGTGCATGTACAGAGATGCGTGGGCAGAGATTTGTGCATTGAAGGCTGAAAACAAGGAGCTAAAACGACAAACCACTTCTATGACCCGATTTGGGGCACCTTTGTACCTCGCCTTTGATGGTCGGCGGGGAGCCGACTCTCTCGGCGGAAGCACTGTGGTAGTTCTCGGCAGAAACACTGGAGCAGGACCTTCGAAGGTTGACAACAAAAAGAGGAAGAGCTCGGCGACGGAAGAGCCGAGTAAGTAAAGTCGGTGCGTGGCCGTCACCGGAGAAAAAAGAAGAAAAAGATCCCTCTCTTTTTGTTTTATTTATTTATTTTTTTTTTTTAGTGTTGGAGTTCGACTAGTCTAGCTTGACATCGTCATTTTGTAAGGTCGAGCTCCTTTTTTTTTTTTTTTTGTAATGGATGCTTTATAGTAATGTCATGCTTTGTTGAATTTTTGTATGTCTTGAACTTCAATTTTCAATTTATGCTTGCATGTGTTATGCTTGCCCCCGGCCGAGCAGGGGCTCTCTAGAGAAGGAGGCCACCTGTTCAGTCTGACTAGGCTCCATGCTGTAGAAAAATTGGAAGAAATAACTTTTGATGCCCCAAATCCGAGCAGAGACGCCGTAGGGAAGGAGGCCATTTGTTTGGTAAAACTAGGCTTTATACCTTAGAAAAATTTGAGGAAAGAATTTTCCATGCCCTCTGGCCAAGCAGAGGCTTCGTGGCCAAGTGGACCGTTTATTCGGGTCTGACTAGGCTCCATGCCGTAGAAAAATTAGAAGAAAGAACTTTCCATGTCCCTAGCTGAGCAGAGGCTCTGAGACTATATAGGGCGTCTAATCTGGCAGACCAAGCTTTGTGACTTAGAAATGTCTAGTTGGATTCGGCCGGGCATTTCGTTGCTCGGCTTTTACTTGATTCGGTCAAGCTTAACTCATCGTAGAGTGTAACTCGGCTCTTCGTTGAGCGCGAGTTGTTACGATGGACCATGCTTTCAAGTAATGATACTTGGCACAAATTCCACTAAGCTATACCACTTGGCGCCCTACTCCAACCGAAGGGCCGAGTTTGCAGGCTGGGGCGTAAGTTAAGACCTATAACCCGTTCTTGCTCAATTGTCGAGCGAAAATATGTACGACACATATGAAAAAAAGAACACAATTCATAGGGAAAAGGTGATTTCAATAATACTTAGAGAATTGCGATTACATTCAAAAGCTGCTTAGATCATTACATCACTGATAGTATTTCTTCAAGTTGGCAACATTCCAAGGACGAGGAATGGACTTGCCTGCTAGGTCAGTCAGGTAGTAAGCTCCGTTGCCTAAGGCAGAGGTAACTCTGTAAGGCCCTTCCCAGTTAGGGCCAAGCTTCCCTTCACCAGGGACCTTCTTATGATCCATGACCTTCCTTAGCACCAGATCTCCAGGTAGAAATTGGCGAATTAGCACATTTTTATTGAAACTTCTAGTAAGTTGTTGCTGGTATGCTGCCAGACGAATGAGCGTGGCTTCTCTGCGCTCCTCTGTCAGGTCAAGAGCCTGGGCGATAGCCTCATCATTGTTTGCTGGTTCAAAGATTTCAGACCGAATAGTGGGAAGACCGACCTCCAAGGGGATGATGGCCTCCATCCCATAAGTGAGAGAGTAAGGCGTCTCCCCTGTCGATCGCCGTGGTGTTGTTCTGTACACCCACAGAACGTTTGGCAGTTCTTCCACCCATTTGCCTTTGGCCTTCTCCAGCCACTTCTTCATCCCATTGATGACCGTCTTGTTAGACGCTTCAGCTTGACCGTTGCCTTGAGGGTAGACTGGAGTAGAATTTCGGAACTCAATTTTTAAGTCAGAACAGAACTTCCTGAAAACCTTCCCATCAAACTGGGCGCCGTTGTCAGATAGTAGGGCCCTTGGGATGCCGAACCGAGTAATGACGTTCCTCCAAACGAACCTTTTCATGTCAGCTTCCTTTATGCTTGCTAAGGCTTCAATCTCCACTCACTTAGTGAAATAGTCAGTGGCAGCAACGAAGAACCTTTTGTTAGCAGTACCCCTTGCTAGAGGTCCAACGATGCCCAGACCCCATTGTGCAAATGGCCATGGACTGGTGAGGGGAGTTAAGTTCTTTGCTGGTTGATGAATGAGTGGGGCAAACCTTTGGCACTTGTCACATTTTTGGACATATTGTTGGGCATCTTTCTGCATATGCGGCAACCAGTACCCATAAGTGAGGGCTCGGTGTGCCAAGAACCGACCTCCAGTATGACTGCCACAGATCCCCTCATGGATTTCATAAAGAAAGTTTTCCACAAGATTGGGGTGAACACAAAGAAGATACGAACCGAGGTAAGATTTTTTGTAGAGCTTGCCCAAAGGTGAGACCCAAAATTGCGTAGCTCGGTGCCTTGTTTTATGTGCTTCTTTCTTGTCATCTGGAAGGGCACCATTTTTTAAGAAAGCAAGGAGAGGGTCCATCCAGCTTGGACCAAGGTCAGTACAAAGGACCGAGCTGGGTGGATCGATGGTCGGTTGAGGAACAAATTCGACCCATATCTTGCGACCATTTCTGGAGTCCACCGAAGAGCCAAGACAGGCTAAGGCATCGGCGTGGCTATTTCTATCACGGCCAATTTTCACAACCCTGATAGCTTGAAATTTGCGGATCAGGTGCTTAGCTTGTTCTGCGTAGGATGTCATCCGGTCATCGCGAGTTTCGTATACTCCAGTCAATTGGTTCACCACAAGTTGGGAGTCGCTATAAACGAGCAACTCCTCTGCATTAAAGTGTTCAGTGCTGCGGAGACCAGCTAGCAGAGCCTCGTACTCCGCTTCGTTGTTGGAAGCCTTCCATCCCAGTCTGACGGCTTGCTCCCAAATAAACCCCTCTGGTGAAATAAGGACCATTCCCGCTCTAGAACCCTTTTGGTTGGAGGATCCATCAACGAAAAACTGCCAAACGTCTCCAATGAAAAGTTTCCATGCCTCAGCGGGGGTTTGATGAGTGTTGTGGATTTCGGTTGCTAAGGCCGAGCTCCCTTCGGAGGGGCCAGTCGATCCTAGAGTGAACTCAGCTACGAAATCTGCTAACACTTGAGCTTTGATAGCAATCCGTGGCTGGAATTTAATGTCAAACTCCCCCAATTCTACTGCTCAGTTCGCTGTCTAGCCAAGAAATCAGCTCGACTAAACAGACTTTAGAGGGTACTTTGTGAGGACATTGATAGTGTATCCTTGGAAGTAGTGAGCAAGCTTCCTAGAAGCTATCAGTAGGGCGTATGCCAGCTTCTCTAGAGGTAGGTATCTGGTTTCGGCATCCAAGAGGGTTTTGCTAACGTAGTATACTGGCTTTTGTTCTTTCCCTTTCTCTCTAATCAAGATTGCACTCACAGCGTGATCGGAGACAGCCAAATAAAGAAAGAGCTCTTCGTTGGGGGCTGGAGTAGACAAAAGAGAAGGGGAAGAAAGATACCTTTTCAACTCTGCGAGTGCTTCAGAGCACTGGTCACCCCATTCGAAGTTTGCCTTCTTCCTTAGGAGTTGGAAGAAGGGTCTCATTCGATCGGAGGACTAACTAATGAAACGATTCAATACTGCAGCCATACCAGCGAGCTTTTGGAGTTCCCTAGCCTTTGTAGGTGCCTCGATGTCTTGGAGGGCTTTGATCTGGTCGAGATTGACTTTGATACCTTGCCTGGTCACCATATATCCCAAGAACTTCCCTGAACCGACCCGAATGCACATTTCGAGGCGTTCAAGCGAAGCTTGTGGGTCTTCAGAATTTGGAACACTTCCTCCAAGTCTCCCAAATGATGTTCAGCCAATTTACTTTTGACCACCATGTCATCTATATAGGCCTCCATAGTCTTGCCTAGTTGGTCCTTGAACATTTTAGTGACCATCCGTTGATAAGTCGCATCGGCATTCTTCAGGCCAAAGGGCATCACTTTGTAGCAGTAGGTGCCCCTTGGGCTAATGAATGCTGTCTTCTCCTGGTCAGGGCCAAACAGGAGGATTTGATGATAGCCACTGTAGGCATCTAGGAAGCTCATCTGTTCATGTTCGGCAGTTGCATCTACCAGTTGGTCTATCCGTGGGAGAGGAAAGTTGTCCTTAGGACAAGCTTTGTTGAGGCTGGTGAAGTCGATGCACACCCTCCATTTTCCATTCTTTTTCTTCACCACGACGGTGTTGGACAACCATTTCGGATATTGTACCTCCGTATGACCCCTGCCACTAGAAGCTTGTTTACCTCTTGGATGACCGCTTCTATATGTTCTGCGCGATGATCGTCTGCTCTTTTGGACTACGGGCCGAGTGCTGGTGGACATTGAGTTGGTGACATGCAAAGGTTGGGTCCAACCTAGGAGTCTCGTAAGCAGACCAGGCAAATACTTCTATATTCTTACGGAGGAGAGTTAGCAACTGCTCCTTCTTTCCGGCGAGAAGCGAAGTGCCGAGTAGAAAGAACTTGTCTGGATCTCCTCCGCCCACCAAGATCGTTTCGAGGTCCTCCACCATCTTCTTTGTTGGCACTCTACCAACGTCTTCCAGTACAGGCTGATCCAGCAGTTCAACCATCTGGACTTCCTTACATGCTTGTTTAGACTTCATGGTGGCAATGAAGCAGTGCTTTGCCGCTACTTGGTCACCCTTGATCTCTTCCACCCCATTCTTGTTGGGAAACGGACTACCTGGTGAAGTGGATGGCACTGCCTCCATTGTATGAATCCAAGGTCGACCGAGTATTGCATTGTAAGGAGATAAGTATTGATCACCAAGAAGTCGACAGGGACCACTTTGGACTTTGCTGTGACGGACAAGGTGATCCGGCCGAGCGGCCACTCTGTCTATCCATTGAAGCTGACCAGAGGGGAGACTGCAGGGATTAAGTGTTGCTTATCAAGACCTAGCTTTTCGAAAAGGTCATAATACATAATGTCAGCGGCGCTCCCTTGATCAATTAGGACATGTTTCACATCAAATTTGTTCGCCACACCGACGGTGATGATCAGGGCATCAGTGTGAGGATGTTGGATCCCTTCTAGATCTTTCTCGAAGAACACAATGTTGAATTGCGAGGGCTTTGCTTCCGTTCTAGACTTCTTGAACAATGGTCCTACTGACATGACTTGTTGCAAGTGCGTGGCTCTCTGAATCTCGCCACGAAGGGCATTCTCCCTTTGAGGATCGGTCATCCCATGGATAACGTTTATCACTAGCCTTGGAGCTTGGTCCTCTGGTAGAGGGGTTGGGGGTTGTCCCTGTTTTTCCCTTGTTTTTTCCACATCGATCCATTGCTGCAGGTGGCCGGCAGTAACCAAGTCTTTGAGATGCCTCTTAAGTTCTCTGCAGTTCTGCGTCTTATGCCCTTTCTCACGATGGTAGGTGCACCGCCACTCCTGGTTGCGCCGAGCAGGGTCCCCCATCATCTTAGGAGGCCAAACGAAGTAGGGTTCTCCCTTGATTTTTTCCAAGAGCCTATAGATCGGCTCCTGAACACAGTGGTTACGGCTTTGTAGGATCTACTCCTTTCTTCTTCGGTTTGCATGGTCGGTTGCTTATTTTGGCCATACCTCTTTCTTTGGTCCTCCCTCCTAGGTTGTTCGGCCCTATGTTTCCAAGAGGCCTTAACTCCCTCATCTACAACTGACACTTGTATAGAGGCTGTGTCATCTTCCACACGGGCTCGCTCCTCTATTCGAGCCCTCAGCTCTTTCAAGTCAGAGGCGGATCGTTTCGTCAATGACTGCCTGAGCTTATGTGAAGGGGGGGAGGCCTTGTTTGAAGTATAGAGCTGCCAACGGCTCACTACAAACATATTCTTCCAAATCGCCATATGCCCCCAATATCGCCGAGCGTATTCGCGCAAAGACTCATTTTTATCCTTCCGAGTATTGAACAATGTATCCAATCCCTTCGGGATTCGGATGTTAGAAACAAACCGTGCGACGAAGGCTTCGGAGAGCTGAGCCCAATCATAGATTGATTAAGGAGGAAGCTTGTCATATCACCGGAGGCCATGCTCACCAAGGCTAGAGGCAAAAACCTTGCATATGAACGCATCGTTCTGATTCCAAAGTGACATCATTTGGTGGTAATGGCTGATATGAGTCAGGGGGTCTGACTTCCCATCATAGAGGATGAACTTCGGTGGACTGTACTTATGAGGAGCTTCCACCGCTTCAATCTCAGTGCAAAGGGGGGAAGAGACTAGTCGGTCCAGAGCACGATGCTCTATCTGATGAATGGACCGATCTAGATGCTCATTTTTCCTTTCTAATCGCCGTTTTGCTACTTTGTTCGACCGTCGGTCATCTCCTTGGTTGTCATTCAACCATGTCCTCAAGTCATGCGGTCGCTCGTCACGACGACGCGGAAGAGGAGAGATTGCTGAATAATGACTGATGGACTTTAATCTCTTGCAAGAGTCTTTTGGAGGATTCTCTGTCCTACTACTGGCTCCCTCATTGCGTACCGGAATCGGCCGGCTACGCTCACCACAAGCAGGACCGTAGTTAGACCGTTCACGTCGTGGGGTAGAGGAAGAGTGTGCCTCCGTGGCTGCGACGATCCCCCTCCAGACTTCCTTGGCTCACCCTGAGGTACCATCTGCTTCCTCAGTTGAGCACGTAACTCCTCAATCTCCAGACTCATCGAGTCAATGACACGATCACGGTGGTCCTTCTCAACAAACAGCCTTTGAGATGACTGATAGGCGACGACATGACGTCGCTCCGCTGTATGGAGGGTCGGACTGTCGTGGTCCATCAGGTTATCGTTCCCGATAGGGAAGGCCAGACCCTTGTCTTTGGTTCTTTCCGTTCCTGGAGTCTTCTCTCCCATCCCAGGTTGTGAGGTTCCTTCAATGTCCATTGCCGGAGTTCGTCACAAAGCAATCAGAGAACGATTCCCATAGACGGCGCCAAATGTGTGGACCAGTTTCCGCAATAGAGTAAGATGGAACTTCGTGGACGAACCCTGGTGCACTGATGAGTGAAGGCCTGCACAAGGAACAAATAGTTAGGCTGCCCGACCGGGGATTGGTCGGAAACCCCTCCGACGGTCGAGTCAGTACCGGAGTTTGGTAGAGACAAGATAGAGAAGACCAGTGTATTTCTAGAGTCAAGAGATCCCCATTTTCAAGGGGAGTAAGGTTACCTTTTATAAAGATCGTATGACTTATTCATTAAGCTCCCTCATTCTACGCCTGGTCTTCAGCTGTGATGGTAGCACATCCCTTAATAGAGGGGAGCAAGTTCCGTCATTTGCGGACGCCACGTGCCTTTTACTTTACAGGGTATTGACTGATCTGTTAGCACTCATGTTGTCGTTCAATGGGAGCTTTGGATCCCATGTTATGGACTTACCCACTTCGGAGTGGGGAGTGGTGCTAGGGCCAGGCCTATGGTCTTCCCCTCTTCGGAGTGGGGAGTGGTGCTAGGCTCAGGCCCATGGTCTTCCCCTCTTCGGAGTGGGGAGTGGGCCAAGACTGATCCCTTAGCTCGGCCCATCATATAGTGGAGAGAGAGAGCCCACTTCGAAGTGGGGACCTTCGTCCAGTCCAACGAGACTCTATACAACTAGGCTTGAGTATGGAGTAGGGACCTTCGTCAGTACGGAGTAGGGACCTTCGTCCAGTCCAACAAGGTTCCATACAACTAGGCTTGAGTACGGAGTAGGGACCTTCGTCCAGTCCAGTAGAGACCTTTGTCCAGTCTAGTAGGGACCTTCGTCCAATCCAACGAGGTTCCATACAAATAGGCTTGAATAATTGTGCCCCCTTCAAATATGTTTATATCATATTAGTCAGTCAGGTATCAAAATCACATAATATATCATCACCAAATCATAGTTTATCATCAATTTGGTATATCATCAAAATTTTCAAGATTTCTCCCACAAATTTCCATGATATAAGTAAAAAATGCATATAAACATTAACTATCCTAGATCATTACTCCACCATTTCAACACAAGCAAATCATCGAACACCTTGCGAGCAGAAAATCAAGGGGCTTATATTCGAACATTTCATAGGCACATATATATACATATTACAGAAGAGGGTAACGAGTTGAAGAGAAACATAGACCCATGCAAGGAGTTGAAGACAAACACAACAGGGATTGGCGATTCACGGACAGTGAACGACAAAGAGAGAATTTTGGTGGTCATCAGTGGTCACCCAGGTTGATGGTCAGCAGCAGCACCCAGATCAATGGTTAGCGACGGCACATAGGTCGGCCAATTCCGTTAGATCGTCCATAATAGTTTTGTTGTCCTCTCTCTCTACTCTCTCTTCTTTTTTTTGGAAATCAAATTCGTAGTTTCACACAAGTGTGGACAACTAGGCAGAAGACAAGAGGAAGCCTTGCCAACACATTCGGGCCATTCGAGCTCCATTTTTTCCATCGATGCAGCAGAATTGTTCTTGAATATAAAGAATCAACAATGATAGTTGGCCCGAAAAAACTTGACTCAAATGGCACTCAAAACGATGTCGTTTTGGGTATAAAACAACGTCGTTTTAATACATTCGAGCCATTCGAACCACAGAAATTTGAGTCACCAAACATTTTCCATAAAGAATAAATATAGGTAATTTAGATGTGTACCATAAGAAAAAAAAATATTTTTTTATTTTAGGATTTAATGTGTTTATTCTTATTAGTAAATTTACACTAACGTATAAATAATAATTAAAATTTTAAAATTTTAGTTGAACTTATTGAATTACTATTTAAATGTAAATAGAATCATACTTAGAGAATTTTGTGTTTACCCAAGTCCAACTTCTGACTAAGCATTGACCCTATATGATCATTCAAAGCCCAACCCTAAAGAAGAAACATTTTCCCCAAACCCACTCTTTGGGTCTATATATATATGGGGTTTTAAAACAAAATTCAAGTAAACTAATTTGTCCAAAAAAAAAAAAACAATTAAGAACATTCAAACATTGCAATTTACAAAAGAGTTTAAACTAATTATACTACTCCAGTAACTATAAGAAGAACTTATTCATACCAAAAACTATAAGAAGAGCTTATACATTAAACAATAACACTATTTGAAATATTTGTCTTAACTAGGCTACCAATAAATAGTTATGCATCACCTCATATATTTTCCATCTTAAGATTTGTAAATTCTGCAGAAACTTCTATTTTATTTAAAGGAAGCAGAAATGGAAAACTGCCTAAACACTACAATGAATAAAATGGAAATTGCTTCTAGAGCAACTTGTATATATATATTTTAATATATGGCATAAATAATAAAATAAAATAAATATTAAATAAGTTATGATCCTGTCAAACTGGGCCAGGCTACATATATAAATTTGGGAAAATTGGCCTAAGGTCCCTCCTCTACTTTTGATAGGAGGAGAGGTCCAAAATAATATGTTTTGATGGCTAAGGTCCCTGAAATTTATTTTAAGTTATAAAGTACCTAAATTACCCTTCCTTTATAACATAAATTTGTTTGAATATTATATTGTTGACTTAACTGATAGATTTTGGAAACCGAATTTGCAGTGGAGATTTCGTCGGAGTTTTCGTCGGAGATTTCAGTGGAGATTTCAGTGGAGTTGACGAGAAAGATTGATACGATCGTGTAGATTTCGTTGGAGATTTCGTCGGAGATTTCAGTGGTGTTACAGTGTGTTGATCGCGTAAATTTTCAGTGGAGTTGAATCAAGTTTGTTTTCAATTGAGATGCCACATGCATTTTAATTTTTGTTTTGAATTTTTGTTTAGAGAGAGGCCAGTTTGATAGAGTTGATTTTTATTTTTGGAATTAATTTTTGATTCTTTGTTTTTTAATCAATTTGAAAGAGTGTTGACAGTATGTTGATCGCGTAGGTTTTGGAGTGGAGTTGAATCAGGTTTGTTTTCGATTTAGATTCCACATGGATTTTGATTTTTTTTGAATTTTTGTTTAAAGAGAGGCCAGGTTGATAGAGTTGATTTTTATTTTTGGAATTAATTTTTCATTCTTTGTTTTCTGATCAATTTCAAATAGTGTTGACAGTGTAGGTGATTTTGATGTTTAGAGTTCATTTTTCGTGCTCTGTTTTTTATTAACATGCTGATCAATGATAAGTTTTGTTCTATGTTTTTTCAAACCAGAGAAATTTTATTTTCTGCACTTTTGTTTGTGTAGTCCAGAGAAAATTATATTTGCAAATGGACATATTATTAGAAGTTTCTAATGCAGATAGAATGTGAGAAAGTGAATGTAAGTTCATAAATTTCTCTGGACTTGTATTTGTAGTTCAGAGAAAATTGTAAGTTTGTTACTCACTTTCAGCTTGTAATATTGCAGAATGAGGCATAAAAAATTGTTAGGTTGTAGTGAGGTGAAAATCATGGAGAAGCCTATAATTTCATAACAGATATTCTGTGTGATTTTTTTCTATGATTGTGTTTTATAGTTAGCAGTAAATTTCTCTGTGATTCATTGAGTTTCTGTGATTTTGTTTTTTATCATCTTGAAGGTGAATATCAGTTTGTAGATGTCTATGGACTTTTATTTTAAGTTCAGAGAAAATTATAATTTTTAGAAATTTCTCTGGACTTTTATGTTGTTCTTGTGAAGTGTTTCTATGTTAAACAAATTATTTTTCTTGTTTTTTGTTTCAGTTTCAATGGACAGTGCAGTGTTGTTGCTGTGCAAATATGGGAATGATACTATTGTCATTAATGTTTCATGCGAATTGAATTTTGAGGAATTGGTTGGCATTTTGTGTAAAACATGGGAGAATTTGAAACCTGAGACTATGTGTATTTCATATTCTATTTTGGGCCATCCGAATTGTATGGTTCGAAATAATATTGATTTTCTGAATATGTTGAGGGTTGTTTGTGCACGCGGTGTTGATATAGTTGATGTTTCAGTTACTAGATGTAGTACTTCTGATGAAGAGGATGAAGTGGGGTCTAATTGGGTAGATGTTGTGGATGGTGAGTGTGATAGGCTGGTGGATATTGAAAGGAATTCACTCTCTAAGTTTTGTTCTCACCAAGAAAAGGTGTTATTGTCGGCTCGTTGGCGGAATAATATTACGAGTGTTGGACAAAAGTTTGAGGGTGGTGTGGTTGAGTTCCGTACTTTTTTATGCAAGTATGCTATTGAGGTTGGTTTTCAGTTTACGTATGTTAAAAATGACAAGCTGAGGGTTACGGCAGAATGTGCATATAAGGAATCAAGGGGATGTATGTGGCGTGTACATGCTTCTGTTGAAAAAACAAATGGGTTCTTCTACATAAGGACTTTGAACAATGAACATACGTGTGGTGTGGCGGTTCGTACGAGTAAACATTCGAGGATGACTTCCAGCTTAGTTTCTGGGCTGATACTTGAAGAGGTAAGTGCAAAACCTTTAACTCGTCCAGTGGATGTTGTGAAAGAAATGAAAGACAAGTATGGGGTCTCAATCAGTTATAACTGTGGTTGGTTGGGTGTTGAAAAAGCAAAATGTAGTACATATGGGGATTCTTGTTTGTCATTTGATCAATTACGGTGGTATTTTGATGAGGCATTGAAGAACAATCCAGGTAGTCGTTTTGAGTTAGATTTTGAAGATAACAAGCGTTTCAAAAGAGTGTTTGTGGCTTTTCATGCATGCATTGCTGGTTTCAAATATTGTCGGTCATTGCTTTTTCTTGATGGAACATTTTTGAAAGGACGATACAAAGGAGTTATGCTTGCTGCAACGGGGAAAGATGGGAATGAAGGTAATTGTAAATATATAGAATTTTATCTAACTATGTGAATTTTCTATACATGTAGGAATTGAGTGAATGTGATTTTTCTCTGACACTTTGAATTTTCTGTGGTTTTGGCCACTGTGTGGATTTTCACTGGATTTGTTTTGGTCACTAAGTCAATTTTCTCTGTGTTTTGGTCACTAAGTCAATTTTCTCTGGATGTTGCCAATGTGTGAATTTTCTCTGGAGTTGGGCACGAAGTGAATTTTCTCTGGATGTTTGCAGTGTCAAATTTCTCTGGTTGTTTATTGTTCTAATTTTCTCTGCATGTGTATATCTGATATGCTTGTTCCTATTTGTTTTGTAGGTTTTTTCCCTGTAGCTTTTGCTGTTGTTGATGCTGAGAATAAAGACAATTGGTGTTGGTTTCTTGAACATTTATGTGGAGTATTGGGATCAGAAAGGGTGATAAGTTTCATATCAGATCGACATTGTGGTATTGTGGAGGGAATTGCTAGGTTTTTCCCTAACTGCTTTCATGGATTTTGTCTTGAACATCTAAAGAGAAATCTGAGGGATAAGTTCTCATGTGGAAACACAAATTTGGTTAGGGAGACGATTGTGTCCAAGTTTTCAGAATGTGCATATGCGCCAACAAAGGCATCATTTCATTTCAAGTTAAATGAATTAAAAAGTGAGGGAGGAGACATTGTGATTGCTTTCTTGAGAAGTTTGCCATATGAAAATTGGAGTGATGCATATTTTGCGGGGAAACGTTATGGTGAGATGTATTCAAATGTTGCTGAGTCATTCAATTCATGGATACGAGAAGCTCGGCACTTGCCAATAACAAATTTGGTGGACATGATACGGTTGCAAATTATGAATATGAGGTCTGATAGGAGGCTGCTCTCTAGTAAATGGAATAAAGTTCTGTGTCCTCGTATGGATAGTGTATTGGAGAAGTATTTTTTGGATGGGAGGACATGGAATGTGAGTTTGTCATCTGATAATGTCTTTGAAGTGCATTGTTTTCCTTCGGTTATGGTTGATCTTGGGTTGAGAACTTGTTCGTGTCGAAAATGGGAAATAAATGGGTATCCATGTCAACATGCTGTTGCTGCAATTTTTAGGAGTGGAAGGAATTTGAATTCATTTGTTGAACCATTTTTTCATGCTGATATGTATCGTCAAGCGTACTCGTTTTCGATTGGCCCAGTTCCAACTGTTGAAAAACCTCTTTGTAGCATTGAAGATGCTATGATTTTACCTCCATTGAGCAAGAGACCAGCTGGTAGGCCGAAGAAGAACAGAATTGCTTCTACTGGAGAGTTTAAAAGGGTGATTAAGTGTAGTCGGTGTGAGAGTATTGGTCACCATAATAAGAGGACATGCAAGGAACCTTTGTTAAATAGTTGAGGATAGTACATTTTATTGATTGAATAATACATTTGATGATTAGTTTGTGTGTTTTGTTTTGTGAAATGTATTTTTTAGACAGTGTATATAATAATATCAATCAAATTCTTTCAGAGAAATTTTTGCAATATCAGTTAAAGTGTGCATTGTGTTTGTTGATATATACTATAGGCAGTGGGTTTGTAATACCTGTCAAATTCATCCAGAGAAATTTTTATGGCAGAGAAAATTCTGTGTAATGTGTTTTGAAGCTTCAAATTCATCAAAATTATTGCAGTGAGTACAACCAAGAAACAAAATTAAGCTCTTTTGAAATTTCTCTGAGTTTAGAATTTCTCTGGACCAGGGAAGAATTTATCTAGAATGACTTCAACTCAGAAATTTTTCTCAAAGCCAGAGAAATTTTCCTCACCAACCCAGAGAAATTCACAACTCAGAGATTCCATTTTGTGTCACCATTCGAATCCATCAATTTCATCCGGAAAAATTTTCCACTATCAGAGAAAATTATCTGGGCATTGTGTTTTGAAATTTCAAATTCATCCAGTGAAATTTTCCAGTAGCAGATAAAATTACTGTGCGCTTTGTGTTTTGTTGAGTTTGATGATTGTTTTGTACCAACAGAAAGCATTACAGATTACATGATCATATAGGCATCCCCTTGGGACGATACAAGTTAAATTTCTTTGTGAATTTCTGGTAATATCATACCAGAGAAATTTCTGCAGACAATTTTCTCTGTGTGGATTGTGTTGACAATCACAATAAAAAATATATATATATTTAACCATCGATAGGTATGAAATTTACATTAGTCGAAATAAAAAAAAAATGAAATTTACATTAGTCAAGAAAGGATGTATATGGATAAGTCAAGCATCATTATTCCTTCAATGTGTCAACAAAAAACTGAGTGGTTAATACTGTATGGATATATACATATATGTGAGACAATTTTCTCTGTCTGGCTATGTACATTGTCTTCCTTTCACTAGTTTCACTATTACATTTTGGTTCTTCTGGAGGTATTTCAATTGGTTCAGTCCATGATCGGCCAACTTCGGTCACAAATCTCTCTATGAGTTCTGCCCTCATCAACCTGATCTCTTGTGTGGACAATTTGGAGCTGATAGGTTCATGCTTGCTATATTGTTTCATTATATAGCAGACAAAGAGGCCACAATCCAGACTGCATACAAATTATAGGTATGGTTAGTTTTAAGAAACATGCAAATCAGAGTATTTTATTTATAGATGTATGAAACTTACGAATCACTTTCTTGTTGTGGAGCATTGGTGACATACTCAAAGTCGTAACTTGTGTTTTGTGAGTTTATCAATTTGAAAGAGGGTTGTGATTGAGCGTCTCTTTCAAGGCAAGCTTTCAAAAAATTCTCCACATATTCTTGCTGCAAAAAAATAATTTTTAAATAACAGAGAAATTTACAGACAAATCAATGGGATTGTATGAAAATTATCATCACTTAAAGATTATGATGGATCAGAGAAATTTGCACTCGTTACCAATTGTTTTGCATCTTTGACATATTTGTCTTCTGCATCATCCCTCCTTGGCCTCAGTGAGTTGTAGAACCTCCATAAACTGTCTTGTTTGTCGAGGACAAGCAAGGTCCAGTGATTTCCAGCTGTGGACTTCTCATTACCTCCAGTATTTATTGGGAAATGGAGGAACCTGTAGTTCCTCCATGCTGTTTCAATATGCTTGTCAAATAAGGACACTCGAAAAGATTGATTTTCTGTCATCTTGATGAAATTCTGTGTTCAGAGAAAATCCAAAAATGGTTTTGTTCAGAGAAAATCCAAGAAGTATCTTAAGAAGAGAAAGTAGTAAGTAAATTCCAGAGAAAATCAAATAAAATAGTAGTAACATACTAAGCTCATGGATGTGAAAAAAAATGAGGTTGGTTGTTGTCTTTCTCTCATTTGGTCAGCCAAAAGTATCTCCGCATAGCCATCAATGACCTGAAAAATATGATTTGTAATTGTAATATTGGTTTATAAAGGGTGATGGAACATTGCAGAGAAATTTTGATGAAAGGGAAAGACTTACATTGTTGGCAATTTCTTTTTGCTTTATTAGGTTTCCAATGTCTTCGAAGGTAATGAGGTTCAACTCACTTGTCCAAATTAAAGCCCTACAAGATGAGAAAGAAGGGATTTAATTGTTGTTAATGCAATATAAGTTTGTAATTTGTTGTTTGTTGTACTTACTCAAGTCCAGACACATTTGATATGTGCTGCAACATATCTTTTACGTGATCTTTTATCAATCTTGAAATCGGAAGAGTTTGTGGAAAGACCCAAGATTTTCTGATGTTTATAGGTTGAGGCAAGATGTACGCATCAGCATCAAGCACTTCTTTGTCCTTTGTGCTTTGCTCAGCTTGTTTTGAAGCTCTAGTCACTTTCGCAACTTTGGGATATTGAAATTCTGGATCGTGCTGCTTTTCCTTCCTTTCTTTTGCCTTTAAATTTTTGATCATTGACGTCGGATCTTTTTTTACTGTAGACAGTGAAAATATTAGTAAAAGTGAAATTTCTCTGAAGTAACAGATGATATTTCAATATGTAAATTTATGTGATTCAATATTTTCCAGTTACCATAGACTTTCGTCTTTTGTTTCGGTTGTTCTTTGTGTGCCATTTCTTCTTGTTGGGTTGTTGGTTGTTGTTCAACTTGGATTCCAACTAGACACAGTGAAAATCAAACAAGCCCCAAAAATGGAATAAGAAAATAGACAGAGAAAATGAAATGAGCAGTAGAAATCAATAGAAATAAGCGGCAGAAACTAATGTGTTCAGAGAAATATAACTTCCAGAGAAAATTACCAATGACAGAAAATTATAATAAATAGAAATTTCTCTGAGTTATGCTGTCACAAGGACATAACTTTTTGTGGCTCAAGATTTTCACTGACCTTGTGGTTGAAGTTGTGTTGGTGTTCTGTATGGTTGTGTTGCTAGTTGGACTCACAGTTCTTGAACTTGTTCATGCAATTTAGCATTTTCTGTTTCAAGCTCCGAATTTGAATTCCTCAACTGTTGAATTGTTTTCATGTTGTCTTCTTTTTCAACCTCCAACATCCTTAGTTTTATTTGGATTGTGCTTTCTTTTTCTTGAAGTTCTGAGTTAAGTGATGTCAGGGTTCTTATTGAAATATCCTTTTCAGCAAGTAATTCCATCCAATTTCTGTCTTCTTCTTGTTTAGCTTAGAAAGTGCCTTCAGTCTTTGACGTAGATTAGCAATTTGGGCATCCTTTGATTCCTCAAATTGTTGAGGCTGATGCATTGTTGAGCCAGAAATGCTATCACGTTGTTGGTCGACGGGCTCGTTACGTTCTTCTTCATCACTTTCCTTGTTTTCTTCTTGCTGTTCATCTTCTTCTTCATCTTTTTCTTCTTCACTGTGTTCTTCTTTCTGTTCTTTGTCTTCTGCCTCTATGTCTTCACTTTCTTCTCTGGCTTCTTCTTTTCCACTGCTTTCACTTTCTTCTCTGGCTTCTTCTTCTCCACTGTTTGCTTAGGCTTCTTGTCCATTGCTGGCTTCGTATTCTTCTATGTTGCCTTCTGCTTCTTCATTGAATTTGACAATTGCTTGACCTTCAGATGAATCTTGTAATGCCTCCTTGAATTTGACAATTGCTTTTTTTGATTCTTTCTTTGTTTTTTTACTAAGACAGAACTCCTCTGATGGGTTTTTGACTAGCTGCTTGTTATCTATCTGTAATATGAGGCAAACTTCAGAGAAAATTGTATGGGCCAGAGAAAATTACAGACAAGGAGTTAATTTTATGAGGCAGAGAAAATTATGAAACGAGCAACATAATTTAGATATCAGAGAAAATCAATCAAGGCATGTAAGTTAATGTTTGACTATAATTGTGTCAGAGAAATTTGGATTCCAAGAAAATTCATTAGAAGGGCAGAAATAAACAGTGTTTATCAAAGATGCAAGGCAAATAAGTTATGGGCCAGAGAAAATTACACACAAGGAGAAACAATTTTATGGGCCAGAGAAAATTATGAAACAATCAACATAATTCATATATTAGAGAAAAGCAATCAGGGCATATAAGTTAATGTGTTACAATTGTGGTCAGAGAAATTTGGATTGCAGAGAAAATTGATGACAATGCAGAAATAAACCAGTTGGTACAAAAGAAGAAAACATAAATTGATAGTTCAGAGAAAATTGATCTTAATCAATCAATGCACAAGGAGGGAAACAAAGCAGTGGTCAGAGAAATTTTGGAATTTCACTGAGATTTCAGGAGCAATGGGAATCTAACCTGTCGAGGTGCAAGAGAGTGGACTGGTGTCTTCTGCAGCTGTTTTGTCAAGGTTTGCAGGTTCCACTTCGCACATCTTGGGAAGTCAGTTGTGTTACTGTGTTCCGAGTCAATGATAGTTGCATGTTCACATAGCCAATACTGTGATGAAAATTAAAGTAAATAAAATTTTCTAAATGCACAAATTTGTAAGTATGATAACTGCAAATTTGAATGGATATTATACTTACCAGCAATGCAATGACACACCCCGTAACTTTTTCTGGAGTTTTGTGCAATGCCATGATAGAATCAATCAATGTTGATGTGATTGCTTCTGGCCAATCATACTGTTTCATTGATTCAAGAGGTTCCACATACTGTATAAAAACCCACCCTATTGAATTCCCACTTGTTGCAAAAAATAGGGTGAGACACAAGTACAATGTAGCAATGATTGCTACATCTTTGAAGTCTGTTGGTTGCTTGCCTTTCATTGCTTTGACCAAGGCGTTTTTAAGAACAGGACCAGTGAGCCTTGTGTCCTTTTGGAATCTTCTCCTTAGGAATGCAGATTTTGGCTTTTTAGAGTATCTTAATGACATGGTCCTTTACCTCCTTCCAAACCAAAAATCAAGGTCATGTCATTTGTTGTGAAGGTCAGGTTCTTCTTACCAACTGTGAATGATTTTGTTTTTTCATTGTAACATTTGATTATGGCAACTACATCATCATCGGATTTCCTAGTTTTCTTTGGGTCCATCCTTCCACTGGTTAGAGCTTGGATCAAATACCAGAAAGGGGTCTTTTGAAGCTCTACAAGTTGTTTTGAATTGAATTTAAGTGTTTGAAAAAAGGAGACAACAGATGAGAGGTTGGATCGGAATTGAATGGTGTAGTGAGCTCTCTTTCTGTGGAGTTTAACAGGTTTTTTCCCCCTTGAGCTTGAGTCCTTTGAAGTTGGGGTACTCATCTGTATGCTAGTTGCTTCATCACCTTGTGTGATTTGGAGAGGAGTTTGTGGTGTTTTGCTGCTAGTTTTTGATCTTAGATCATAAGAAGACTGAGAGAGTTGTTCTGTCTTGGTTGGTGTTTCCAGTGTTTTGCTGCTGGTTTTTATCTTAGCCCATAAGAAGACTGAGAGAGTTTCTGTTTTTTGCTTGGTGTTTCCGGTGTTTCGCTGCTTTTACGTTTTGCCATTTCTAGACAATGATTAAAACATAAAGATGTCAACATTGAAACCCAGAGAAAATTGAACATGCTAGAGAAAATTGGACATGTCAGAGAAAATTACAGATAAAGGAGAAAATTGCAAGTAAGAGAAAATTAGAAATGTGAGAGAAAATTACAGATAAGGGAAAATTACAGAAAATTGGACATTAAAAATGAAATGTCAGAGAAAATCAACAAAGCATCATAAACATGGGAGAAAAATTTTCAATTTTTGTTAAAATTACATATAGAAGTTAACATACCAGAGAAAATGAATGGCAGAGAAAAGTAAACATGGCAAGCCAAAGAAAATTTCCATGCCACAATTAGCAATATAAAATAAACAAAGTAATGTAAACATGCCACTGAAAATTACACCAAATTGAAACCAAGAATTGAACAAAATAAATATACCAGAGAAAAATACACATTCTTGAGGAAATTTCCATTCCAGAGAAAATTTCAATTCATAATATTAAAATGCCAGAGAAATTTACATACAGAACCAGAGAAAATTAACCATGATAGAGACACACAAGGGAGGAAAGTGGTGTGTTGTGGTCAGAGAAAATTATAAATGCCAGAGAAACTTAGACAGAGGCAAGAGAGTAATAGACATTCCAGAGAAAGATAGACATTCCAATTAAAAATACATATTACAGAGAAATTTACAGAGCAGGGAAATTTATAGACAAAATTACAGAAACATGTTCAAGAATAAGATAAAAACATAGAAAATTGCTTTTTTCAAAATAAAGATGCCAGAGAAAATTGAAAGAAGAAACATACATCAAGCAAAAATCAGAGAAATTCTAATGCCAGAGAAATTTACAGATAAAATCACACAAACATGTTCAAGAATAAGTTCAAAACACACAGAAATAACTGTTTCCAAATTCAGGTAGCTTTTTATTACAAAATTGAAACCCTAATTTATGGAAGGTTAATATAAAATGCTATTAACTTTGTTTCCAGAGAAAATCTAGTTGTATTGCAGAAAAACTTACCAGAGTTAGGATGAAACTTGAATGACGAGCTGATATGGCCTGAGATGAAGATGCGACGTGACGAAGATGGACTGAGATGACGATGAGCAGTGAAAACGAAGCTCTAACGAAGGTCAGAGAAATTTGTGAGGAAGGAATGGGAATGATTTTTGCAAACAGAACGAAGCTCTAATGTCGATGGTGAAGATGATGTTGAAACCCTAATTCTGTTGTTCTGTGTGAAGATGCTGGATGGTTGGAATGGAACTGAGACGTCGGAATAGTTTCGTTTCTGTGTTGATTTCGGCAAGGGTGTTTTGGTCCACAAAAATAATTAAAAACGCGCGCCAAGTTGTCCAGGGACCTGATGCATCACTATTTTTTTGGGTGTCCTTTATGCTCTAAATTAGTATTATTAGGGAGCTGAAAAAAAATTCCCCTATAAATTTCAAGTCTAACACATTTATTAAATGGACTTAAAATATTAATCTGATTCGATTTTACAAATCAAAATATCCTTTCTAAATCTTAAAAGAAAGATTGAACTAGGTGGTCAGACGGGCCAACAACCAATGCCACTACTAAGGTCTTGTTTGTCATAACTTAAAAAAGTTAAAAAGTCAAAAAGTCACTATCGTATTTAAGTCACATCATCTTATTTAAGTCACATCATCTCTCTACCATATCACTTCAAACCCAACCTATACCTAACTCATATTTTATAAAAAGTCAAAAAGTACACTTATTTAGATCATCTCAAACCAACCATAAATTTACCCCTGTAAAAAAACAAAGGCTAAAAGGCCTTATAATTTTTTGGATAAATTACAAATACACTTCTGAAATTTATTAAAACACGAATTGCCTCTTG
Organism: Camellia japonica; assembly: GCA_030407325.1. Taxonomy (NCBI): domain Eukaryota; kingdom Viridiplantae; phylum Streptophyta; class Magnoliopsida; order Ericales; family Theaceae; genus Camellia; species Camellia japonica. The sequence goes on from JAPPVO010000031.1 coordinate 95,502,175, forward strand.
TAACTTTAAAAATTAAATTCCCATCATTTGACATTTTGAATTTCATAACAATTGGCCATTTTTTATTAATAAATTATCAAATCAATTAATAGTTTTTAATGATATCAAAAATTTATTTTAATTAATAATTCAAGTAATTTTATTACTGTATACGAGAGTAGTTAGAAATTTTATTTTTTAAGTTAATTCTGTTTAAATAAAAAATTCTGACAATAGGGTATTTGTAATTTTTCAAGCTACAGAAGCAATCCATATTTTAAGCAAATCTCAATGGGCGTATTTCTAATTTACCCTAATTTTTATTAGATTATAGAAAGGGTAAATTACACTTACCCTTGTTATATTTGGTTATTTCTTTTATTTTATTTTTTATTTTGACTTTCCATGTTTTAATTTTTTTTCTTAATTTATTTCAAAAATTAACTTATGTCCAAAACTAGATAGAAAATGACACATTAACGGTTATGTGGTATAAAATATTTTATTATATATATATACTTACACGTCTGATAGAAATCAAAATCTCAATTTAATAATATATTTTTTATTTCATATAACAATTAATGTAATATTTTTTTTTATCTAATTTTGAATAAAAATTAATTTTATAAGAGTAAATTAAAAAAAAAATTGAAATATTAAGGACAAAAAAAAAATTTAAATGAACAAAATGAAAAAATATCAAACCTAAGAGGCAAAATAAAAATTGTTGAAAGTGGCATCGATTCTCCACTCCAGACCATTTACATCTTCTGGTCTGGCATTCCTGTTTGTTTTCGATCTCATCTCCGAACTCTGAGCCATGGCTTCTTCGTGGGTGGCGAAAGCGGCTTCTCAAGCCGCAACTGTTGCTCGGCTCTCCTCTCCAAGGTCTGCCACTCAAGCCGCCAACCTAGTCCAGCGCCGTGGCCTCGCTGGCGCTGCAGGTAAATCTCCTCTCCTTTCCTCTCCAATTATCGATTCAACAATCAATCGAGGACTAGATCCTCTGATTATGTACAATTTTCTACATATATGTACATGTATAGTTGTGTAGAAATGAAGATTTTGTAGTTGATGATTGGTGAGAGTGATTTTGTTGTGAGTTTAATTGTAAAGGTTGAGCAGGAAACACCATGATCTTGAGCTATGGTGAAGATTTGATTTGTTTGTGGGATAAGTTAACAGGAAGGAACTATAATTTTCAGATTAGAATTAAAAAATATTGAATTTGAATGAAGGGAAACCATCAAAATTGTACATTGTGCAAAAGGGTTTCACCATTACGATAGCCGAAAAAATTCCCATTCTTTTTGTTTTGTGGGATGTCTCAAGCATCAAATGCAACATGAATAATAAGAGTAGATGGGGACCGTATTGTTTGTGTCATGTGTGACTCACTTGTATGAGATGTGTCCCGCTAATCTGGAGACTAATCTCACCGTTCACTAGCGGAGCGCCCAATTAGAGCTAGAGCAAAGCCCCATATGAATTGGTCCCAAGCAATTGTTTGCACCTAGCAGGTTTCAAATCTGAGACCATGAAGGGATCACACTCCTAAGCCCTAGGCGTTGACCAGCAGGCCAACCCCTTGGGGTTATAAGATGTGCATCTATGAGCATGTTAGGGGAGAGCTGTGATTCATTCCCTCATTTTCTGCTATTTTTCCATTGATAAAATTGCTCATTTTTGTGTATTTTCCCTTCCCTACTAATTTTGCGGTTGCATGTGTAAATAGGTATGTTTTACATGGATGTCCATTACTATGATCCGCTTGACATTGGAATAAAGTCGAGATTAAAATCCTCTTTTTCCTTGATTATGAACCTAAAGTTTTCCTCAGTGGTACTTGTCACTTCTAGTAACTGCTTTTGTTGGCAACGAGATTTGATGTATGATATAGAACAAATGCTTAGAGGCTGGTTTTACTATTGAGGTGAATTTTTAGTTAGAGATGTCAAGGAGAATTGTTAAGGGTCACTAGGACTCTTAAGTTATAGAAAAGGCTATAATTTTTAATATGGAAGAAGAACCAAGTGAAGAAATTAGCTATGTACTTGTAATCATTTTGAGGCCACCTAGTTCTTGTTCAGTGGTAACCTCATTGATACTCAATATTTTTTTTAGGACTACAATTTAAAGTATTCACAATGTATATTATTGCGTTATTCCTTTGGTTGATACTTTGGTTGTTTTTTACTCTTTGTACATTAGTCCTTTTGTTGACCTTGAAACAGTCTTTGTAATTATTTTGAAGTTCCTTATCTGTTTGGGTGATTTCATTGTACATATAACACTTGTGCAAAATAATATTTTTATTGCATCGTGAACTGTGTGGTAATGCGTTGGTTAGTCACACTTCTTGAAATACTAATATTTTTTTTTGTTTGATTTGTTTTAGATCACCACGGATCCCCAAAGGTTAATTGCTGGCAAGACCCAATGAGTCCATCTAAATGGAAGGAAGAGCATGTGAGTTCTATTGCTATCCTTGAAGTGTAAAATACTTGATTGTATGCATTTTGAATGGTGATTATTCTTTTATTGGAATAGATTTTGTTCAGACTTCACAAAATGTTTCAATGTTATGTCATTTCACATGACCATATTTGTCAAATTGAGAGTTGTACCTTGAATTGAAATCCTAATTTTGTGAATTGTGAATCAAATCCAATCGAGAATCATTAATATTAAGTACAAACATTAAAAAAATAATTTTTTTTTTTTTAAAAATGATGTTAAACAATCTTATTTATGAAAAATGAAATAAACACATGTTATGTAATAATTATTATACAAGGACACGATTACACCGTCTAATTGGGAAGGCATTGTCTTCATAGCAAGAAATGTGGCTCCAAATGCCACCAACCATAAAATTATTTGAAAGCCATAATATGATATCTTATGATATTCTAAAAATGGACCTAGGAACTCCATATTGAGTATAATAAGAATTTGAGATGCTTGAGATAGAATTACAAGTATATGCATCTTTTAGATGTATGAGGTAAATAAAAATATTAAATATGTCCATTTTTTAGATAATAGAGGTGGTCGTTAGAGCAAGAGATAATTTCATGTGATGATTTGATCAAATACTATATAGATCAATGATGGCATTATTAAGGGACCAATTTTTTAAAGTTTGAAGTTATTTAATTATGCGAGGGGGATAGTAGGAATGTGGGTTGTGGCAATGAGGAAAGGCACAATGCATTATGCATGTAAGTAGCTGGGTTGTAAGGCTTCTTAAGATGAGGTCACAATTTGTAGTACCAACCAACCCCAAGGGGTTGGCTTGGTGGCAAGGCCTTAGGGCTTGGGGGTGTGCTCCCTCCATGGTTCAGGGATCGAAACCTCTTAGGTGCTAACAAAATTCTTTGGGGCCATTGGACTAGGGAAAAACCCTTGAATTAACCGTGATGCACTTGAGGGAAACTCCTTGCCGAGGGCCTGTGCACCCCTAGGGATTAGTTGGGCTTTGATCCGGACACCCCGGTGCCAATCAAAACAAAATATATATATATATATATATATATTTGTAGTACCAACCCTTCCTCTTTGATGATATTGCAAATTTAAGTTTGGATTGACAAGTGAAATATGAAAATGATTTACAAAACATGTTTGGTGATATTGTTTCCAAAAACTATTTACAAGAAAATTTCTAGTTAGCAGCCCATTTTCAAGAAACTTTCTCTAAATTCTCCAAAAATCAGATTGATAAAATAATGAAATGATATCAAAACATTTGTGTTTCCACTGTCTTTATTTCCAAAAACTAGAAGAACGAAATCAGAAATATGAAAAAGAAAGATACAGACAATCCTTATTGCATTTTATTAGTTTTGGTTATAGATATTGTGTATCATAATATATTATATTTTAAATTAATGACTTTTTTTTACTGAAGTACAGACTGTTCAATTATAGGTCTCTTCTTTTATCACCTATGTTGCAATGTTATAACCTTTTGCATTTTTCATTTTTTCTTTGATCAGCACCTTTTGCATTGTCTTCGAGATCATCTTCAAACTGAAATTTCTGTGCATTTGCACATTGTGTTTGTATACTAAGTGAAATAAGATTTTCTCTTGCCTGTATACCTGCACATGTATGTGGACTTTGGTTTGGTGCATTTGGATTTGTTTCCAATTAATATTTTGTACTATGAGTCTATGGTTTGCCATCCTTTGTTACCTTTGGTAACAATTCAGCAGCTAATTACTTTTACTAGAATTCTATTTTTTACTTGTTTGGTAAGTTTAATCATGTATGAGGCACACTAGGGCCAAGGGGCCCATGGCCTCTGTATCTCCACTTTGTATATACTATGTATCAAGGCCTCCACCTAGTTTATATAATAAAATCTTTCACTGGAAAGTGCAATAAAGGATACATTAGATTAAAAAAGAATTCATACGATACGATGTAAGTATTATCTCTCTGGGTTTTTCAACAATTCTGCATTCTTTGGGCAGGGGATACTTTATTTGGCAAAAATGTAAAGGTGGTTCAATTTCTTTGTTTTTTTATATTTGTTTTAGGAAAATGTTCTCATGAAATATTGTGTACATATATTGTTAACTGAAGCATATTTCTTCATGATTGCAAAATTTAGCATGTCATTGAACCATACAACAATGTGAAATGATTGAGAACCTATTCCCTAAATTGGAATGTCATCAAGTGCTACCTTTGATTAATGAATCAGTAGTATCACATGATATGTACTAAAAACTAACTTTTTTGTTGGTATGTCCGTGTCCTTAATTAAGACTAAACGGATGTTATTTTTTATTTTTTTTTATTTTCATATAGTAAATATTCACTTCATCCCTGGGTTGAATTATTAAGTTTTCAATAATGTAAGAGATTGGCATTGACAATTGCTACTTTTGTGAAGAATATGAATCTTTGAAAATATGATCACCTGTTACTTTTTCTGCATTCTTAATTCCCTGAACTTGTCGGTTTGGTTATTTCACTTATCTTTCTTTTCATTTTATCCATATGATCTTCTGGTTTCCTGATATTAGTGGTGACATATGTTTGAAACTGTGTTCATGATGGAGCTCATGTTATGCAGTTTGTGATTGTCTCTTTATCTGGCTGGGGTTTGCTTTTCTTTAGTGGGTACAAGACCTTCGCCGGAGGCAAGAAAGACAAGGAAGAGGTATTTTTTGTAGGGTTAATTACACGAACACCCCCTAAACTATCACTTAATATCACTCTACTCCCCTCAACTTCAAAACCATACATTTCCCAACTATAAAATGCATCACTTTCACCCTGAAGAGTTGCATTAGTATGGTTTTCTATAGTTAAAGGATCTAATAGTACGGTTCTAGTCAAAGAGGGTAAAGTGATATTTCAAGATAGTTGAAGCGGTGTCTGTGTAATTAACTCCCTTTCTTATACTCTTGAAACCATGAATCTCACATTTTATATTTTGATACAATCAGGTTCGGGGATTATATTTTATAAACATTATATTGTTCACACACGAGGATAAGGGATTTTGTTTCGTTGTTCTGCACTTTTCCCTGTATCAACCTTCATTTAGATTTCTGTCGCTTATAGCAATGTGCAATGATCCTGCTTAATGAAGCTGATGAGCAATGTTTCCATTAATTTGTGGAAGACCATTTAGACATGACTAGATGTCAGCCGTTCATGAGTTATTTATAGATTCAGCAGAAATCACAAATTTTCTGCGTTAAGCAAGGAATTAACATTAAATATTATGTGATGTTTCCCTGATAACGTAAACTGGTGAGAGTGACCAAAAATGAGCCAGCTGAATGTTTTGGTGCTATCCTAATAAATTTAGGAGGGAATTATTCATTTATTTTCATGGCTAATATCCAACTAGTTTAGTATAAGACGATTTGCACAGAAGATACTGTAGTAATTGCAATTTATGAAGTTTAGCTTTTCCTGACTTATTCTTGTCTATTTGCAATTTCGCAGAAATTGGCGGAAGCATCACATTAGGATTCGGTTCTAATGTCATCATCCCAGAAGGTTTCAATCACATGTTTGGTTGGATTTTAAATCTTCTAGGATTACATGTTTTTTTTTTTTTTTTAAAGATAGTTTCGTTCATCACTCATCTGTCATTGTCTTCTGGATCTGATAGGTGATGGATTTTCAAACATTGGTATGCATTGCTGCGACGTATGAGCCAATCCAGCCCTTTTATCTTTCTTTCTGTAGAGCATATTTGTCATGTAATGCATAACGTACATGTTGCAATAATGAGCATATCGACAATGAGTGGTGATTTTCTAGAGCATTTGGCTTAATGTGCATTTCTGAAATTCAGAGATGGACACAAATTCTTATATGCCCTAAATTTACGTTCTTGTAGTTCATAACTTCAAAGATGTTTTTCTTTTTTGTTTTATTTGTTTTCCCTCATACTGGAAATGGTGTTTAACACTTGGACATGCTAAAGTGTAATAGTTCTGGCCAACTGAGATTGCTCAATGATTCAGTTAAAACAATTTTAAGTTTATCAATTGGGATGACATGATGATGGATCTTTAATTAGCTAACATGTAAAATGAGGAATTTGTCGCACATCAAACAGAACACAAGAACAGGGTAATTGATCTAGCAACCTGTAGAAAGTGTAGTAGAGTTTGCTACTTAAAAAAATTGCAATGGAACTTGTAGGTTTCAGGCTATAATATCCAGTTCATGATATAATAAAATAAAATAATTAGTCTTTTTTTCAGGATTTATAACTGAAGAACATGGAAATGCAAAGTGGTGGTGGGAATGGTAATTGGAAGGGGTCTCCATCAATGTTGTTGCATAAAAGGCAAAGTGGCAGGTGGGAGAGTGGACAATTTTATCTGTGCAAGAGAGAGAGCTCTCTCTCTCCACTAGTCAAATAGAAATTGAAATGGGTAAAAAGAAAAGATGAACAGTGGATAGAAATGTAGCTCGCTTTCTCTGTATACTTACACGTGTATATATGGGTTTTAAATCACAGCTTTGTTGCTTCTCATCCAAAAGGGACTTTCAAACTGCTCCTCCAAATGCCTATCTTTATATATATTGTGTGGCGAAAACTTACCGCACCTCGTAATGGCAGTCGGATTGGTTGGAACATGAAAGATTAGATTGCTTAAAAAAACACTCACAAAAGAACACTTGCTTGTGGTCAGTTAGGGGACGCTCTGATACCTAAATCAGTAAAAAAATAAGTACCAAAAAGTGTGAGCTCGAGTGTAAGTTGTTGAGAGATCCCAGTTACTCCTCCTTACTATTCTGCTTTGCATGAGATCATGTCTCACATCTGCAGATTTTTAGGAGTGAATAAGTCCACGTTAAGTGGAACGCGTGTTGACTTTGTCTATTCCGCTTGCTTAATTTGAACCCCTATTTAGCTCGGCATCTAAATCGACTTGCAGTCCAGTTCAACACCTGAGGTGTACTAGCTCGGTCGAACAACCTCACTCTGTACTAGCTTGGCCTCTTGGCCTTGCTCGGCTCTGTTTGGCAACATGTGAGTGGTAGTTTGGATTTTATCTCCCATATATATATAATAGAGAGCATACATGCACAGTTGCGAAGCTTAACAATGGTGAAGATTCATGGGAATTGTGTAGAGGCAGCCAATTCTGGAGACCTTTTTGAAAATTTTAATTTTTAAGTATAAATTTCAGGTTTTTAATCTAATTTTACTACATGTTAGAGCCAAGGTTTTAAGAATCAGATAGATGACGGGTGGATAAGTCATTGCTTCACCTATCGAGTTGAATATGAATCAAATCGTAACATCATAATTACATTATAAATATATTAAAAATTACTTAATAATAATATAAGAATTAGGATATATTTATTTAAATTATTTTTAAATTTTAATATATATTTATAAGTACATAAACATATTTATGTTTATTATTTGTAAAATATATAATATTTAAAAGAAAATATAATAAAAAAATATATTTGCGAAATATAAATAAAAGTTGAAGGTGGCATAGTGATTAATTATATTGTTATACTACTTTTATGTGATTTTGTGTTCAACTCTACCAACCAACTTAGTTTTGTAAATTTGCTTTGCCAATGTAGTTGAATGGCTTACCGGTGTAATGAAAATAAACTTATTTTCAAAACATTGGTTAGATTATATCTAATCTTTCATTTCATGAAATTTTTATCAAATCAAAAGAGTCATTTTTTTTTTTTTTGTTGCGAAAATTTCATTTTAACTCCTAAATTAGGGGTGGGTATCGGCCCCGTCCCTTTTTTTTTAGGATTTGCGTTGGTTATTTTAGCCCATAGAGTCAGGTTGGATCAACATTTTCAGTCCGCTATATTAATGAGTTAGGCTTGGAATTTATATTTTCAACCCAATCCAACCCGGCCTGGCCCGCTATTAAATTAATTAATTAATTATAATATATTAAAAATATATATATATTATTATATATTTATTTTTTGTTGGAATCTAAACCTTATCTTTGTTAATTTATTAAAACTCACATTTTGGTGATATGATTGAATTTATTTAAGAAATACTTCAATTTATATACAAAATCTTTCAATTTATAATGATATTAGTATATTTATTTAAGAAATATAATGTGCAATTAGATTTAATTGTGGATGTTTTAAATTTTTTTTAACATATAGCCCGATGGATGAGTTTGGGATTTATAATTATTTTTTGAACTTGTCTTGGGCAGATGTAGAGATCCGATGCTAGGGTTGAGCCGAGCTTAGACAAACACAAAATTCTTTATTATGTAGTGCGTCCAAACCTGGTCCCGCCCAACGAATGTCCACCCTTATCCTAAACTATCACTCAAAGGCAAATTTAATTCATATTTTTCTAATAATATCAATTTTATACATAAGATATTCGATTTTGTATCAATTTTACCCATGTCATTATAATTAGGGGTGAGCAGCGGATATACTGATCCACCCAAACCAACCGAATAGAACCAATCCTCTGCATTTTGGACGGATGCGTGATAACGAGCGGACGGTTGCGAATTGATTTTTTTCAAGCCGCCTAGTTTTGGATAGATGGCGGATTTAATGTTTCTTTGGCCGCAACCAAACCGCCAAATAGTGAGCACCCCTAGTAATTTATAAGACTTTGTGTTTTCAATTTATTTAGGGTCTGTTTGGTAACGTTTACGTTTTCAGTTTATATTTACAAAAATTTTATAAACTGGTTTTTGTTTATTTTTAGAAAAACATAAACTACAAACGCGTTTGGTAATTGACAAAATATTTAAAAAAATTTAAAAATATAAAAAAGGATGAGAAATGGCAAGTGGTGGCAAGTGGCGGCGGCAGACGGTGGTGGAAAGTGGTGACGGTGGGTGATGGGTAGCGGGTGGTGGTGGGTGGGTGGGTGACGGTGGCGGTGGTGGAAAGTGGTGACGGTGGTGGTGGGTAGCGAGTGGTGGTGGGCGGGTGGGTGACAGTGGCGGGTGGTGGTGGCAGGTGGGTGGGTGATGGTGGTGGCGGGTGGTGGTGGTGGTGGGTGGGTGGGTGATGGTGGCGGGTGGTGGTGGTGGGTGGGTGGGTGATGGTGGCGGGTGGTGGTGGCGGGTGAGTGGTGGTGGCGGGTGGTGATGATGGGTAGGTGGCGGGTGGTGATGGTGGGTGGGTGACGGTGGCGGGTGTTGGGTGGTAGCGAGTGGGTGGTGGTAGTGGTGGTGGTGGTAGCGGGTGGTGGTGGTAGGTGGGTGGCGGATGGCGGGTGGTGTGGTGGGTGGCAGATAGGTGGCCGTGGTGGTGGTAGGTGGGTGGATGGGTGACGGTGGTGGGTGATAGCGAGTGGGTGGTGGTGGTGGTGGTAGTGGTGGGTGGTGGTTGTGGGTGGTGGTGGCAGGTAGGTGGCAAGTGGCTGGTGGGTGGTGGTGGCGGGTGGTGGCTGGTGGGCGGCTGATGGGTGGTGAGTGGTGGTGGCAGGTGGTGGTGGGGGGTGGGTGGTGGGTGGTGGTGGCGGAAGACGGTGGTGGAAAATGGTGGCGGGTGGTGGCTAGTGTTGGGTGGTAAAAAAAAAAAAACTCAAAACTCAAAACGGAAACACATTTTTTGAGTTTACATTTTTTGGCCAAATTTATAAACTAAGACCACTGATTTATAAATCAAAAATTTACCAAACAAGTTTTTATTTGAGTTTTTAAAATTTTTGTAAATATAAACAGAAAATTGAAAACGTAAGTGTTACCAAACGAAATCTTAGATATTCTGTTTGTATTTTCAATTGAAAAAAAAAGTTTAAATATTCTGTTGAATATATTCTGTTGAAAAAGAGTTTTCAACTTGAATATATTTTTTGAATTGAAAAAAATAAATATATTATTTATCTATTTTTTTGGCTTTTAAATCTAACTCTAAAAATAATAAATAAAAAAGATAATATATGCTAGTTGATTTTTGTTTTCAAAAACATATATAGATGTAACAATATAGAGGCATACAATCTCTACTACTGCTCTGTTTATAATTTTGGTGGTTTGAATTGTTTTTATATTTTAAGAATCATAGATTGTAATACTTTATGTGGATGATGTATGTTGTGATTATAATAAGTGAATGATACATGCAGTGATTGTAATATTTTTTTAAGGGAAAAATTATTCATAAATCCCATTTTAATAAATGTTGCTCTAGTTAGTCGTAAGTGTTTTTCTTAAACCATTTAGTCCTTTTTATTTTTAGTATGATATATGTTTTTGATATATTGTATATAGAGTTTATATTTTTACCCAATCTTTCCAATTGAAGTTAAACAAAATTCAAAACCCACCATTAAACAACATCATCAATAGCAACATCTGAACCCTTGATTCCAGATCGGAGAAGAAGGTGATCGGCGGAATTGAGGATCAACATCAACCTCAAAAACATCATCAACATCAACCTCAGAAATCTCCTGATCGACAAAATTGAGGATCGTAGAAGCGTTGCGGCTCGGATCGAAACGCCAGTCCATATGTTGGGTTGTTTGAAATTCGCATCGTTTGCCCTTACGTGTATTTATGAAATGATTGCCATCATTGTGTAATAGTTTGTTATGTTAGTGTGGGATTGTCGTGGCGTTGTCAACATTTGGTGTTGGTAATATCTTGTCCCCAAAGTGGTAAAGCCAATGTTGCCACTAGTGAGAATGTGAGTGGGATCATTAATTCCCAAATAAGGGAGGTGTGTGATATTGGTTGGATGTTCGCAAGGAAACATCAGGCCCATATGTTGGTTTTTGATTCATCAGTCAATAACAAAAAAATGGCTTCAGTGTTGGTGTGTTTTATTTTGGCACAATTCATTGATCACGCAGTTGCCACCCCATTTATGTTTTATTCAATTGGCAGTCATGTTTGCTTTTGGATTTAGCATATTGTCAACCATGATAATGTTTGTGTCGTTGTTTCATACATCGGAATGCAATGTCCATAGCATTGCGTTTAAGTTAAGATGTAGTTGATGTTGATGATGTTGATGATGTTCATAATGTTGATAATGTTGTTGATGTTGATGATGTTCACAATGTTGATGATGTTGATGATGTTGTTGATGTTGATGATGTTCACAATGTTCACAATGTTGATGATGTTGATGATGTTGTTGATGTTGATGATGTTCACAATGTTTGATGATGTTGTTGATGTTTGTTGATGTTTGATGATGTTTTGTTGATATTTGAAGATGTAGTAGATGTTGATGATGTTCACAATGTTGATGATGTTTGATGATGTTGTTGATGTTTTGTTGATATTTGAAGATGTAGTTGATGTTGATGATGTTCACAATATTGATGATGTTGCTGATGTAGTTAATGTTGCTGATGTTCGGAAAAGGAAGAAAATCTAAAAAAGGCCTATAGCAAGTTTTTTGGGTATTTATGTCATTACAATATCAGTAAAAACTTACATTTGTCCTCCATCAAAAAAAAATTATGTGTTAAATAAATGGGTATATGCGTAATTAACATTCAAATAGGACTTATTAGTCTACAAAATAAAAGGCAGGACCAAATGGTTTAACAAATTAAAATTTGGGATTTATTGGTGTTTTGCCCTTTTTTAAGTTATTGTTTGTAATATTTTTTTTTTAGGAAGTGTACAAGTTCAACTATGTTGAAAATTTATAAAATTTCAAACTACCAAACCGATTCGCATCCATCTACCAATCTGCTCAATCCATATCTGCCAGATTGGCAAACGAATGCAAATTGATTTTCTCCAATCCGCCACACTAATCTGGTGGACATATGGCGAATTGGAGGTTCCGTGGCTGCAACCGACCCGCGCCCACCCCTAATTATAATCAAATGAAAATTGCTGACGTAACTCCGAAATTTATTTTGAAATTTTATTTTACTCTCCAAACTATCTCCAAAATATAAATTAGAAAACTAAATAATAATAATTTTTTAATTGATATTTTAGAGATAGTTTGAGAGACAAAATGGATTTTCAAATAATATTTTGGTGATGCGTCAACAATTTTCGTTTAATTATAGATGATATCTAACAACGGGATAAAATTGATCCAAAATCGAATAGTTTAAGTGTAAAATTGATATTATTAATTGAAAATGGTTAATTGATTTTTGAGTGATAATTTAAGGGGTAAAGTGAACTTTTCTCAACTATTTTTTTCATAAAATTGAGAATTCATCAAATTTAAATTTGATTAAAATTAAAAAAGATGAAATATTGAAGATGATTTTTTTTTTTCATCAAATTTAATGAAAAAGAAAATTTTCGATAAGAAGTTTTTTTTTAATTTTAAATTTAATGAAAATTTGATAAAATGATTGGAATAATTCATGTCAAATCAATATTTTCACTCAAAATTCCGTTAAATTTAAATGAAAATTAGTCCCATTTTCTATTTTTATTAATAATTCATTGATTATATAAATGCAAAAATGATAGGGGTTTCAGTGAGAAGTCCCTCAAATTTAAGTTTTATTGTAGAAAGGAGAAGTAGAAAAAAAAAAAAAAATTCTTTTACCAAGGACAATGTTTAAACCATGACAAAATTATTCTCAACGAAAAAAATAATTCTTTGTAGCTCAAAATTTGTTTGGCCTGAGTGGTTGGATTGCCCAAAACGACGTCGTTTTAGGCAGTCTTTTTTTTTTTTTTTTTTTTCTCTCTCTCTCTCTTAAACAGAGGGAAAAAGAAAGAGAAGAGAGAAGAAGAAAAAGAGAAAAAGAGAAAAAGAGAAAGAGAGAGGAAGAGGGAACGGAGAGGAGACCATCACCGGCGCCATCATCAATAGATCTGTGTATACACAGATACACAGATCTGTGTATGTCTCTTTCTCTGTGTGTGTGTATAGATCTCTCTCTCTCTCTCTCTGTTCTGTGTGTGTGCATATATCTATCTCTCTCTTTCTATGTTGATGATGATGTGTATAGATCTATCTCTCTCTCTCTCTCTGTGTTCTGTTTGTTGTTGTTGTTGTTGTTGTTGATGATGATGATATGCTCTCTATCTTACACAGCTCCCTCTTTTCTCCTCCTCCTCCTCCTCCTTCCTCTTCTTCTTCCTCTTCATCTGCAGAGAGAAAAGGGAAAAAAAAAAAAAACACTGCTCAAAATGATATCGTTTTGGGCAGTCGAGCCACTCTAGCCAAAATAAATTCGAGTTACAAAAAAGAACTGCAACTAAAATATCACTAGTCTCCTCTCCGTCTATCTCATTTTACCATAAATATTATACCAGCTGGTGGAAACTTTTGACCATGATAATTTTTTTTTTTTATGACCACCAACAGTAGTTGGCGATTCTCTAACAACCATTTTTCAGTGAGAATCTCTAGTAATCAAATCCTACATCTCTTCACACTCCTCTCCAATAACTCATCTCGTTAAGCAAGTTACTCTAACCACCACCTCTGAAAACGCTTTATATCATCACATTATTTTAGTTACAGATTTATATTCAAAAAGATAGTAAAACTTTACTCTTGACACATACATTTTTACCCCCTAATTTGGAATTTTTAACACTCAAAATTAAAAACATTATCCTTTAATTTTAAATCTTTACATATTAATTTTATATTTCTTATATGAAAATGCAATAAAATTTTACTCTTATGTAGAGTAAAAATTTCACTATCATATAGAGTAAAATTTTATTGCTCAAAATAGTGAACAAAAGAGAATTCATGTACAAAATCATGTTGAGTTTGTAAACCCTGATAAGTATTGTTCACTTAATCCTAAGTCCAATAGAAGGTTTGGGTACTTTACTAATTTCTTGTTACTTCCATGTTACCCAAATTTTATACTTATAAATAGATGAAGGGGGTGCCTCTTTTAGATTAAGAGAGTTGTATTGTTTTCTGACCATAGTGAAAATCACAACAACAATGGATGTAGCCCTATTCTAAGATGAACCACGTAAATCCTAATGTTCTTGTGTGTATGTAATTTGTTTAATTTATTTTTTTTATTTTTTGTCTCCCTAATTTAGTTAGGAAGAGTTAATCCCTAGGGGTTGTGCAGTGGAGTCCGGATCATCGGCCGCACTTCCCTGCGGCCCTTCCTGCCACACTCGTCAAAACGACGTCATTTTGACCAACACCACGTCGTTTTGCTCATCTCCTCTTCTCTCTCTGCAAACTTTGAGGGTATTGTTCTCAACCTCCATTGAACATTCAAACCAAAAAAAGAAAAATGGAAAAGAAAAACACAGCTGCCAGCACTGACTTCCTTCCTTCCCATCTAATTTCCCTCTTCTGTTTGGTATCAAAATCATCAACCTCTCACTGAACAACTTTGGCAAAGTGAGATTTGGAAATGTGTTTTTCTTCATGTTTACAATTCCAATTTTAACACTTTAAATGCCCAAAATTTCATAAACCCACCTCACAAAATCACCAAAAAAAAAAACACAAATCCATGGTTATGGATATGTATTGCATGTACAGAAGAGAGAGAAACATAAAAATCTAGAGAGAAGGAAAAAAAATATCAATGGAACAAGGCATAAAGTCTTCAAATCTCTTTATATTTTCTAGATCACATGTACAGGAAGAGAGAGAAACATAGAAATCTAGAGAGAAGGAAAAAAATATCAATGGAACAAGGCATTAAGTCTTCAAATCTCTTACAGTTTCAATTTGATCTTACGCGTCAACAATGGCCGATCGACTTCACCGCCAAGATTCTCCCTCTATCTTTCTCTGGCGAAGATCTCACACATCAATAGGTGACCCGTCGGACTTGCTCGCTGCCGTTCTCTCGCCGATCCGCCGCTTTACTCTTCCCGTCGTCTCCTTCTTTCGACTTCACTGCCGCTCTGTTTTCTTGCTAGGGCTCAAAAACAAAAAGGTGCTGAATAAGAAGGAAGGAAGGAAGGGGAAAAAAAAAAAAATCATTCAAAACGATCGTTTTGAAGCGCCGCAGGGTGGGCTGCAGAGTAGTGCGGCCGATGATCCGGACTCTTGTGTAGTGACCCACATAACCTGATTTACCCATCCAATCTGACTTGAAAAGCACAACTGCTATCGATTTCATGAGACTCAACAATCGGCCTCGGTTGGCGCATTCTTCAAAATGCTGGTTTCTCGGTCAGCAGCGGTTTCAAAATTAATCCAGCCACTCAAATCCAACCGGCCGAATAATAAATGGGCGTATGCTATTGGCCTTGGTCAATGAAAAACCATCTTACCTCTTCAAGATTTACAGCTCATTTATTTACAGAGAAAGACCCCACTTATTTCTTCATTTCCCTTACCCATTCAATCCCTCTCATCTCATCTCATCTCCTTAATTCTCTCACCTCTCTCTCTCTCTCTCTCTCTCTCTCTCTCTCTAACACATCTCATCCCCTCTCACCCACTTACTCTCTCTAATCTCTTCACATCTCATTCCCTCGTTTCCTTCATCATCTCTCTCTCTTTTTCTCTCTCATTATCTTTCATTCCCATACACTAATATCTTTGTCCCTTTTCTCTAGGGGTGTAAATTTGGCCCAGCTTGGCCCACCTGAGCCCGGGCTCGGGCTAGCCCATGTCGGGTCTCGCAGGCTCCTGTCAAAATTCGGGCCGACCTACAGGCCAAAAAATTAGACCCAAGCCCAGGGGTATTCGGGTAGGACTGAACTGGCGGGCTTGAGCCGAGCTTGGGTGGGCCTGAACACTTTTTTTTGTTTTTTTATCTTTTCCACCAAAATTTTATTATTTTTCACTAAAAATGACACCAGGCCTCAAGCCGGGCTTTGAGTGGGTCTTGAGCAGGGTGAGCCCACAGGCCGGGCTTCAAAATGAAAGCCCAGGCCCAGGGTCTCGGGTTGAGTTTGGGTTTGGGCCTAACCAGACTGTGCCCACCTAAGACTGCGGGTGGACTTTGGGCCACCCATGGCTGCGGGCCATTTTTATACTCATACTCCTTTCTTTCTAATCTATATTCTTTTTCTTCACTTTTATTGATCTCCTTCCCAGTTTCTTCCTAATTTCCCAGAGACCTCACTCCTTCCCCAACTTAAATTATGCAAAAACCCACAGATTTGAAGGTTGTTGGCAGTACCATTTTTGAACAATGGTACGTCTCACCCACCCACACCCTTTGCAGCAACGTTAGCTTTGAAAAATGGTTTGTCTCTGGTCTCTTTTCTATTCCACTCTATGTTTATATATGCTTTACTTGATTCACAGAACCAGAGATGAAAGTATATATATGTATTGATCAGGTTCGTGAAGAAGAAAACAAAAAGAAAAAAGAATGCTATTTTTCTCAAATTTGTTACTGACCGATAAGAATGGTTTCAAATGATACGATTTCGCAATAGCATTCGGTTGATCACGGTTCATGAGATTTCTAACCTATGAAGCACGGATACTTCAAATAGAATGAGGTATCCGTATCGGATACCGATACTCCTTGGATATTCGCGGATACGTATCGGATACTTATTAAAAGTATCGGATACTTCTTAATTATTTTTTCATTAATTTTGGAGTATCGGATACTTAATTTTGAACTATTAGATACTCCAAGTCATATTTACTTATTTTATGAAATTAGAATTGTAACATTTCTTTCATAGTAATATAATATAATATAATTACAAGTATAAATATAAGAATATTTTTTTAATACTTTGTTAAGTTTTTCAATAAGAAGAGCATAGTGAGTTAAATAATAGAATTTATCAAATTGATGTATCCTAATTATTTCATGCATGTCCCTTATAACTATATAGAAAGTAAGAATTAACAAGAGAATATAACAATGGTAAAATTAAATATCAATAAATAAATAAGCAAGTAAACTTGAATACAATATTTTTCACTAGTGACAAAGGAAAAAGCATAGGGACAAGTTGTGAATTGTTCTATTAATATAAAATAAATATATTAAATTTGATATTGAAATGAAATATTTGCAAGACCTATTAAAAATTTTAAAAGTAAACAAGTTATTAGCTTAAATTAATACAAAATTCTTAAAGGTTAGTATTTTGCATTACAAAATTACATTGTGGTTTCTCAACGTTCTTTAGCTTATGTGTAACTCTCTATTAATAATCTTAAAAATTATATTTTTCACAAACGTATCCTAGCCGTACCGGTATCCTATATTTTTAGGTTTTGTCGTATCGCCATATCCGTATCGTGTCGTATCCGTATCTCGTATCCGTATCTATGCTTCCTAGTTTCTAACCTTATAGAGTCAGTTCGGATGGCGAGTAGAGGGAAAACCCAGCCGAACCGACCCCTGCACACCTCCAAAAATCACATAAAAATTGTCTTTAAATTTACATAAAAGGGAAAAAAAGAAAAAAGAAAAAAGAACAATATATATATATATATATATATATAAGAAAGGGGGAGATGTAAAAAGAAAATAGAGAAAATAAAGGAAGCATAGAACTGAGGTCGTCGATCTTAAATATAATATTGCTGGTTTCAAATATGTTTGAAATAGAATAAAATTCTACTGTGCAAAATAATCAATAATGTAAAATCCATGCATTTAACCACATAGAAACCGTCTTTAAGTTAAGTTTAAACAAGGAATGTACCAAAATTATTTATATAAAAAAAAAAAAAGCATTACATTGTAGATGGTGGATCTGTGAGAGACATTAGTGACTCCAGTGCTGGACTGTGCATACGATGAATGACGATGGCAGATGGTTGAGATAGTAGAGATAAGTAGCTAGAGAAAGAAAGTGACAAAACTATAATTTTGAGAGAAATGAGAGAGTAGTAGAAAATAAGAGGCGTATGGGCAAAAATGTCCAACTAATCATTTTCACATTAAAAATATAAAATGAAGGACCTTAAGCATTAAACTTTGTTGGCCCGAACTTTTGACAAGTAATTTATTTGAAGGATTTTTGGTCAAAAACAGCAAAATGATATTGTCATGTTTTTTACTTTGAAATGTATATTTTATTTTATTTATTCTTATATTTTCACATCATCTACGTTAATTTTGATTCATTTAATGTTGCTAAAAGGAAATTAATATAATTTTGTCAAAATTATAGAATTTATTAGCGACTGAATTCTCTTTAATTAGGATATCCAATTAGACGGTCTAGTCTGTGAGCTCATTTCAGACCTTTTTTGTTAATATTTTTTCATATAAATATAATTTAATCAAGTGACTTATCTGATTGACTGAATTTCATTTTATCCAAAAATTATTAAAATAAAATGAACAAGCTAGATGGACGATAAACCGAATGTCTGAATCCAGATCCTTTCCTTGAGGCTCTCTATAATGCTTCCTGTGGAGGACGGCTGAGATTGGGCCATGTCTCCAACTTAGAGATGGACAGCTAAAATCTGCTGATTAAAAAAAAATAAAAAAACAAAAACAAAAACAAAATAATTATATATATTTGATGATGTGGAGTTAGGGGTGTTCAAATTATCCAGTGAACTGAAAAAATGATCCAAACCGATCTCTTTGAGTTGGGTTGGTTTGGTTTAGTTTTTGAGTGTATTGGTTTGCTTCTGGATCTTCAAATCATCAAACCGATAGGATTGGGTTGGTTCTTGGTTTATGCTTTGCCTAAACCGAACCAACCTGAAAACTGAACTTATTTAAATACATTTTAAAATTTTATTTACATTAACATATTTTCACCTTATTGTTCTATTACAATGCAATTGATTACACTTAATAACTTTTCATATACAAAGATTATTAGATAAACAAAGAAAGTATTAAAAATTTGAGTCAAATTTCGCAATTAATTTAATTTGTATTTTTATATTAATGGATTTGATTTATATTTGTTATATTTAAACTTGAGTTCGATTTAATTTGTATTAAGTTGTATTAAATAATATTTTACTTTTTGTTTGTATTATGTTTAAATGTTAATTTTTTTTTATTTTAATTATTTATTATTAATTGATTTGTTAATTTTTTCCTATAATGAAACCGTGATTTCAATCCAAACCAATCTAAATTATATTGGATTGGATTGAGTTAATTTTAATGCATGATTGGTTTGATTTTAAACCTAGGAACTTAGAACTGATTATAATTTAAATTGATTGTAAATTTTAATATCAAATCCAACCAAATCAACGTATGAACACCAAGGGTGAGGAAGTACAGTGATAATATCACTCCTCACTTGAACAAAAATCAATGATTGGCGTAAAATTGGAGGGTTCAGATTGGAGTTCGGACGGAGGATAACAAGACGCATTCTGGGACTACCAATGTAGATACACGAATCTGGATCCTCTCCTTGAGCTTGGTCCTTGAGTTCGGTCCTTGAGAGTCTTCGGGTCCACTTTGAGGCCCGATTTTGATAATCTGAACCGTTCATATTTTAATATTTACTCAGTATAATATACCTGTAAAAAATCAAGTTGATCGGATATCATAAAGTATGTGTTCGAAAAACTGGGACTACAAACTATTTTTTAATAAATAGTTTTTCGAACACATGCTTTCTGATATCCGATCAACTTGATTTTTTACAGGTATGTTATACTAAGTAAATATTAAAATATGAACGGTTCAGATTATCAAAATCGGACCTCAAAGTGAACCCGAAGACCCTCAAGGACTGAGCTCAAGGACCAAGCTCAAGGAGAGGATCCAAATTCGTAGATACACACTCGATTAGGTAATCTCTCTCTCTCTCTCTCTTCAATCTAAGACGCTCAACTCATGGATGCTCAGCAACCCAATTCCATAGAGGACATCTTCGATTCCTCTCTGAACCTAGAAGAAACCCATTTCAACGAAGGCTTCAACGAGGGCTACAACGACGCCTTAGCCTCAGGAAAAGACGAGGGTCGCCAAGTGGGTCTCAAGCATGGCTTCCAAATCGGCGAGGAATTAGGATTTTACAGGGGCTGTGTCGATGTCTGGAACTCCGCTATTCGTGCCGATCCCACTTGCTTCACTTCTAGGATCCAAAAAAGCATCAACACAATGGACGAATTGGTCCGAAAATACCCGACCTTGGACCCTGAAAACGAGTCTGTCAACGAAATTATGGACTCTTTGAGGTTGAAATTTAGGTCTATTTGTGCCTCTTTGAATGTGAAATTGGAGTACAGTGGGTACCCTAAGGCTTCGGATGTTAATAGTATTGAGTTTTGAAAGAGGCTTAATCAGTTGATTCAATGGTATATGTATTGGTTTTTGTCTTTGGTGATGTTTAGTCATAATGAAGATTTATATTCTTTTGTTTTGGCTTATTGGGTTGATTTGTATTTGCTAAATTGTTATCTGGGTTGTGACTCCTCTGGCTAGCTGAATCGGAATCTGTGTTTGTGTGCTTGTGCATTTGAGGTCCTTTTTCATAAATATATTGCTGTTAATTTGCTGATTAAGGTGTTTGTGTCTTGTAATTTTAAATTGATTTCAACTTGTTGAATTGTTTCGATGGTGAGTGTAACAGTCCGTTTGGACTGAGGGGTTTGGTGAGAAAGAAAAGAAAAGATTAGGACCAACGGGGGGTTGGTTCAGCGGTCGGATGTCAGCCCAAAAACCGCTTTGACTCAGGTTCGACACTCGGTAGCCTCTCGGACGGCGCCCTTGCACTTCGCCTAAAGCGAAGTCTTAGCCGGGGTTGGGGTTGGCGTAGCCTAGCTACCCCCTTTTTTGTAATCAAAAAAGAAAATAAAAAATAAATAGGAAAAAGGAGAACTCCCATCGCTTGTTTGTTTTTTGTTTGAATGATTGAGGAGGTGAGGAATGGTTAAAAAGAGAAATCTTTTTAAAAATCATGTTTTGTTTCTCACTAAAATTGGTGAGTAACAGGAATTGTTGTTTAGATTTCTTTTTCCCCCAACTCTTTTACTTCCTATCCAAATTCAAAGCATTGAAAATGAATAAAACATGCGTTCTCTTTTATTTCTTGTTTATCCTATTACAATGATAAGTGAGAACCCAAAATTATTTCTTATGTTTTTGTTACTTAGATGGGAAACCATAATCTTGTTATCTGTTTTCTCACCTAATTTTCCAAATCAAAAGGTTGTACACTCCATTTGGCTGTTGGGAAAATGTTGGAAATAAGGAGAGGTTGAGGTTTCACAAAACAGTAAACTTTAGTCATTTGCACTAGATGTGTTATTTAAATGCAGTGTAACTCCTGGAAATATTTTGGAGCTTGTTTTGTTGGCCACTTTGCATATGCTTTAACTTAGCAAATGAATCAAGTTGGTGTGGATGCAACTCAGCTTAACTTTAGACGAGTTCATTTCCAATGGATTCTTTTTGTACTCTTTATCTTGTAGTTCTGTGTTGTATTAATCAATGGGTAATTTGCCTGATAAGAAATATTCCGAATTGAATCCAGTGATTATGTTTAATAGCAGCATTTTCTTTTTCTTTTTCTTCTTCTTCTTCACTTCTTTTTTTTTTTCGGTTTTTGTTTTTGTTTTTAACTGATGATGTTGCATGAAGTTTTTACTTTTACCATCAGCCTGTTGGTGACTAGGAGAGATTGTGGTCCAAGAGAAATGGTGTCCACAAAATCCTTTATGGTGTTATTTTCTTACATTTGTCTATCTTTTTTCTGCTGTTTATGAAGGGTAGTGTAAAGAACGAGAATGTTAAAGTTGATGCTTGCTTGCTGCAAGGTATACATATCTGAAAGCCGAAACAGGGCTGCCCTTGATTCAATTGAACGAGCTGCCAAGCTATTCCCTCAAGCTGCCATTGTCAACAAGTTTGAAGATGAGACTTACAATAGAGTTGGTTACACCCTTGTCTCCAAGTTGTCACCAAATCCATCTTCAGGCGAGTGTCCTTTGAAGAGCACTGTGTTTGCCATGGTTAAAGCTGCCTTTGAAGCCATTAACCTTGAATCGCACTGTGGAAGTCATCCCCGCCTTGGGGTTGTGGACCATATTTGTTTCCACCCCTTAGGTAGTACTTCTCTGGACCAGACGGCAGGGATTGCAAAATCTTTGGCAGCTGATATTGGCTCCGCTCTGCGAGGTTTGTACCCTTGGAATATTAGTACAATATTTTGGATAGCTTTTGGCTGTGCAACTACTTTTAGCACATTAGTGACAATGATTTTGGAAATTTAGACATTGTTAGGTAAGAAAATCTTAGTTCTTGTTGCTACACATAATCATGTATTATATGAGGAAATTGAGATTTCATAAGCATCCAAATAGCCCCTTAATTTTATTTTATTTTATTTTTGTGTGTGTGTCAATGTACATTTATATGATAGTGGAACTGAGTATCAGAAAATTTTCCATTATGAGTATGTATTTATCTTCTTTTTCATTTTTATTTTTTTATTTTTGTGTTGCCAATGATATTGAACATTATGAGCCTGCAGTACCGGCTTTCTTATATGGAGCAGCCAATGAAGAGGGAAGAACACTCGAGTCAATCAGACGAGAGCTGGGGTATTTCAAGCCTAATTTTTCTGGAAACCTGTGGGCAGGGGGCCCAAAATCAGAGCCCTTGGCACTGAAGCCAGATGAAGGTCCAGCTTATACAGTTCAAGCAAAGGGCATTGTTGTAATTGGAGCAACCCCATGGGTCGATAACTACAATGTTCCAGTGTACTCTGCTGATATTGTCGTGCTTCGTAGAATCGCAAAGCGGGTAAGTGGGAGAGGTAAAGGACTACCATCTGTGCAAGCTATGGCACTTGCTCATGGTGAAGATGTCATTGAGGTAGCTTGTAACTTGTTGGAACCAAGTAGGGTTGGCGGTGATTTGGTTCAGCTTGAAGTTGAAAGGGTTGCAGGGGAAGAGGGTATGACTGTAGGAAAGGGATATTATACTGATTTTTCTCAGGAAAAAATAATTGAAAGTTACTTGAATTTGGTGTCATAAAAAAATAAGAAATAAAAAAGATACTTGGAAGTTGGATTTTGTTCCGAAGATATTTGTTCTTGTAAGAAGGGAATTTCAGAGTGTAATTTTAGTTTATTTTTGTGTGCATTTAATTTGGCTGTTCTTATCAACTTGTCATGATATTAAGAATTTGCAATGCAAGTGACAATTCGAAAGGTGAAGTTTTATTTAGACTGATTTTTTTATACAATGTTTGGTGAAATAGTAAATGTTGGCAATTCAGTATTGAACAACCAGGTTAGTCCAGAAGCCAGTTAAGGATCTTTAACTGCCCATGAATGTGGGGGAAAAAAAATAACTAGGTTTTTTTTCTTTTTTGCTCTATAAACAACCTATTCCCCTCCTATTATGAAATATATAAATAAAATAAAATAAAATAAAAGTAGTTGTAGAAGGTATGAACTAATTTAGGATTTGCAGGGCCCTCTTAAAGCAGCTGAAATTCAGGAAAACACACTCAAAATGGTTGTGGCAATTTATTTGCTTGAAAGTTCAATTAATTAGAAGAAGAGAATGAAAACTCTTGTTAATCCGTATTCCTACAATAGTCAGATGGAGGTAACGGTCAGCGAACTGGAGGCAACCTCTCAAAATCCCAAGGAACCCTTTATCGACTTCGTTGCTAGATGGAGAGCAAAGGCAGTCCGAATGATAAACAGGCCTTCAGAGAGGGAACAGGTTCGATTGGTAGTTCAAAACCTTGAACCAGACATGTTACAGAGGATGATAGTCGCGCTACTATCTACCTTTGCTGCTTTAAATAAGTTAGGGGTTCAAATTGAGAGCACTTTCAAGAAGAGAATTATCCAGAGAACAAGTTAACGGGCAAAGAGGCCATTTACTAGGGGTACCAATGCTAGCAATAGCACTATTCCTAGGCTTGCTGAAATCAGTACCGTCACCACAATAGCCAAGATAGCCAGTCCATTCACTAGCACAGCCTCACAAACCACCGGCCCAGCCCAAAATCAATTTAGAACCTTCACCCCTTTCACATGAGTCCAACTTGTGTTCTCAAGGTTCTGATAGACAAAGGGCATCTTAAGCCCCTTGATCCCCGATCTATCCCTTACCCACTTCCAGCCAAACATGACCCTGCTTAATACTCTATCTTCCACCAGCAGCAAGGTCACCCCACTGACCGTTGTTTTCGCCTTCGTCATGAGATCCAGGATCTCATTGACAATAAAATCATAGCTCCATCCCTAAAGCCAAATGTAACCACCAACCCACTCCCCGTCCACAACCAAGTCCCCTCACCTAGAAATAGCAACCTCATCCAAACACTATCACCCACCTTCAACCCCAGCATATACATCACCCCATCCCATTTGCCTAAACTTGAGGTGGTTATTCCTAAAGGCACGGACTTGTGCATGATGGATATAACACCTGAAACCCAACCATAGCCTGTGGTGGCAGCAGCTGAAGAGATTGAAAATTCACTGAAAGAAGGGTTGTCTGATACTCAGATTGTGGAGAAGGGATTATCACCCATGGAAAAGTATGATCCCAGTCAGTATATTGTGGCTTCTGACCAACCAAAGCCAATGATCATACTACCGCACTCACACAGCATCAATGTTGGAGAAAATGGGCCTGAACAAAGTCTTGATGACTTAGCAGAGATGAAGGAGGACTTAGAGAACCTCTATTTCTTTGAGGAAGAGGATGTGGGAAGTGTGCAGAATGAATGGTGGGATCTGAGCCAGCCAGAATCTAGGCATGGGTGGTTAAGCAGTGAAGAGGAATCTGACGTAGAGAAACATAAAAAAGGAGAAATTGATGGGAACAACAAGTCTGAGAACATAACTATCGCCAAAAGGGAGCAAGTGCTGGAACAATTTCAAAAAGAGAGAATGGAAGAGATACAGAGATCAAAACTAGCCCAGGTGCAAGTGAAAGGAAAAGGAAAAGAGGACGTCGAGTCAGGGAAGAGCGATGTCAAAATCAAAGAAAAGTCTGAATAGGAATCTAGTAACAAAGCGAAGATGACAAGGAAACTAAAACATTATCGAGAGGCAGAAATTGAGTAAGCCTTAGAGGAGAAGCAGCATGCTGATAGAGCATCGACTTAAACAAGGAAAAAAGAGATCCTTTCAGGAATCTACCTAAACTCACCATATCTATCTAATGGTGGAAAACGTGATGTGAACATGATTCGGGTAGAGCCAGACAGTGGTCCAGCAATGAACGCGGGAGAATGGTGGGAGGACAAGGATCTAAGCTTTGCCTACATCGATGAAGGGTGGGGACCGGCACCCTTGAGAATACATGGTACACGGAAGAGATTAACAACATGACAAGAAGTGGTCTCTATTTCAAACCCCCAGCCCTAGACCAAGGAGAACCCTCCAAGAAAGAGATCGAGAAGATGAAACAGAAGGATATAGAAGAAGACTTGGTGTTGAGGCAATTTAAGAAAATCCAGGCAGATGTTTCAATTTGGGGGCTGCTGATGGCTTCCTAGGAACACAAGCAGGCATTGCTGGAGGCGCTAAACAAGACCAAGTTGCCTATAGACATCACACCCAACCAATTTATGTCTTTGGTCACATTTGGGGATATTACTCCATTGTTGTCTTTCACAGACAAAGAGCTGCCGCTCGAGGGGGCCAACCAGAACAAACCTCTGTATGTAACCTTGGAAAGCCAAAAGAAGTGGGTCCCGGTAGTGTTGGTGGACACCAGCTCGGCAATCAATGTATGTCCGGCGCGGACTGCTTATGCCATAGGCTTGAAGCCAGCTAACTTCACACCTACGACTCAAGCTGTCTGAGCTTAGAACAATACCAGCCGCAATGTCATGGGAACTTTTAAGAGCCAAATATTGATTGGTCCAATCGAACATGAGGTTGAATTCCACGTGATGGATGTGCCAGCAACCTTCAATCTACTCTTGGGCAGACCTTGGTTGCACCAAATGAAGGTGGTTTCTTCAACGGTACACCAATTGGTGAAGTATCCATTCAAAGGAGGATTGCAACTGTTTATGGCAATTCTTCAATCCACCCTCCCCTAAAAACCATCACACACTTGATGGAAATACTGCATGGAGAAGATGATGTGTTCCTCTCTGGGTTCTCCTTGGTAGAGGCATGATTGGTGCAGACTATCATAGCAGAGGATGAGGGGGCTATGTGAGAACCCAATCTATACATATGATGAACAAGCAAGGACACCTTCCCGGATTAGGACTGGGTAGAAGTGGGAGGTAGGGGAATACTATTGCCAAAGAAGTACGCTATAACCCCCATGCTTTTGGGTTGGGGTATAAGACGACGGGAGAGGATTGGAAGAGGAAGGGAGATGAATTAAATGAGAGAATTAAAGTAAAGAAAGCATTAAGGTAATTTGAGTTGGTCCACAAGTCGATCAAGGGGACCCTAAACGGACGATTTGTCCATGAAGGAGAAGACTTCCCTTTCTGTGGATTCCCAGAACCATGGGTCAAACATGAAACAAAGAAGAGATACCCTGAGTTTGAGATCTTTTTCAATCACCAGTTGTCAGACAGTGAGGAGGAATGGATTGACCCAAGCATCGATATAGGGCAAGACAAAAGTGCAAGCTCGGATAGCAATGAAGAAGAACTATTGGGGATAGCATTAGCTGATCGTTTGGCGAATTCTAATGCCGGGTTGAGCCCGTTAACTTAGGGGATAGTGTTACTATCTCTGTGATCGGGGATGAACCAGCGGTGGATTACACTGATCTCATTATGGACGCAGCCGAGGCTCCACGCCTAGTTTGGCAATTCGAGAAACGCTCTATTGACAGTTGTAAATCAATGATGAGCCTGAGTTTGATTCCACCGAGTCTGTTGAGTTGAAGTCAGATTTGAGTCAGCCTGAGGAGTTTGAGTCTAGCACTTTCGGGGTGGTAACCCGGGTGCCACAGTCCTGTCTAGGTCTTTTGTTAGTTTTTCTTTTGAGTCAACTGTAACGGAGGACCCTGGCTTTATCAATAAGAACGCAGTAGACTTTGCTAACTTCTTTGTGCCTTTAGTTTGCTGCACTGATATTGATTTTCAAAACTTTGACTTAAACAAAGAAGAAGAAATTCCTCAGGCTTTGAAAAACTTGATTGACCAAGAAGAGGAGAGGCATGCTAAGCCTTGCATGGATGAGATTATTACAATCAACGTGGGTATTGAGAAAGATCCACGCTTAGTCCAGATTGGTTCCACATTGTCTTTGAAGGAACGCAAGCGTTTAATCGTTTTGTTAAAAGATTTCAAAGATGTTTTTGCATGGTCCTACGAAGACATGCTTAGAATCGATCTTGAGATTGTATAGCACAGGATCCCTCTTGACCCTAAGGCCCAACAATCAAGCAGAAACTCCGCAGAATATGTCCAGATTGGGCACTAAAAATTAAAGAGGAAGTCACCAAATAGATCGATGCAGGATTCCTGAAGGTATCTGAATATCTGATTGGTTGGCCAAATATCAATTCAATTCTGAAAAAAGACAGTAGAGTCAGAGTTTGCGTCGACTTCAGGGATTTGAATAAGGCTAGTCTGAAGGATGACTTTCCGTTGCCATACATTGATGAGTTGGTAGACTTCACTGCTGGCCATGCCTTGTTATTGTTCATGGATAGATTTTCGAGGTATAACCAAATCTTGGTGGCGCCTGAGGACAGGGAAAAGACTACGTTCTCCACGCCATGGGGTACCTGCTGCTACAGGGTCATGCTATAGACACCCCATTTTGACCGCCCGCAAGATTTAGGCGCTTAGTTCGATACACTCGATGATAAAAGTTGAATTGTGTGCTTTGAAGTCACAGCGATTCGGATTCGGTCAGGCTCTCGAAATAACCTCAAATCATCAACATTTCCTTTGTTCGAACCTCGGAGTCTCATTTTTGGACCTTTCGCCACCCTGAGTTGAGTTTGAACCAAAAAAACAGGGGAGGGCATGCATGCCCGGCCGTGCCTCAGTGAAGGCCGGCCGTGGCTATGAATGGCCGGCTGGGCCTTGGTGGCGAGAAACACTGTGCTGGGCGGGAGCCCGCCAGCTGTCCATTTTTGAAGATATTTATCACCTTTTGAGCTCAAATTCTATAAAAACGAGATCCAGCCTCTGTTTTGGAGGTTGACAAAAATTTTGGAGAGCTTATATACACCTTGAGAGCTCCTTCTTCCTTCTTCTTCCATGGCAAGCAACCTTTGAGTTAACCTACCTCCCTTGTGTAATCTCCATACACCATACACAACCTTGTCTCACCATCTTAGAGCCTTGGTTGACCATTGAGAAGCATAATTTAAGCTTGAGAGTGTGTCAAGAGTGAGTTTGCTCATCAACCAAAGCTTACTCCATTTTGAGAGGTATAAGCTTATAACTTTTGCTCTTACTCTTGCTCTTGCTTTCTTCATTTCTACATATTTCTTGTATTCTTGGGTTGTTTTACATCTATTTTAAGTGTTGGAACTTGGGTTTGGATAAGCTACCAAAGGTGGTAAGGTTAATACCCTTGCACCTATTTTTGTAGCTTAGCCCTTGTTTCTTTTACACTCTGTTTCTTTAGTTTTTGAACTGATTTTCAGAGTTGAACTAAGGCCAAAAACATGATTTGAAGTCTTGAAATTGGAGAGGTTGGCCATCCCTCCTCCTTTTTTTGCTTACATAGTTTTAGTGTCTTTGCTTTTGCTTAGCTTTTGAGCTCTTTTCTTACATTTTCAGCCACTGTTTTGGGCTTAGTATAGACTGTTTTAGGGTTGTCCTACTCTATTTAATTGGTTCAAACTTTGATTAGTTCATTTGTTGTAGCATTAGTCTTTGTGCATAACTTGTATCATGTTGTTCTTAGCTTTTCTTTGTTTAATTTCCATGGTAATAACCTCATTTTAAGAATTAACTTGCCACTCCTTTCTTTTATTTGAGAGTTGTTTTAATTGGTTGATGGTTATTCAACACATGAACTAGAGATTCACGCTTAATGGTTTAATCTCTACGGAGATTCATTATCAATGGTGTAATCTCTCTTTCATGTTGAGAATTACTTCCCATTTGATACTTCTCTCCTTTTAGAGGACTTAATCATCACTTCAGACAAATGGACTAAAGAATGGAAATGACTAAAAGAATTGGTTTAAAAGCAACTAACACACATAAAGAAAAATGAGTCATATTGCTTAGGCTTGGCCAGACGTTATGCCAAGTTAATTGAGTCAAGAACGATCATGCGCTAATTCATGGCATTTTGATGATTCTTGAAGCGTCTCTGCCACCCTCTTTGAGTTCATTCCATGATAAGAGGGAGGGGTGGTCATATCCATTGCATTTCATTGATTTTTGTCCAAAATTATATCTAGAATCATCAAGCAATCAATTTGCTCATTGATGGTTTTGGAAACAATTCTAGCTTCTATCGAGGCTTTCCCATGATAGAAAAGGAAAGAAGGGACAAACAGAGCTTGAACAACTCTGTCTGCACTTTTTCACTTCAAAACACAAAATAGTTTTGCACAAAATTAAGGCATGGCCGGCCTTCTCTATGCCCGGTCGAGCTTCATTAAGGGCCGGCCCTCAAAGTTTGGTCAACAGTGTATTTTAACAGAAAACAGAGGGCAGTGGCTGAGGTGAAACAGAGCAAGCTTGGAGCAGATAGGGCTGTTCTTGAACATTGTGCATATGCATGCATGCAACCCTTGCGCAATCTCGTTTACGTTATGATCATTGTAATTAATTTAATTTAATGTTGTTTATTGTAATTAGTCTCATTAATTATTAAGTGTTGTAATTATTTATTTATTGTTGTAATTATTTATTTATTGTTTATTTGTAATTGTTGTACTTAATTAGTTTAAATAACAAGTTTTCTTTACCTTGATTATCCTTGTTGTAATAGCATAGTTAGCTAGTTAATTAGCCTTGCTTATTTATTCATTCATTTAGTTTTGTAATAATTAGTCTAATTCGGACTTTCGGACTTTGATTCAGACCCTCCTGTGTGAGGGCACAAATGTTGTAATAACGCGTATGTCTTCTAACCCCATGTCTTTCTCCCTTTTATTTACTTGCTTATGTTGGTTAGATTAGGGCATCACGTTTTGTTTGCATCCCTTATGCCTTGCATCCACTTGTATTGCATGCACCAAGGCTCGGTTCATCATTCAAACTTGCATTGTCATTTAAATAATTATTTGAATATGTGCTTAGACCGCATGTTAGCAAATTGATTCACATGTCATAAATTAGTATCCGAGCCCATTAGTTGCATATGGCATGTGTTGCATTAGTCATGGTGTATTGATTAGGGACATGCATGTTTTCTAATTAGCTTGTTGTTGTTTGGCTTGGAGTACTAGGTGAGCCTTTACTCACTTTAGCATATTGCATGAGTGTGAGTGTTGCCATGTCTAACATGTTTGCTATGAGACTAATTGTTTGAATACCTGTGGATGAAGGCTAGTTACTTGAATTGGGATAGTTTGATTAGCATCCATTTTAAACCGGCAAGTGGCAAATTCACAAGCTCTTTTCAAGCCCACTTTTTCAAGTGGCAAAATTCAAAACCGTTTTCAAAACAAAAAATGAGATCAAGTGTTCCAATTCTTGCAAATTAATCTATACCTTGCATGCGCGTCACATAGTAAATAATAGCTAATAATCGAAACAAGAGCATATAATGTAGATAAGAATCACATTATGATTAGTAGAGGCCGATCTTTGATGGGGCAAGTGGGTTACTCAATTTATGACCTCCCCCTTTTGTACCTAAGTTCCCGAGCAGAGACACTTTGGTGATGACGGATAAGTGGCCTTTGGCACGAGTCACGGGTTTCCTAAATTTCCTACAAAAAAAATATATTTAGGTGGCGACTCTGAATTCTGGCAAAGCAGTCCATTTTTGGCATTTGATTCAAACATTGATTTTCTAAAAAGAATTGCCGGATTTAGACTCTTTTTGTGTTTTCACTATTTCACATTGCACTTGTGAAATCAGATTCAGAACCACAAGTGGAGTCTGAACTGTAAGGCTTTTCGTCTTCCGAAAGGAGCGCGAAAAGTCGAGTCTACAGTTTCTGGTGACTCTGTTGGGGATATTAGAGAACTTGACTCGAACTTCATTGTGTGAAATTTTATCTACACTTATATGGTCTTTGCATTTGCATTTGTATCGGTGCGTTTAAGTCACTGTGTTTGCCATCTGCTATTCCTGGACGGTTTGCCGGAAACTTGTCTAAAAACTTGCCAAAAGGCTGACTGGTCGTAGGCTCTGCCATGCTGGGAACACAACCCTTGGATCTAGACTACCGCTGTACCGTTTGATCATCATTTCATTTCTCGATGTTAGGTGTGAGAGGTATATTAGGTAGTCTTGTTGAGGTACCCTTTTTGACTACTTGACCTAGTTACGTATAGTGAAACTATAGTGACTATCCCAATTTAGGACAGGATGCCACCCACTTGCAGGATATTGTGAATCTTATTGTTTGAAATAGCGCAGCCTAGATCATGCCAAAAATCTAGGACAGGGTAGCCCTACCCCTTCATAGGGGTGTTTTGGTTCTTTTACTTTGTACGTGCTTTTTGTCAGTGAAACGGTACAGGATGGTTCATATCAGTATGAATTTGAGAACAGAGTTCAAAGGGATTAACAGTTCAACTGTGTGCTATGATTGTTGAGAATTAGGGCCGAGGTGCTGTCTAATTTTTGATCGTTTTTCTTTCTTTCTTTTTGCTAGGTAGATTACCATCATAGCTTCAGAAAGACCCAATATTCCCCAAGTTGTGTGGACTCGCTTCGGCAGGATTTGCAAAGCTCAGGACCTTGTTGTAGGTCAGCCCGTGCTAGTTTCACTTCCACCAGTTACTCGACGAAAAAGGAATAGGCAGTCAGTAGCACCAGTACAAAGCACTCCGCAAATACCTATCCACTCTCACTTAATTAGTTCGCCAACATCTAGTTCGCCTAGGCTAACAATGGCATAGAATACAACACAGAACGCAGAGGAATTCGCAGCCGTGATGGCCAATTTCCAAAGAACCATGGATATAATAAACCAGAGAATGGCTGCACATGATGAAATCATCGCAGATCTACGACGTACATTCGAGGCATCAGCGTCAACTGTGTATCCAGTCCTAGCTGCTCAGCCAAACCCTAATCCACCCCCACCAGTTAAAAATCTGCTAGTCCCAGATCCTCAGGACACGTTCCCACCAGCTCCAGTTTATAGGCCTACGGTACAACCGCTTACAGGGGTCCTCCCCTTTGACTTTAATGAGATTGATCCGGCCTTGATCGAAATTGCTAAGCTTAAGAAGGCACTAAAGAAGTCCCAAGGCTTCAACTCAATCCTTGACATTGAGGATGGATATACTGAGGCTTCGGTTAGATTACCGAAGAAATTCAAGATGCCCCACATCCACAAGTTCGATGGGAGTGGTGATCCAATTGTGCATGTCTAGTTGTTTTCAAATGTGTTGAGGCCCATGGGTTTATCTAGGGCGTATAAGCTTTTACTGTTTGGGAGGACCTTGTCTGATGTAGCAGCCATTTGGTACGCCAAATTGGAGGACTCTACAAAACATAATTGGGAAGAGCTATTTGAGGCATTTGTTAATCAGTACTCATATAACACCCAAATAGAAGTAACCATTAGTAAGCTGGAGGTCACTACCCAGAATCCCAAGGAGTCGTTCATTGGTTTTGTTGCCAGATGGAGAGCCAAGGCAGCCCGGATGATAAACCGACCTACTGAAAGAGAACAAGTCTGACTGGTGGTTCAGAATCTTAAACCAGATATGCTGCAGAGGATGATAGTGGCACTGTTGTCCACGTTTGCTTCCTTACATGAGTTGGTGGTCCAGATTGAGAGTGCCTTCAAAAAGGGCATTATCCACAGAACAAACGAACCCGCAAGGAGGCCATTTTCACGGAATACCAATGCTAGCAGTAGCACTATTCCACGGCCTACGGATGTTAGTGGGGTTGTCTCAATGGGCAAGATGGCTGATCCTTTTGCTACTGCCACAACTTCACAACCTTCACAAAATACCAGTCCACCCCGAAACCGAAGAGTTTTTACCTCCCTGTAGACACCCCATTTTTGACCATCCTCAAGACTTGGACGTCATTGTTTGAACACTCGATGATAATCCATGCTCGTGTTCGTTTTGAGTTCCCGAAGGTCTCGACTGCACGCCTTGCCTTAGGATCTCTCAACTTATCTGTTTTGTGCTTGGTTGTGGACCAAGGACCTGTGGTTTTGTTTCTAAGGGAATAGGGTGGCTTGTTGGCCATCCTTACAAACCATCGGCAAAGGCTTTGTTCCATCGGCCTTATTTTCTTGCCATCGGCCATAAGTGGTGGTCAATCGACACTCTTTTTGGTCGATCGGCCATATTTTCTAGCCGAGACCTTTCCACCTGCTTTTGCAGATATTTTTGTGTCAGCTGTGACAGTTGGTGGGCACAGTTCTCATCCTCCATACACATGTATGGAATGATTGATTCAAGTCCTTAGCTTGCTCAACAGCTTAGGAATTAAATTTCTATAAGAAGGGAGACCCCTCTCCCTTTCCAGAGGTTCTAAAATCTGAGATAGAAAAGATATATCTCTCTATATTTGGGCTTGTTTGTGCTCAAAAGTGCATTTTCTTCACACTTTTGCACTAAAGCACCTAGTGAAACACCATCCTTTTGTTGCTGAGGCTCTTAGAAGTTGGTTTTGGTGTTTTTTGGTTTGGTTTGAGCTCAAAAAAGTTACTGAAGTTGTAGCTTCAAAGTGGTTTTACAAGGGTGAGCCTTTAACCCCTTAAACCTTAGTTTTTGCTTAAGCTTTTGGACCTATTTGCATGCTTATTTTGGCTTAACTCTTAACTGTAAAAAGCTTCATTTTCATGTGTTTGAAATGATTGTTTAAGGTCTTGTTGGTGTTGGGGGTGATCTACCCCCTTGAATGCCTTGTTTTGCCTTGTTTTGGGCCACCCCTTTAGGCTTTTGTTTTAGCCTTTGTTTGACCTTTCTACCACTGAATTCTAGAGGAATTTCAGTGGTGGAAAGTGTGTTTTGAGTCCTTAAATAGGAGAGGGTCATCCCCTCTTCTTGTGTCTTGTATGCTTGTATAGATGACTCATCAAAGTTGCATGTTTGTCTAGCATGTTTTGGTTCCATTTCAGCAAGTTTTTGGTGTTGTTTTAGCATGCCTCAACTCTGTTTTAGGTTGGTTTGATAGCATCTTGCATGCTTCACATACTTGTAGTGCAATCTTACATGATAGCATAACATGCATCATGTGTTTGGACCATCATTCTTGCATGTTTTGGCTCAACTCCAAGAAGCTTTTAGCCTTGTTTTACCATGCTTAAGCTCTGATTTGTGTTGTTTTGGTCATGCAAGCCATGCTTTGTATAGCCATAGTGCATCCTAGCTTATTAGCTTTGAGTTTCCAAGTCACTAGCATGCATTGCTTGGGCCATGTACATGATTTGGCATCATTCAACATGATATTTCAGAGCATATGGCATTTCCATACACTCACATTTGTCACTCTTTCCATGCTTTGGAAGGTTGGTTCTTTATGCCTTGAAAATGAGCCATTGTGTATGCCATTTTGCCTAAGCTTGTAAGCTGCCATATCAGTGTGTATTTGGTCTCATTTTGCCATGCCATAACTCTGATTTTTGTTGTTAAAGTCACCTCATGCTTGGTTTTGGTAGGTGTAGTGTAACCACCCTTATTGGCCTTGCATGCATCATGCCTTATGCCCTTCATGTTGGCTTGTTTTAGCTTTGCTCCATGCATGTTTTAGACCCATTTTGGCGTGATCTAGGACTCTCTTGGGTTGTACTTGCCATGTACTTCATGTTTTGTATAGCTGTAGTGTAAGTCCCTTTTGCTAGCTTCAAGCTTTGAGCCTCCTAGCATGCCATACTCGTATTGTTTGGTTGATTTGGCATCATTCCATGCATGATTTCAGAGCTTATAGTGTTGTCACACGTCCATGTTTGTCACTCTTTAAGTGCTCTTGAGAGTTGTCCTCTTATGCCTTAATTCTTGAGCCAATTGGCATGCATGCTTGTCTTGCATTTCGTGCCATTATTTCATCATTTTGGCCACTGTTTTGGGCATGGCTAAGGTCTGTCCATATCCAGTTTAAGTCCATCTTGCATGCTTGTTTGCATTACATGTTGTTTGCATACTTGTTGTTTACATGGTTGTTGACATGCTCATGTTGCATTGGCTTTGTTTGCATGCTTAGGTTGCATTGCATCAAGTTGGCATGCCTTTGGCTTTGATAAGTTAATCATGCTGCATTACATTGTTCACATGCCATTAGTGTCACTAAGTCAATCTAGTTGCATTGCATGACATTGTTGCATGTTTGTTGTATGCCATTTTGCTTGCATGCATACATTACATTGTATTTGGCATACTTGTGTTGCATCATGTTTGGTTTGGTTGTTAAGCCAAACATGAGAAACGAGGGACGTTTCATACTTGAAGTGATGAAACGTGACTCAATTCTCAGTCGCTGACCCTCTTGATCGTGCATGATAGAGGTTAAGGCATTTATGTATTTTGGGCATTCATTTGGCGTTGATTTGTGCAATTTGGCCTCTTTGGCCATCATGCATCGAAATGCGTGATTGATGACTCGAGAGCCGAGTACTACACACCTTTGAGCCTTAAACATGATAAGGGGTGTAGTGGCACACACATTTTCTTGCAAATACATTGCCATGCCTCTGTTTGTGCTCTGTTGCAGCAAAAGGAGAGTTTGCAGGAAGACATGGCCGATCGGCTATGTAGTGTGCCGATCGGCTATCAATAATTGGCCGATAGCCTCAAAATTGGTCGATGACCGTTATCCTTTGGCCGATGGCCATACCTCTTGGCTGATGACCTCTCAGCATGTCCATGAGGTGGACCAGAAGTGTTTTGTAGATTGGCACAATTTTCAGAAGTCTAAAACAGTGCACACAGAGGCAACTTGAGGCATGGCAACGGATTTCCGAGCGAGGCGATCGAGCATGCATTTTCGAACTCTTTGAACTGAGCTGAGGCTTTGTAATTTGTAATTAGCTATACTTGTTAGTTAGATTTTGAATTTGTAATTAAACTAGCTAATTTGTTAATTAGTTAACGTGTTGTAATAATTAGCTTAGTGTTAGCTAGTTATTCAACTTGATTATGTAATAATTAGTCTAATTAGATAATTAGATTAGTTGCTTAGCTTAGCCTAGCTAGCTTAGTGTATTCATTCGGACCCTCCGTCGAGAGGGCAAATTTTGTAATAAGTGTGCGTGGGTGTGTGAATGTCTTCTAACCCCACGTCTTTCTCCCTTTTACTTATCAGCTTTGATGGTTAGTTTTAGGGCATATTTCAATTAGCATCTTTATGCTTCGCATGCGTGCATCATTCATCTGTCTGGCATGCACCGGGCTCGGCGCATCATACAAATCGCATTGTATTTCAATACATTTACTTGAATACGTGTTCAACAACATGTTATCAAGTTGCACCTCATATGCCATTCTAGATAGCCGAGCCTATTTCTAGTTGCATTTTTGCATGTGTTGCATTAGCCATCTTAACATGAACTAGGATCATGCATGATTTCTAACTAGTTCTCTGTTTTGGCTCGGAGTACACTGTGAGTGTTTTCGCTTTAGCATCCTTGCATGTGTGTTAGTGTTACCATGATAGCATGTTTGTCATGAGGCTACCTGCTTAAGTGTTTAACTGCATGAATGCCTATGGATGAAGGTTGAATTGCTTGAATTAGAACAATTCATCAAAATGCGAGTTTTAAGCCCACTTGAGGTGGCAAAATCATGTTTTCCTAAGCCCACTTGAGGGTGGCAAAATCCACGTCTTAGCCTACTTGCAAGTAGCACCTTCAAACCATTTTCA
Organism: Camellia japonica; assembly: GCA_030407325.1. Taxonomy (NCBI): domain Eukaryota; kingdom Viridiplantae; phylum Streptophyta; class Magnoliopsida; order Ericales; family Theaceae; genus Camellia; species Camellia japonica. The sequence goes on from JAPPVO010000031.1 coordinate 95,539,354, forward strand.
AACAAACAAACATGAGATGTTTTATTCCAATTTAGGCGACCTAGTCTATACTTGTATGTTGCGCGCATCACTTAGCAAAGCAAGCTAATGAATCAGAATAAGAACACATGTGTTTTCAAAAACAACATATCATGTTAGTAAAGGCCGATCTTTGATCGGGTGAGCGAGGGTGCTCATTACATGACCTTCCCCTCTCGTACCCAAGTTCCCGAGCTGAGGCAACTTTGGTGATAACGGACACGTGGCCTTAGGCACGAGTCAGGGTTTCTTAAATTTCCTAAAACAAAATATTTAGGTGGCGACTCTGTATCTGGCAAAGCAGTCCATGTTTGGCACTTCTTTATTAAAATCAGTTTTTCAAAACGATTTGCAGGATTTGGACTCTTTGGTGATTTATCAATCTTGCATTGCACTTTGCAAGATTAGATTCAGAACTATGACATTGAGTCCGAATTGTAGTAGCTAATGAAAAAACGATTTCGCGCCTTCGCACGCGGAGCATGACGTTCGGGCGGTCTACACCCCCTCCATATGAGTCCAACCCACGCCCTCAAGCTATTAATGCAAAAAGAGCATCTCAAGCCCCTTGATCCTTGTCCACTTCCGGATCCATTACTACCCAAACACGACCCTACCTAGTATTGTATCTTCCACCAACAACATAGCCATCCCACAGACATGTGCTACCGTCTACGTCATGAGATCTAGGATCTCATTGATAACAAAGTCATTGCCCCACCTTCCAAACCTAACATAACAACCAACCCACTTCCTGCACATAACTAAGTCCCCCCGCCTAGAAATATTAACTACATCCAACCAAAAATATTAACTACATCCATACACTACTGCCCACCTTCAACCCTAGCATATACATCACCTCATCCCACCTACCAAAACCGGAGGTGGTCATTCCGGAGGGCACAGACATGTGCATGATGGATCTGACACCACAAACCCAACCTATGCCTGTGGCAGTAGAAACGGAGGAAGAAAAGAATGCACTAAATGTAGGGTCATCTGATACCTGCGTCACAGAAAAGGGAGTCTCGCTCGCAGAGGAATACGATCCCAACTTATACATTGTGGCCATCGATCAGCCGAAGCCAGTGATCATACTGCCGGACTTTCTTAGCATCAATGCTATAGGGGAAGACCAAATGCTGCAGAATCAAAATAAGTGGCCTAAGCAAGGTCTGAATGACTTAGCAAACCTAGAGGAAAATCTGGAAGAGTTAGAAGAGGATCTGGAGGATCTCTACTTCTTCAAGAAAGAAGATACAAGCTATGTGCAGATGGGATGGTGGGACTCGAGCCAACCAGAAACTAGCAATGGGTGGTTGAGTAAGGAAGAGTCCGATGTGGAGGGACAGACATGAGAGACTGGGAGAGAAGAGGAAGTTGTTGTTAAGGGTAAGGCCGAGGCTGCACCTCTTACTGAGAAGGAACAGGCACTGGAACAGTTTCAAAATGAAAGGATAAAGGAGATCCAAGCGAAGATAGCTCTGGAACAGGGAAAAGGGAAATAGAAAGAAGAACCCGAGACGACGGTGGGCAATGTGCAAATAACCCAAAAGGTTGAATGGGAGCTCAACGACCGGAAAAGAATGTTGAAGAAGTTCAGAAAATATCAGGAATCAGAAACCAAGACTGTGGTGGAGGAAGAATGGTATGATGATAGGGAACGTGATGTTAACATGCTCCGGATAGAACTTGATGCTAACTCGGCTATGAATGCAGAAGAGTGGTGGAAAGACAGCGACCTAAGTCATGCATACACTGACAAAGGATGGAAAGCTGATACCCCAGATGACACTTGGTATACCGATGAGATCAATCATATGACCTGGAGCGGTCAGTACTTCAAACTTGCAGTATTAGACCTGCCAGAGACCTCTGGAAAAGAGGCTGATAGATCAAAAGAGAGGGACCTTGAGGAAAACATGGTTTTGAAACAACTCAAGAAAATCCAGGCAGACATATCTATCTGGGGACTGATAATGGCGTCTGGGGAGCATAGGCAAGCCCTGCTCGAAGCAATGAACTGAACCAAACTGCCCATTGACACCACCGCTGACCAATTGGTGTCGTTAGTCACCTCTAGGGACATTATGTCGGTAATATCCTTTACGGATAAAGAATTTCCTCCCGAGGGCGCCAACCACAACATGCCTTCGTATGTAACCTTGGAAAGTTGGAAAAAAGTGGATTCCGATGGTGTTAGTAGATACCGGATCGATGATCAATGTGTGCCAAGTGAGAACTGCATATGCCATCGGTTTGAGGCCGATTGACTTTACACCCACGACCCAAGCTGTCCGAGCTTATGATAATACAAGCCGGGATGTCATGGGAATGTTCAAGAGCAATATCCTAATTGGCCCGTCCGAACATGAGGTGAAATTCCATGTTATGGATGTTCCGGCCATATTTAACCTGTTGCTGGGAAGGCCCTAGCTACATTAGATGAAGGTTGTATCATTAACAGTCCATCAGTTAGTGAAGTACCCCTTCAAAGGTGAGATCGCCACTGTGTACGGTAACTCTGTACAATCCATCCTCCCCAAGGAACCACTGCACCATTATTGGAAATTATACATGGGGAAGAAGACGTGTTCCTTTCTGGCTTCTCTCTAGCAGAAGCCCGGTTGGTCCGAACCATCATGGCAGAGGGCGATGGAGATTATGTGAGTGCACAATCCATATACATGATGAACAAACAGGGGCATATGCCCAGGTCGGGACTAGCCGAAGTGGCAGATAGGGAACTGTTGTTAAAGAGATCAGTCATAATCCCCACGCTTTTGGGCTGGGATACAAACCTACCACTGTAGATTGGCAAAGGAAATGATAAGAGTTGAGAGAAAGAATCAAGGCAAAGAGGACTGGGAAGCAGTATGAGTTAGTACACAAACCTATACGGGGAACCCTGAATGGACGCTTTTTCTGCCAAGGGGAAGACTTCCCCTTTTGTGGATTCCCGGAGCCTTGGTATGACTGGGAGACGAAGACTGGGTATCCTGGGTTCAAAATTTTCTTCAAGCACCAGCTACCAGAAGAGGAAGATGGGTAGGCAAACTTAAGCACTGGTACAGATCAAGGAAGGGCTGCTGTAGCTCGACTTTTTCGCGCCCCCTTTCGGAGAGCTTGAATTGGTCCTATAGTTCGGACTCCTGTCACGGTTCTGAATCTAGTTTCACAAGTGCAATGTGAAACTGATAAACACCAAAGAGTCCAATCCAGCAAATCATTTTGGAAAATCGATTTTGAATCAAATAATGCCAAAACTAGACTACTTTTCCAGATTACTGAGTCACCACCTAAATATTTTATTTTTGGAAAATTTAGGAAACCCTGACTCGTGCCAAAGGCCATGTGTCCGTCATTACCAAAGTTGCCTCGACTCGGGAACTTGGGTACGAGAGGGGAAGGTCCTGAAATGAGCACCCTTGCTCGCCCGATCAAAGATCGGCCTCTACTATTATGATATGTTGCTTTATAAACATGTGTTCTTATTCTGATTATTAGCTAACTTTACTATGTGACGCACACAAGTAAGTATAGACTAAGTCGCAAGACTTGGAACGAATTCAACTCATGTTTGTTTTCGAAAATGGTTTGAATTTGCCACTCTCAAGTGGGCTAAAACGTGAATTTGCCATCAAACATGACGGGCTTAAAACATGATTTGCCACTTTGCAAAGTGGGCTTAAAACATACAATTGATGAATTGTTCCAATTCAAGCAACAAAGCCTTCATCTATAGGCATTCATGCAGTTTAGCAAGTAAGCACATAACCCCGTGGCAAGCATGCGAAGCATGGCAATATGGCAATCACACTCATGCAATATGCTAAAGTGTAAACTTATCGAGTACTCCAAGCCAAAATAAAAACTAGTTAGAAACAATGCATGATCCTAACTATACAAAATGCCTAATGTAACACATGCAATAATGCAATTAATAGGCTCGGCTACTAATATGGAATTTGATTTGATTCAATTTGATAACATACTTTAAAACACATATTCAAAGAAGTGTATTGAAATATAATGCAGTTTGAATGATGCGCCGAGCCTTAGTGCATGCAAGACAAATGAATGATACAAACATACAAGCATAAGGTATGCTAATTGAAACATGATCCCTAAACTAACCATCGAAAGCGGTTAAATAAAATGAAGAAAGACGTGGGGTTGGAAGACACGCACACACGCACGCACACTTATTACAACATTGTGCCCTCGCGAAGGAGGGTCTGAATGAATAAGCTAACTAGCTATGCTAATTAAGCTAACTACTACAAAACGAGACTAATTAACTATTCTAGTTAACTAATTATTACAACACAATACTAAAGAATTAGTTACACTAACTAATTAAATACAACATCATTGAATAATTAACTATGCTAACTAATTAAAGCAATTAAGTGGCCTCGAGGGCAAGAGAGACATGCATGCTCGGTTAGTTTGCTCCCGAAAATCCACCACCTTGCCATCGATTGCCTCTGTTTGCACTTGCTTTGATCTCTGAACACTGTACCAACTTCCAGATTGCCTCTGCTCTAACACAGGAACACCTTTGTGCACAAATTGACTGGTGGCTGGTCGGCTACAAAAAGTGGCTGTTGGCCACCTTATCTGGCCGGTCAGCTACTTTAAGTGGCCGGTCGGCCACCCCTTTTTCCAGACTTCTGTTTTTGCTGCAACAGAGAGCAACAGAGGAAAAGCAATGCATTTTTCAAGAAATGTGTGTACTGCCACCCTCCTTATCATTTCTCAAGCCACCAATCAAGCATTTTCATGCATGATGGCCAAAGAACCAAGCTTGTACAAGCTTAATGAATGAACAAACAAGACTCTAAGGACCACCACCCCATCATGCATGATCAAGGGCGACAGCGACCAAGAAACGTGACACGTTTCATCACTTTGAGTATGAAACGTCCCACATTTCTTGTGTTTAGATTAACGTCCGATCCAAACACATGCAATGCAACACAACATGCTTAACTTGCTAAAGTTTTACTTGTCATGTTTTATTTACTCATTTTACATTACCGATTAGTCCTTTAATCGATTAAGTCCAAGGTGATTGTCCTCTAATGAGAGAGGGGTCAACAAAAGGATAATTTAAGACATGAGAGAGATCATGCCTTTAGTTAGTAGAAACCCTCAAGAGAGGATTAAAACCATTGAGCATAAGTCTCAATCTCAAGTTTAAACACAACCTTAAGGCTAACCAACCCTCAAAACAAATGGAAAAGTAAAGAAATGAGGGAGGCTGCAAATATTTCAATGCTGAAATGGTATGAAAAATGATACTACAACATGCAAGCAACTCATGCACAACATGTTCGAAAGTCAAAAACACTAAACTAATGAAGAGCACTACACTATAGCCATGCAATATAAAGTTCAACTGACCATACCAGCTCAGAACAGAGTTAAAACATGCCAAAACAGTGGCTAAAACTTGTTGAGATTGAGGTACAACATGCTAGAAAAACATACTCACATGTTAGGCTATAAACAAGACTCAAACACAACTCTCAAAAACAATGAAAGAGTGAAGCAAATGAGCATGTGACAGAGCTATGAACACTGAAATTACATGTAAAAAGGCAGTTCAACATGCAAACATCTCAAGCAAATCAAGTTTAGAGGCCTAAAATGCCAAGCTAGTGAAGCCATTTGCACTACAACCATGCAAGACAAGGGTCATATGACCAAGAAAGCTCAAAACAGAGTTAAATCATGCCAAATCAGTAGCTAAAACATGCTGAGATTAAGTCACAAAAAGGTAGAAAAACATGCTCACATGTTAGACTATCTACACTTGCAAATAAGACACGAGGGGAGGCCACCTCCTCCTATTTTGGACTTCAAAACATACTTTTTACCACTGAAATATCTCTTAATTTCAGTGGTTTAAAGGGCCAAAAGGTTTGGTTTGAATATGCTAAAAGATGATGCCAGAAGCTTCACAATTAGGCAACAAGAAGGGTGGACAACCCTTTTGCACAAAATGACCTCAAACCAACATGTTAAGGCATAAAAATCAGAGTTTTTTGTGGTTGAAAACCAGGCCAAAAATAGTGTAAAAAGATGGCAATTCAATTGACTAAGACAAAGCCTACAAGGTAAGTCTTTACCTCTTGAAGCACATCACAAAATCAGTCACAATTTTGAGCTTAAACCACCCTTAGGAGCTCAAACTAAGCCTCAAAGAACCTCAGCTCCAAGATAAAGATGTTTGGTTAAGGGTCTTAGTGCAAAAGTGTAGAGAATTCTCACTTTCAAGCACAAAATAGGGAGAGAGAGAGAGAGAGAGAGAGAGAGAGAGAGGAAATTTGCTAAGAAAAATCTCCAACCCCTCAAATGGGGGAGTGACCCCCATTCTATAGAAAATCAAGCAAGGGCTTACATTCATCCCTCCATACATGTGTATAGAGATGGCATTCAATGAACAACAGCTGGCACAACTGGCTAAGAAAATATCTGAAAAATGAGAAAAATGGCCGTCAGCCACTTTAGGTGGTCGGCCGCCGACCGACCACTTCAAGTGGCCGACAAGGGGGAAAAGTGGCTGACAAGGTCAAAACGTGGCCGACAAGGCCCTTCCCCCCTCCAGGCAAGAGGCACCAAGGTTTGGCCCCAAAAACAAGCACAAAACAAAGAGGGTTTAGAGGCTCAAAGACATGGTGTTCCGCCGAGAACTTCGGGCACTCAAAACGAGCACAAACAAGCACAATCATCGAGTGCACAAACGATGATGTCTAAGTCTTGAGGTCGGTCAAAAATGGGGTGTCTACAACTGCAAGCCTAGTTATTGAAGAGGAAGAGTTATTGGAAAAAGCACTGGTTGACTTACTGATGAGTTCCACTATGGGAGCTGAGACTACTAACTTGGGGGATAGTTTTACTATCTCAATGATCGGGGATAACCCAGTAGCAGATTTCTCTAATCTTATCGTGGACGCGTCTGAGGCTCCACGCTTAGTCTAGAAGTTTGAGAAATGCGTCATCAGCAATTCTGGATCGGATAGTGAGTCCAGATCTGATTCCATTGAGTCTGTGGAGTCAGAGTCAAATTTGAGTTCCTCTGAGTCTGGTACTTCTGGGAGTGGTAACCCAGATACCAAAGTCCTGTCCAGGTCTTCTTTTAGCTTTTTTTTTTTAGTCTACTGTAACCGAAGATCTAGACTTTTTGAATGGAAATGCTGTGAATGTTGCCTATTTCTCTGTGCCTTTGGTTTGTTGTACTGATCTCAATTTTCAAAATTTTGACATAAACGAAAAGGAAGAAATTCCTCGGGTTTTGAAAATTTTGGTTGATCATGAGGAGGAGAGGCGTGTTAAGCCCTGTACAGATGAAATCGTATCAATTAACGTGGGTACTGAGGAAGATCCTCGCTTGGTCCAGATCGGGTCCACGCTGTCTTTGGAGGAACGCGAGCTTTTAATCGCTTTATTAAAAAATTTCAAAGATGTTTTTGTATGGTCTTATGAAGACATGCCTAGAATCGATGTTCAGATTGTATAGCATTGGATCCCTCTTGACCCTGAGGCCCAACCAGTTAAGCAAAAGCTGCATAGAGTTCGCCCAAATTGGGCTTTGAAGATCAAGGAAGAAGTCATCAAACAGATTGAGGCAGGGTTCTTGCTTGTATCTGAATATTCGACGTGGTTGGCCAACATTGTTCTAGTCCCAAAGAAAGATAGCAGAATTAGAGTTTGTGTCGACTTCAGGGGTTTGAATAAGGCTAGTCCGAATGATGATTTTCCATTGTCGCATATTGATGAGTTGGTAGACTTCACTGCGGGCCATGTATTGCTCTCGTTTATGAACGAATTTTTCGGGTATAACCAGATTCTGATGGCACCCAAGGATAAGGAGAAGACCGCTTTCACTACTCCATGAGGCACCTATTGTTACCGAGTCATGCCATTTGGGTTGAAAAATGCTGGGGCCACGTATCAGAGGGCTGCAACTACTATTCTGCATGACATGATCCACAAAGAGGTTAAGGTGTACATGAACGATATGATTGTCAAGTCCAAAGATCCAGAGGGCCACTACACCGCCTTAGAAAAATTCTTTTAGCGGATCAGAAATACAGATTGAGGTTGAACCCACAAAAATGCACCTTCGGTGTAACAACATGAAAAATGTTGGAATTCTTAATCACATAGAGAGGAATTGAGGTAGATCCTTCCAAAATCAGAGCCATCTTAGAAATGCCACCACCAAGGACTGAAAAGGAGGTGCGCTATTTTCTGGGTAAAGTGCAATTCATAAGGTGGTTTATTTCAAAACTAACCTTGACTTGTGAACCACTATTTGGTGTCCTAAAGAAAGGAAAGAAGTTCTAATGGGACAATCTCTGTTAGTTCGCTTTTGAACAAGTCAAGCAGTACTTGCAGAATCCGCCTGTGTTATCACCACCAGAACCGGGAAAATCGCTGATCTTGTATCTGTCAGTGAGAAACTCAACCATGAGGTGTATGTTAGCTCAGGAGTCGGAGGCCAAGGTAGAGAAAGCCATTTATTACTTGAGCAAGAAAATGCTGGATTACGAAACCCGTTACACTCCCCTTAAGAAATCTTGTCTAGCCTTTGGTATGGGCTATTCGAAAGTTGAGACACTGCCTGTTAGCTCACTCTGTAATTCTGGTTTCGAGATTAGATCCCATCAAATATCTCTTTGAGAAACTAGCGCTTACGGGTAGGCTAGCCCGTTGGTTGCTTCTTCTCTCCGAATTTGATCTTACATATGTTACACGTAAGTTTGTTAAAGGGAGAGCTGTAGTGAAATTCCTAGCAGATCACCCAGCAGAGGGGAATGAAGCAGTGGAATACTTGTTCCTAGATGAAGGCATTTTGCAAATAAAGGAGGAAATGTGGACCATGTACTTTAATGGAGCATCAAATCAATACGGTTATGGGATTGGTGTGCTGCTAATAGCACCTGATGACTCCCATTTACCCTTAGCCTTCAAACTTCGATTCAAAGTATCCAACAGCGAAGCAGGGTATGAGGCGTGTATCGCTGGTTTAGAAGCCGCCATGGAACTAGGGGCCAAAAGGTTGGACGTCATCGGGGATTCGAACTTGGTTGTGTCTCAAGCCAATGGAGATTGGCGGGTTAAAGAGAAGAAAATGAAGGTTTATCATCAGGTCTTGAATATGCTAATTCCGAGGTTTGAAAAGTTAACATTTACCCATCTGCTAAGGGAGAACAACCGATTCGCTGATGCACTAGATACTCTATCTTCTATGGTAGACATTCCATTGAGAGTCAGAATGCGTCCGATCATTATTGAACAGAAGTACACACCAGCCTTTGAAACCATTGCCGTAATAGATGAGGCTTCGGATAAGAATCCTTGGTATTACGATATTTGGAATTTCTTAGAAAAAGAGGTGTATCCACTAGGAACCAATGCTAAGGACAAAAGGGGAATACTGCCTTAGGCCGTCCAATTTATCATCTGTAGAGGCAAATTATACAAAAGAGGTCATCTGGGAATGTATAAGCTATCTGTTGAGGAAGAGGAATCAAAGCGCCTTATGGAGGCCATTCACGGGGGAGAGTGTGGGGCTCACATGAATGGTATGATGCTGGCCCGGAAAATCCTTAGACAAGGCTACTACTAGTCAACCATGGAGGAGGATTGTATTAGTTTTGTACGGCGGTGCCACAAATGTCAGATCCATGCTAATCGCATGAACATCCCGTCGTCGAAGCTCTACAACATGACTTCACCTTGGCCATTCTCTGTTTGGGGGATAGATGTTATCGACGCAGTTACGCCAAATGGGTCAAATGGGCATGAGTTCATTCTCATAGCAATCGACTACTTCACTAAGTGGGTGGAGGCCCAATCCTACTCTATGCTAAAGACGTCGCATGTGGCTAAGTTTATGAAGAACACCATCATCTATCAGTATGGGGTTTCGAATGAGATCATATCAGATAATGACTCACACTTTAAGAAAGAGGTGTTGGATTTGCTTAAGAAGTATAATGTGGCTTTTTACAAGTCATCGACTTACAGGACGCAGACTAATGGAGCTGTTGAGGCTGCAAACAAGAACATCAAGCGCATTCTGCAAAAGATGGTGGAGACTTACAGGGACTGGCCAGAGAAACTGCCATTTGCACTTTAGGGCTACAAAACCTTGATTCAGACATCTACAGGGGCAACCCCCTATTCCCTTGTGTAAGGCATGGAAGCTGTTCTGTCAATCGAAATTAAAGTGTCGTCACTGTAGGTTATGGCTGAGTGTCAGATAGCATAGGCGGACTGGCAACATAATAGATTTGAGGAGTTGATGTTGTTTGATGAGAGAAGGCTAAAGGCGTTGTATCATGTTTAGGGTTACCAGCGCAAATCGCTAGGGCTTTTAACAAGAAGGTTAAGTCCATAAATCTTCAAGAAGGGGACATGGTATTGAAAGACAACCGAGCTCCCATTCATGACCCTAGGGGTAAGTTCAGACCCAATTGGACTGGTCCTTACATCATCAAGTCTATCTGGTCTGAAGGAGCAGTTATTCTTATGGATTTGGATGGCTTGGAGTTTTTGCAACCAATCAACATGGACAAGTTGAATAAATACTATCCCTGAGAGTCTCGCTAGGCCGAGAACCCGAAAGGGTGACCTAGGCAAAAGTTAGAGCATGAAAAAAAAAGAAATAAAGAAAAATAGAGCTCGCAAGGTTGAAAACCCAGAAGGGCGGTCTTGGCAAAAGTTAGAGCGGAAAAGAAGAGAATAAATACTCAAGTGAACCTTAACTGAACTACGTAAGGCCTGATTCCCGTTCTTGGGATACGTAGGAAACTTCATCCTAAGGTTCGGCCATAACTGTCCCCAGCTCAACTGTCCTATTCGTTCGTATTTAATCAGGTCATCTTTTTTTCCATTATTAGAGCTCGGTTGTGTGATCTTTATATTGGCAGAAGGGCTAGTGTGGCCGATACAGTTATGGGCAGTTATGATCTTTCGATTTGGGGTTGTACATCTTGAGAATCGATTCTGTGCGTGTCAGGTGGTAATCGTTTTCGAAAATAGTTTTGAAAAGTTTTAATAAAAGTTGATTTGTCTCAAAAAATTTTCCTTTTACAACTTAAACCATTTTAGGACCAAAAGGAAAATTTTCAGTACTTGCAACTTTAATTTTATTTTAACATCTAGGTCATTCTCCAACTCTTTGTTACAAATTAAAGTTGTTTTATATCATAAAAACTTGAAAATAAATATCAAAGCAATAAAACTAGGGGCATATGAGTCAGGTGCTCCTATGCCTTCCACTCGTACTGGTAGAAGTCCCTGTAGCTAAAGTTGGTCCAGTTTGTGTCTCCTCCTCGAGCCAAGCCAAGCATTCGCTAGAAAGAGCATAACTGAAACTAGGGGCAGGGGCCAAGAGCTCTCTCGTCCACTAGGCAGTGAGGTACCGAGTCAAGGTCGAAGCACGCATTGGGAATGGAGCCAGGTATTCCACCCCCTCTTTTGGGCATGTCTAATCATGTCCAAATTGACGTCTGAATTGGAAGGGGAAGTAGAGCACGCAGAGTGTGATGCCAATCAACTATATACCCAACTGTCGAGACATACTGTAGCTCATCTCAGTCACGTCAAACCAGGGGCAACGCCAAGCTATGTTAGCTGCAGATCAGCTACACATCCAGTCATACCACAACCCCTCTGATGGGAAATTGACTAACCGTTGGCGAAAGAAGTAAGCTCGGGCTGAGTATTCAAGGTAAGGGTCCACTACTTTCAGTTTGTCCATCAACCATACCTGGGGAGGGATGCAAAATAAGAGAGATTAAAGACTAGAGAAGTGTATGTTGAGAGAAAAGTAAAGAAGAGGTTGTGAGAGAAAAACAGAGTTCAAGTGCTGAGTGATGTGAGAATCATAAATTAGAAGGGTGGGAAATAGTACCTGGAGAAGCAGTGGACTTCCTGTCAACCAGGTAGTCTCTCATCGACGGAAAGTATCTAGGCCCATCAAGGTCTCGGCCAGTGTCAAACCAATACAACTCTTACCCTTTTTCAGGCACTGGGCCACTTTGTTCAACCGGATGCTGGCTTCGCCGAAACTAGGGGAAATTAGGAGTTGCGCAAGTAGGCATAAATAGAGAGCATGTTGTCGGTGGCTGCGCCAGAGAAGGTCGCTCCTATCTCCAATGGCGGAAAATCGATAAACTAAACCGGGGATGTCTAGCTCCCCGTCATGAGCCAAAGACCAAGCCTCGTGCAATGACAATCCACACATCCGTCCCAAAGCCTAGGCATGGCTAAAACGGGGCTGAGGCATGATTTCTTCATCTTGCCGAGATTCCACCAGTGCTTGATATTTTTCTAGTGTTAGACACATTTCTTCAGATCCAAATTGAAATACATGTGCGACCGGGTTCCAACATCGAACCACGACATGGAGGAATGGAAAGCAAAGAGAAGTGCAACTCAAAGGAAAAGGGGGGTTTAGGCCGAAACTGCGAAAATTCACCTTTTCCAAGCCATCCAAAGTGGCTATCCAGTCTCGAAGCCTATTGATTAGTAACATATCCATCTTTAGAGCAAAATATCAAAGACTTGTGATTCTGCCAGGAAAACAGCATGGGAGCACTATTTATAGAGTTTGAGAATGAGCTGTGCATGACAGCTGGATAGCACTGACCGACATCACACTGATGGCTGGCCGTGCATCAGTGATGGCCGACTGTGCATCAGTGAAGCCCGGCCGAGTCTTAGTACTGGTCCAGTTCAGTTCAGTTGCAGCAAAAGCTGGCCTTTGTTCGGGTGGAACACGACTGTACTTTTGAGTCTTACTTTGTTTGTACTAAGTTTTTTTTTAATAGTATTTTTTGAGTTGTTTTCATTTCGTTTTTCTGTTATCGAGTTGTATTTTACATTTTGTCCGGTTATGGGTTGTTATTCGATTCATCCGATTCAAGAATGAATGTAAGAGCCGATAGTTGTTGTTTCGAGTCTTATGTGAAGTTACTGTGCAAGGGTTATGCCATTCATCACATGCAAATGCCATTCATCATTGTGCAAGGAAATCATTCAACAAAAACTTGACTTTTATAAACTAGCGGGTCCAGCCCCGATCATTGTTTTACAAAACAAAGCAAAAAAAAAAACAAAACAAAACAAAACAAAAGTCTTCAAAAATGAAAGGGTCTATCTGAAGCTAGTCTTTAACTACAAAGAAAAACGATACGAAACTATAACAAGCAAAAAACAAACAAAATAGTAAATCATCATCATCATCAGTAGCCTATTCTAGCTCTCTTCCTCCTTAGTTGCGGAGGAGGTGTGTCACTGTCATCGCTGGGGCTACTAGACTGCAAGTCAAGCTCCTCTCCCTCGTCCTTGGGGGTCTTGGATCCGTCAAAAGACTCCTCCGAAGGTAAGCGCTGCCTCACTCGACCTCTCCCATGGTCAACTCCTCCTCGATCTCTCACTGGGCCCCGTCTCTTTCTCCTCCCATCTGGAGGAGGTCCTGTAGGTGCAACTGGTACAGGCTCAAGCCGAAAAGAAAAAAAGAGAAAGAAAAGGAAATGCAAAAGAGATCAATGGAGTTGGGAGCAATATTGTACTAACTGTAAATTCAGGGCAAAGTGTACCTCAATCCCATGTGACGCTAGAGCAGTCTACCTCCTCTGCACCATGAGGATCAATTTGTCAATCGTCTGGAGGAGGTCATCAGTAAACACCCGGGGTATTTGAAAAAGAGAATGAGATTTTGAGCAAGGTAGACAGAAATAACGGATAACAGGGAACATAAATAACAGATAACAAATAGGACAAAGTGCAGTAGGTAAAAGCATAAAGAAGTGTGTACCTACTCGAGGTCGGGAGCAAAAGCCAGCCTGTAGTCCCTCTCCTCGATCGGATCGAGAGGGAGCTGCTCGATCGCCCTGTTCGGCCGCATGTACATGACCTCGGTGGGAATCACAAGAAACCTGGGAATGGGAATAACGGCTAGGGCACCTCTAGCAGGGACATCACCGGCCGCAGCAGCAGCAGCAGTAACCTCCAGAACTGCATAAACCACGTCCGAGGTAAGAGGCGCCATCACTCGAGTCTGCAAGAAAGTAGTGAAATCGCCAGGCTCATGATGTCAGTCACCATCTTCTCCCAACATCAGGAAGTCGATCTGAGGACCGTCGTGAAGATCATCCACTACCCTCATGCCAGGAGGAGGAGGATGTGGAATGTCCGGATCTGCTACCGCTCGTGTCTGACGGATGAACCTCTCTCCCAGGTAATAAGCCTGGCCGAAGGGGCCCTCGAATAGAATCCGCATGGTGGAGGCATGCCATGCAGCGGCGTAGGTCGTCCTCGACACCTGGGGAATGCCCGTCCAAGGATGCCAGTCAACATGTGAAATCAGTGCAGTATGAGAATGGTAGTGCAATGTCAGAAATTAGTGCAATGTTAGATCAGTGCAATATGAGAATGGCAGTGCGGTGTCAGAAATCAGTGCAATGTCATAAGTCAGTGCAGTATGAGAATGGTAATATAGTACAGATGCAACAGCATGAGAGTGACCGTGTAGTGTGGGAAACAGTGCAACATACTTATAGTAGGTAACAGTTAAAGGCTAGTATTTTGCTACCTGGTCCGTCGTGATCGTGTCAAAGAAGTAGCGAAAGTACGGGAATGTTCGGCCTACAAGGCGGCGTCGCTCGAACCGCGAGTTGTAGTACCGGGAGCGGGGTACTGACAACTCGATCGGCCTCACTGGGACTGGAGCTAGGGAAGTGAAATATGTGTAGACCCAAAGCTGCAAACAGAAGACATGGGAAAAATAGATCAAATGATCAAGAAATGCAACAGTGAACAGAATGTAAAGCATATCAGAAAAGTGAGTGTAGGGTATACCTCCCAAACCCTCCAGTAGCCGCCAAGTGAATCCGCCTTGCGGCAGGAGACGGAGCTCATGTAGCAGTATAAGGTGGCCAGGCTGGCACCACCCCAGTTGTATTCCACCACCTGAGGAAGGCGTACCAGTGCCCCTAGAAGGTATAACCCCACGGTATTTTCCCTATTCGCAAACAGGGTAGTACCGAGAAGATACATGAGGAAGCCACGGGTGTACTGGGCAACCTCATCTGCAGTAGCTGGTTGAGTGTCGGGAAAGTGCTCCAAGAACCAGCTATAGCGCACCATCCTATGGCTGGTGGTTTCTGGGATCGCCTCGAGAAACTAGAGTTGTGCAGCTCTCCACTAGGTCATATCCGGATCAAAGAGGACCAGGCCGCCAACAACAACCTGCAAACCAGTCAGCATCAAGAAGTCGTATGAGGTCAGCGTCATCTCCCCGGTCGAGGAGAAGTGGAATGAGTTGGTGGTATCCCATCATCTCTCTACCAGGGCCCCATAGAGCCATGACTCGGCCCTCATCTATATGAGCCCGGAGCAGAAGGGCCCAAAGCCAACAGCATCAACTAAAGTACGAACCTCTGCGGGAAGCCGCTTGTACCAACGCCGAGGGCCAAATATGGAGCCATAGCCGCCTATCCTCCTGGCTATCACCTATCAATGGGGAGTTTTATCAGTATATGTACAGCAGAGACGAGTGGTTTGTTCATCAGTTTTAACATGTGTGCAAAGTAAAACAAGAGGAAAAGTTGCGTACCGTGGAGGCATCGACAGATACATGTTCCGTGGACTCTCCCAGTAGGGTGTCCTCATTTATCTCTGGAAAAAAATGAGCTAGCGAAACCACTTCTATTCGTTTCAAATGAATAGATTTCACAAAAATATATAAAATCAAAAGACGAAAGTCTTGAAAACGGACTAATGAGTACAAAATTGTGGCCTATTGAAGTTTCTGCAACATATAAATATCAAACTCCATTTCTTAATTTGTAAAGCGGACATATATATGTTTGTCTACCATTTTTTTCAATTTAGAAAATATTTCAAAGTGCCCAGATAGTGCACAGATAGCATAGGTAATGCATAGATAGGCATATATAATGCACAAATAGCACAATAGATGGTCGATAAAACCTATTTGTCCACATTTTTCACTTTAAAAGCGCATAGATGTATCCCATATAGACCTATTTATCCCATTTTTAATATAAAAGTTCACAAATGGATGCTAGACAGTGGCCGAGCTATGAAGGGACTGGGTTGGGGGGGGGGGGCACGTGCCCTCTCTCAGGTTTTGCAATTTATTTTATTTTATTTTATTTTATTTTATTTTGTATATAAGAAATAATTAATCAATAAAAAATTTATATAGAAATAACATTTAAAATAATTTCTTAATGACATTTTTTGAATTACAAAAATAATGATGGTTGTTTTGATTGAAAATGAAAAAATTACAACAAACCACATTATTAAAAAATTTAGTGCAATAGTGATATCAAATCATCACTTACATGTAAGCATAATTAACCCCACTCCGAAAATGAAAAATTATGGAATTGTTAATTATATTTAATAAGTGTGATTGACCTTCCATGTGTTATTTTACTATTGATTAGTGATATCATATATCGATGATAATGTAGTATCACTATTATTTATATATTATTATATAATTTATTATAAGACATACAAAACTCTTTTACATGACCTATAATACACTAGTTACAAATAACATTATATAATTTTAATTTTAATTTTTCACAAAGTCAATTGTAAAAACAAAAAATTTATATTAAATATTTAAGATTTTGTGCATAATATTTGACATGGGTAGGCCCACAAGGACCACGGCCTACCATGAGTAAACCCAGGCCCACCATTTAAACCCCATTGCATAACCCGGTTGGTAGAATCTAGCATCACTGGAAGCCAGCTGGACAGGGAAGGCCAATGATATTTGGACACACGGCAGATGCAGGACAGGCCACGTCAGCAGACAAAGATCTGCAAAGTTATTGCCACAGCACATCACCATTAATGCAGCCCATCACAGCATTTATGGCGACAACACCTCTCAGCCGGAATGGCACCACCTCACCCCGAACAAGGCAAATCACGACACAAGCTTTCGGCGGGGTAGGTCAGAACGGCAGAGACAACGAAATGATTACCAAAGGATATAAGCGAAGTTAGAAGACAAGAAGAAGGTTAAGTTTTCTATCTCCCTCTCTCTCTCTCTACATTTTTTTGGCCTATCACCCTTTCTAATTCACACACCGGAGGGTTCGCCGGGGGACTACCCCGTTCCCCGTTGAACTTGTTTGCAGGTTATCCAGTGGGCTTGAGGAGCTTGGATCGGTCTAGCCCATTCACGAGGACGAGTAGCATCATCAGTTTGGCGCCGTCTGTGGGAACCGGTTTGTCCGTGCGCCAGTAGTGTTCATTGCCGTCGGAGACCCTCTTCCAGTAACCTTTTCACCTCATCCGTCAGGTGTATGGTCACGACTAGATCCATGGCTTCCCACCATAATGCTACCGATCACCAAACCGACCCTCCCAATCCAAACAACCCGCCGCAGTACTTCATCGAGCTCACTAACAGCATCAACCGTATGGCCGAACAAAACCAGGCCTTAATCAATGCTCTGCTCCAACGGAACCTCCCCATTCCTCCACCACCTCCAGATATTCCACCCCATCCGGAACAAGTTCCGGGCCACACTGTCCCACAACCCAATCCTCCCAACTCGGGGGGCTTGCAACCTCACCCACATATACATCCACCTCCTCCACCCCCACGTCCATCAGTCATAGCCCCAGCCCCCGAGGGAGAAGCCAGCAGCGTCCAACATCTGTCTCCCTCTGGCGGTGACAACATTCCCCTCTGGGACGCTGAACTCCGAGCCATGAAACTCCAACTCCAAGGGGTTATGCAGAATATCCAACATAAGCCCTCCACTATAGCAAACTCCCCATTTGTCGCCTCCATCCGAGACAAACCCCTACCCGCCAAGTTCAAAATGCCTACCATCGACCCCTTTGACGGAACAACCGACCCCGTCGACCACCTGGAGACCTACCGTACCCTCATGATCCTCCATGCCTTCCCTGATGAAATCATGTGCCGAGCCTTCCCCGTGACACTGAAGGGGTCGGCTCGGCTATGGTTCAGCCAGTTACCACCAGATTCGGTCTCCACGTTTCAGCATCTCAGTGACTCCTTTCCGAGCCATTTCATCGGGGCCCAACGCCAGCGACGCCCAGCGACCCAACTCCTCAACATCCGACAGACCGAAGGAGAATCGTTGCGCAGCTTCGTCACTCGCTTCAACACCGAAGCCTTGCAAGTTGCTGAAAACGACGATAAAGTCATCCTTACAGCCTTCATGGCCGGTCTGCGGTCATCCGATTTCCTCTTCTCCCTCTCTAAGAACCCTCCGACGTCCATGGCAGCCTTGCTCTCAAAAGCCCAAAAGTACATGAACGCCGAGGATTCTCTAGCCGCTCGGCAGGACCCAACGACTAAATATCCGACCCCCAGAGAAAAGAGAAAAGACCAAGAACCCAACAACACCCAAAATCCTGGCCAGACACCCCGCTACGCCGACCGACCCGCTCGCACCGACCGATCAGCACCAGTGAGACCCCCCGGTCGGTTCGAGCGATATACACCCCTTAACTCTCCCATGGAACATGTCCTTAACCAGATTCAACGAAACTACCCCTTCAAGTGGCCTCTCCCCCCACGGAACCCTTCCAATCGGAAAGATCAGTCCAAATATTGCCGTTTCCACCAGGACCATGGCCATAACACCGACGATTGCATCAGCCTCAAAGACCAAGTGGAGACCCTCATTCACCAGGGGCGCCTGAGCCGATTCACAGACACCCGCCCTCAACAGAGGCAAAGGACCGAGCCCCACAGAGACAATCACAGGCATACCCCTCCACGGCGACCAGCTCAACCAGACCAGGGACATGATCGACCCGGCCAACAACCTCGGCCTCAAGGTAATCCACCTCCGCCAGTTGGTGAAATCAGAGTTATTTCAGGCGGTCTTGCTTGCGGGGGACCATCTCGCTCAGCTCAGAGGGCAGAGCTTAGAAAGATACGACAGGGCTCAGACAAGACAGTTGCCACGGTCGACCGACCCCCCAAGCAACCCAAGCAGTGTACAGAGCCCATTACCTTCACGGACGCCGACTGTGCAGGCATCCGTTATCCTCACGATGATCCCCTTGTCATCTCCACCGTCCTCTCCAATTATAAGGTCAGACGAGTCCTCATTGACAATGGCAGCTCGTCGGACATCATTTTCCTCAACTGCTTTCGCCAACTGAAGATCGGGGAAGAAAGCCTGTCCCCACTCCAAACTCCTCTGGTTGGTTTCACCGGAGACCGGGTGACCTCTATCGGCTCCATTGATCTCCCCATCACCGTTGGAGAATACCCACGGCAGACCACGAAGTTGCTTACTTTCCTTGTTGTCGATTGCCCCTCTGTTTACAACATCATCCTCGGCCGCACCGCCCTCAATGCCTTCCAAGCCATCACGTCCACCTACCACCTCGCCCTCAAGTTCCCTACTGATTTCGGGGTCGGAACGGTGAGAGGAGAACAGACCGTCGCTAGAGAATGTTATGTGGCCTCACTTAAAGAGGTCAAGTTGAAGGAGGCAATGATCATTGAAGGACTTGACGTCCGAGATGAGGACGAACTGATCAGAGGCCAACCTGTGGAGGAACTCGTCGAAGTCAACATCGATCCCACCAACCCACTCAAAACTGCCAAAATCGGCAGTCAATTACCTCCCCAAACCAAGGCCGACCTCACCGCTCTCCTAGCCGAACACAGAGACGTCTTCGCCTGGACTCATGCAGACATGCTAGGCATCGACCCCTCTTTCATAACCCACCGCCTCAGTATTGAGCCTCATTTCCGACCTTACCGACAAAGGCAGCGTATTTTCCATCCAGAGCGCAACAATCTCATAGCTGCAGAGGTTGACAAACTCCTCGAGGCCCAGTTTATCCGAAATGTGGATTACCCTAAGTGGCTGTCTAACGTGGTCCTGGTGCGCAAAAACAATGGCAAGTGGCGTCTCTGCGTCGACTACTCCGACTTGAACCGAGCTTGCCCCAAAGACAGCTATCCCCTCCCCCGCATTGATCTACTGGTCGATGCCACGGCCGGTCATCAAATGCTCAGCTTCATGGATGCTTTTTCCGGGTACAACCAAATCGTGATGCACTCATCCGACCAGGAACACACATCTTTCATCACCGACCGGGGCACCTACCACTACCGTGTCATGCCGTTTGGACTAAAGAATGCTGGGGCCACCTACCAACGTTTGGTCAATACAGTCTTCCACCATCAGATCGGACGGAACATGGAAGTGTATGTGGATGACATGCTAGTTAAGAGTAAACTCTCCACTGACCACCTCACCGACCTACGAGAAACTTTTGCCACCCTCCGCAAATATCAGATGAAGCTCAACCCAGAGAAGTGCGCCTTTGGCATAGGATCTGGCAAGTTCCTGGGTTTTATGGTCAGTCAGCGCGGCATCGAGGCCAACCCTGAGAAGATCAAGGCCTTGATTGAGATGCAGTCACCCAAAACCGTTAAAGAGGTTCAGAGACTCACCGGCAGAGTGGCAGCCCTCAACCGTTTCATCTCCCGCGCAACGGATAAGTGCCTACCATTTTTCAAAGTCCTTCGGCAGACTTTTGAATGGACAACTGAATCAGAAGAAGCCTTTCAACAGTTAAAACAGTGCATGGCCAATCCTCCCCTTCTCTCTCAGGCAATTACCGGTGAGCCCCTCTTCCTCTACCTAGCAGTATCAAGCACCGCAATCAGTGCAGCCCTCGTCAGAGAGGACGGCTCAGTCCAACGGCCGGTCTACTACATCAGTCGAGCTCTCAGGGGAGCGGAGCAGAACTACCCCCTATTAGAAAAGCTGTCCCTGGCCTTGGTCACCGCCTCCAGATGACTCCGCCCCTACTTCCAAGCCCATTCCATAGTGGTTCTCACCGACCAGCCCCTGAAGAAGGTCATGCAGCAACCCGAGCTCTCAGGAAGACTAATGCAGTGGTCAGTAAAACTAAGCCAGTTCGACATCTCTTATCGCCCCCGGACAGCAATCAAGGGGCAAGCCATAGCCGACTTCATCTTGGAATTCACCAATCCAGCCCCAACCACTAACCCTCCACCTACACCAACTCCACCAGAGCCTGAAGATCCTCATTGTTGGATACTCAATGTTGACGGCTCGTCTCGAAGGGAAGGAAGCGGGGCTGGCCTCATCCTTACATCCCCCGAAGGGGGTTATTTCAAATGTGCCCTCCGCCTCTTGTTTGCGGCCAGCAACAATGAGGCCGAATACGAAGCATTGATAGCAAGACTTCGTCTAGCCAAAGACATTGGTGTTAGCCACATCCGCGTGTTCAGTGACTCCCAACTTATCGTCGGCCAGATCACGGGTGAATTCGATGCCAAGGATACCACAATGCGGACTTGCAGGGACATGGCGCTCACCCTTGTTCGTCTCTTCAACACTTTCCAGATCAGACACATACCTAGGGCGGAAAACTCCAAAGCAGATGAGATGGCCCAGCTGGCCTCCGCCGACCAATCCGACCTCAGCCATGGAGTTCGCCTTGAATACCTAACTCACCCGGCCATCTCACCCGACCCACAAGAAGTAAAATTCCTCCAGACGGAACCCATTCCTTGGGCATCCGACATCTTCCTCTTCTTGACCACTGGAGAACTCCCAGATGACCAGCAGCAGGCTGCCAAGGTCAGAGCCCGGTCGGCTAACTACATTCTAGTCGACGGCGTCCTTTACAAGCGCGGTTTCTCACGACCGTACCTGCGATGTCTCAGCCCCGCCCAAGCAACCTATGTAATGCAAGAGATCCATGAAGGAATCTGTGGCAATCATTCGGGTGGCAGATCTCTCGCACACAAAGTACTCCGTACAGGCTACTTCTGGCCGACCCTCAACAAAGATGCCTCCGATTTCGTGCTGAAATGCGACAAGTGTCAGCGCTTCGCCAACATCCCCCATGCTCCTCCCACTGAGCTGATCACTCTCTGCAGCCCTTACCCGTTCGCCAAATGGGGTATCGACCTGGTTGGTCCACTTCCTACTGGTCGAGGCCAGACCAAGTTTGCAATTGTTGCCATTGATTACTTCACCAAGTGGGTCGAGGCAGAACCCCTCGCCACAATCACCGAGCGGAACACCACCAAGTTTATCTGGAAATCGATTGTCTGCAGATTCGGCATCCCTCAAGCCATCGTCTCCGACAACGGCAAACAGTTCGACAATGCTAAATACAGGAAATTTTGCGCGGATCTCCAAATTCAACCATGCTTCTCTTCCCCCGGCTATCCCCAAGCAAATGGCCAAGTCGAGGTCACCAACCGTTCTCTCCTGAAGATCATCAAAACTAAGCTCGAAGCTGCTAAGGGCCTCTGGGCTGAGGAACTACCACATGTACTCTGGGCTTACAGAACCACTGCCCGGACTCCTACTGGGGAAACCCCTTTTCGCTTAACATATGGCGCTGAGGCGGTCATTCCGGTAGAAGTCGGTCTGCCCACCCCCAGGGTCTTACATCCGGATCTCGCCTCAACCGAAGAACTCCGTCGAGCAGACCTGGACCTCATCGAAGAACTCAGAGAGACTGCTGCTGTCAGGTTGGCTTCCTACCAGCAGAAAATGAGAACACACTACAACTGCAGAGTCTGACCACGGGAGTTTTCGGTAGGGGACCTTGTCTTGAGAGAAGCAACTCTCGCCACCAAGAATCCGACCGAGGGCAAACTAGCAGCCAAGTGGGAGGGACCTTACGTTGTGAAGGCCCGCCCACGGCCAGGCACTTACCGACTTCAAGATATGGATGGCCGAGACCTTCCCCATCCCTGTAATGCTGAACATCTGAAGCGTTACTATCAATGAATCCTTACTTTTGTATCGCCAAACTTGTTGTATTTTCCTTTTTTAATACAAATATCAACTGGAGTTCCAACTTTCTATAATTCAACTGTCTGAATGTCGCTTCCATGAAACTTTTATTTGCAGCACCACTTACAAAAGCCTCAGTTCGACCTGCGCACTTTCAAAAGCCTCAGTCCGATCTGAGCACTTTCCAAAGCCTCAGTCCGACCTGAGCACTTACAAAAGCCTCGGCCAGATCGAGCACTTACAAAAGCCTCAGTCCGACCTGAGCACTTTCAAAAGCCTCAGTCCGATCTGAGCACTTTCCAAAGCCTCAGTCCGACCTGAGCACTTACAAAAGCCTCGGCCAGACCGAGCACTTTCCAAAGCCTTGGCCAGACCGAGCACTTTCCAAAGCCTCAGTCCGACCTGAGCACTTACAAAAGCCTCGGCCAGATCGAGCACTTACAAAAGCCTCAGTCTGACCTGAGCACTTTCAAAAGCCTTAGTCCAATCTGAGCACTTTCCAAAGCCTCAGTCCGACCTGAGCACTTACAAAAGCCTCGACCAGACCGAGCACTTTCCAAAGCCTCAGTCCGACCTGAGCACTTTCAAAAGCCTCAGTTCGACCTGAGCACTTACAAAAGCCTCAGTCCGACCTGAGCACTTACAAAAGCCTCGGCCAGACCGAGCACTTTCCAAAGCCTCAGTCCGACCTGAGCACTTTCAAAAGCCTCAGCCCGACCTGAGCACTTTCAAAAGCCTCAGTCCGACCTGAGCACTTTCCAAAACCTTGGCCAGACCGAGCACTTTCAAAAGCCTCAGTCCAAGCGAGCACCTCCGAACATCAGAAGACCCAGCGAAACAAGTACTAGCACAGCTTTGGGAGAACACTCAGTCACAAGTTGAGGTCACAAAACTTTACAACATCTCCACTTAGTTAAATTAAAACCCACTTTCCTACCCTCACTCATTGAATTTTTACACCGGTCCAATCTCACTCTGCATAAAGGGATTTTATCAGTTTACCCTTACTCTGCATGATGGAATTTTTAATTTAACAAGTTCAAATTCAAACTCAAATTCACAAGTTCACCCTCTTTAATTCATCGGTCCAATTTTATCAATCCAATCTCACAAGTTCAAGTCCACCTGGCTCACTTATTTCCAGTTCACTCTGTCATGAAGTTGAATATTTCCATAAGCTCATTACTCATTTTTATTACGAACTGAATTTTTTATAAGTTGAATTTTACATAAGTTCACTACTCGTTTTTCATAAGTTCACTCTGTCATGAAGGCAAATTTTTTCACTCTCCATTTCAACCCCACCACACCAATGAATACAGCTAACTACAAGACATAAATAGAGTTTTATTCATTCACAAAATGTGTACATCAATTTATCACAATACTTCAAAAACAAAACGAAACAAAAAGATGTATACAAGGAGGAAACAAAAACTCCTAGGTACATTTATTTTCAGATCACTCCCCCTCCTCACTAGAGATAAGATCTGCCTCCTCTATGCCCTCGTCCAGGGGGTCTGGGCCACATCATCCTCTTCAATCGTCACCCTGCTCAAGTCAAGCTCTGGGAACAGCTCTTCAGCCTTGCGTTTAAACATTTTCCACCCGCTGTCCCAGTACTCTGACATCTCATGCTTGTAGAAGTCCGACTGCTGGAAGCTTGCAATCACCTCAGACTCAGTTCTCCCAGCAGTCGTCTTCGATGGGCCAGACCCCCCAGTCTCCTCCCTTGCTAGGCTGCTCGCAATTGCAGCATCGACTGCCATCTGGAATTCAGGAGACCCTTTGAATTGTGTAACAGCTGCAACATAAAGATCAGGGTAGGCCGCCCTTTCCGAGGCCGCCTTCGCCTTCTCTTCGTCCAGCTCCTTTTGTAGGGCCTCCTTGTCGGCTACAGCCTTGGCTCTCTCAGCCTCCAGCTCCCTCCTCCAGGCCTCCCCCTCAGCAGTCAACCTTCCCCTCTCTGCTTCAAATTGTTTCAACAGGGTCTCCCTCTCCACAGCCACCCTACTCTGCTCCGCCTCCCACTCCTTGCGCAGGCTCTCCCTCTGCTCCAGCACCCTGGCGCGCTCGTCCTCCAACTCCTTTTGCAGAGCCTCAGCCTTCGCATCTGCGTCATCCCTCTGCCTGACGAGCTCTTCGTTATTGGCCATGGCCTCCTCATGCCGCTCGACCGCAGTGGCACAGGCCTTCTTGGACTCCTCCAATTTTTTCTGCTCACCAGCCAACTGGAACTCGAGCGACACAACCCTGCGGCGCGTGTCCTCCAAGTCCGACTTGACTGATGGCAACTCGGTGTGGGCAGTCTTCCATGCAGCACTCTCCTTCTTCAGCCTGGTCAGGTCTGCCTTGGCCTCTTCAGCTTTGATCTTGGCCGCCGCAGTTTTCCTCAGCAGGGCCCCTGCCAGGGTAGTTACCTCCATTTGGGCGGAGCATAACCCCCTGAACAGGTCGGCCTCACCAAATCCAGAGGCCGAACGCAGAGCTGACTCCTCCACCATCCTCACTAGGCGATCTGCCACCGCCTTGGCTGGGCCTCCATCTCCCTCCAGCCTTCCAGCTACAGCACGCGCATGGTACATTGTGGCGCCCAGCCCAACTCCTCTTTCCTGAGGCACAGAGCCCCTTTGGGTCTGCTCCCTCCCACTTGGTTCTGCCCCAACCAACCCAACTTCTGCTTGCACCACTGGGGTCTTCTCCAACCCCCCACTTGGCTCACCCCCAGCCAGCCCAGCTCCCACTCGTTCTGCTGGGGTCTTCTCCACAACGTCCTCCGTTGGACTGGCTATCACCACTTCTGGGGTGTCCTTTGTCACAGGGACCTCTGCCCTAGCTGAGACGCCCACCCCTTCTGGGGTCTGCTCCACCTCTCCCCCCTCTACTTGCTTGGCCAGACTGGCCTCTCCCACCCTCCCCTCCTTTCTTCTTTTTTGGGCTGGCTCTTCTTCACTCCGCCTCAACCTCTTCTTCTTCTTCCTCACACCCAACGCCTCCATCTCCTTCAACGACCTCTCCTTCAGAGGGTCTTTTGGGAGCAGTCGTGGGACGAACTCGACCAAATCCTTCTCTCCCAAGGGTTTGGGACGAGGTCGGATCCTCTCCCTCGCCATTGGCCGAGCCGGTCGCTCGACTTGGGACTCCTTGAATTTCTTGGCCTTCAGCAGGATGGCTTGATCCTCTGCCTCCTGCGCCTTTCTTCTTGCCTCCAGCTCTGATCGATCGAGGTCTCCAACGCTCGGTCGTGGACCCAACCCAGCTTCAAACAGCACCGATAGCTGAACCAACTCGTCCCACTTGACTTTTTCCTTTTCCCTCCATTCCTTCACCTTCTTTACCCTCTCCTCTGCCGCCGCCCCAACTTTAGCTCCGCATACTTGGTTGGCACCTTCCACACGGTGCGCACACTGGCCCCTCCAGCGATGGATACATAGAACCACCGCGGCCTCCAACCTTTGATGGACGTTGGTAAACCAGCCACCAAACCCTTCCCTACCGACGCCTGAAGGGTGATCCAGGTCTCCTGCTGTCCTGAAGCCTTGTAGCAGCCAAAGAATTCCTTCACCGTCATGGCCACCCCTCCGTTCGCCTTCGGCCAAGCACTCGCGCAAGCCAGCAGGATTTTCCATGCATTGGGCATCAGTTGCCCTGGTGCTACCTCCAGGTGGTTGAGCACATCTACCACGATTTGCGGCAGAGGCAACCTCAGTCCACCTTTTAGAGCTTCCTCGTAGAGGGAAAACGCTCCCGCCTTGACGTCAGACGGTCTCTCCGTCGATTTTGGCACCTGTAGTTCCACCTCCATCGGAATTTGGTACTTCTCGCGGATAGCCTTCAATTCCGCCGCTGTAATAATGGATCTATCAGCCCTCGAATGCCAGTGATCTGGTTCCACCTGGCTGATTGGCTGTGCCGTTTCCACCGATTCCCCCCCTGCTGGACCTATACTGAATCGCTAGTTCCTCTGCATCATCTTCCCCCAGTGGATCTACCCTGACAATTGCAGTCTCTTCGTGGGCCATTTGTAAGCTGTGTTTGCGAATAGCTTCTGATGCAGGTGCTAAAAAATCGAAGAAATGTTTCAACGGAGTATCGTGAGCAACGAAGGAACTGATACTTCGAATGTTTTGAGTTTTTGTAAAGAAGTAGGTGAATCGTATGATACCAAAAGCCCACGGTTTGCCCGTATTCCAAGGATCCAAATTAATGTTCGCCAGTTTGAAAACTTTTCAAATCATCCGCCAAAACTGTATCATCAATGCCCATAATAATGCCCTGACGTTTCACTCCTAATCTAACGCTTGACCTTTCCCCTCCCCCGAAATTTTGCCACGTGTATGGTCCAGATGCACTGACTTCTGCCCTCACCTTGTCTTTTCCACTTCAAATCGCCACGTGACACGCCGCCCCTTGAGCCCCGTGCCCTTCCACTCGGCCCCCCTCCCGCTCGGTCGGCCTCGCTTGCTCGGTCACCCTCACGGTCGGCCTCGCTTGCTCGGTCACCCTCGCGGTCGGCCTCGTCCACTCGGTCACCCTCACGGTCGGCCTCGCTTGCTCGGTCACCCTCGCGGTCGGCCTCGTCCACTCGGTCACCCTCACGGTCGGCCTCGCTTGCTCGGTCACCCTCGCGGTCGGCCTCATCCGCTCGGTCACCCTTGCGCTCGACGTCGTCCGCTCGGTCACCCTTGCGGTCGGCCTCGTCCACTCGGCCGACCTCACGCCCAGCCTACCGACCGAATTCATCATCCTTCTCATTATTCCCTTCGTTGGACTAAAGCTGCACTCGGGAATGGGGGACTACTGACATGGGTAGGCCCACAAGGACCACGGCCCACCATGAGTAAACCCAGGCCCACCATTTAAACCCCATTGCATAACCCGGTTGGTAGAATCCAGCATCACTGGAAGCCAGCTGGACAGGGAAGGCCAATGATATTTGGACACACGGCAGATGCAGGACAGGCCACGTCAGCAGACAAAGATCTGCAAAGTTATTGCCACAGCACATCACCATTAATGCAGCCCATCACAGCATTTATGGCGACACAACCTCTCAGCCGGAATGGCACCACCTCACCCCGAACAAGGCAAATCATGACACAAGCTTTCGGCGGGGTAGGTCAGAACGGCAGAGACAACGAAATGATTACCAAAGGATATAAGCGAAGTTAGAAGACAAGAAGAAGGTTAAGTTTTCTATCTCCCTCTCTCTCTCTCTACATTTTTTTGGCCTATCACCCTTTCTAATTCACACACCGGAGGGTTCGCCGGGGACTACCCCGCCCCGTTGAACTTGTTTGCAGGTTATCCAGTGGGCTTGAGGAGCTTGGATCGGTCTAGCCCATTCACGAGGACGAGTAGCATTATCAATATTATTTAAAAATTATGATATATTGTTATTGATTATGAGAGAAAAAAATTCAAAATTTTAATTAACAAGTACCCCTTTAAACTATTTTTCTAGCTCGTCCACTAATACTAGATAGACCTCTCTGTCCCAATTTTTTTTTTAATTTAAAGTGCATGCATAGAACTATTTTTTTCCTGATTTTTAATTTAAAGTGGAGATATGCCATATACGTTGAAAAGTGAACAAATAAATCCCAAATGACCTATCTGTTCTTTTTTAATTTAAAAGTGCATAGGTAGACTCCAGATAGAACTTTGATTTTTTTATTTTTTTAAGTTTAAATGTGCACAATGACCCCATATAGGTTTAAAGTGCACAAATAGACTCCAAATATATGTATTTATCCTTATTTTTAATTTGAAAGTACATATAAGCTTGAGATATACCCATCTATCCTTTTGGAGCTCATAATAAAATTTAATGCATTAAGGATAAGGATATAAAAAAAAAAAAAATTTAAAAAATCCAACACATACCGTTATTGTCAAAATATTAAATTTCAAAATAATATAACTTTTGATCTAGATGTCGATTTTTAATAAAATTAGTATTTTTAGAATCTTCTCATCAAGATCTATCAAATAAAATCTATGTTGACAATGAATTTTTTTTTAAAAAAAATTATTACGGTCAAAATTGATGTAAACAGTAACACGTTACTCTATTTAATACTAACATGTTACTCTATCTCACAGTAACATGTTACTCTGGTAAAATTGTTGTAGAAAAAAAAATAATATTTTACTTTATCCTTGCGCACCTCCTTCTTAGGGAGTTTATGAAACAAAATAAATTGGCCGGTTCTTTTCACTAAACAAGAATCAAATAAAGAGATTTTGACTAAATTTTTCCTTTTTTTATTTTGTTTATTCCCATGTACAACATGAAGCTTTTTTAAAGATTTCCTAAAAGGGAATCCAAAAATATAAATGTTATTCAAAACTGGATAACAAAATTCAAGTTATGAGAATTTAAAACTTGCAAAACACATATAAAAAGCTTATAGAAGCTTTGTTGTTATAAGTAGATGATTGGTAGGATCATGAGAAGAACGCTTGGAGAACTAAAATTATTTTTGTCAGTGTAAAGGCGTGTTCATTAGCTGCCGTTTGGCAAGTGAGTTGAAAAAAAAATATATATATATATAGATATATATAAAAAGGTAAAATAAATTAAATAAGTTAATAAGGTAAAATAAATTAAATAAGTTAATAAGATAAAATATAATATTTAAATTATAATTATTTTTTTTTTTGGAAAATTTACTAGTAAATTCCATATGAGAGAGAGTTGAACTATTTGGTCCTAGGAGTTCTCTTTTGGACCAATTAGTCTTGTGTTTTTGGTAACTGTCATTTATTGTTTTTTGGTTATTTTTCAATTTACATTAATACCCTTGAAGTGATTCATTTTCCTATTGGGAGTGATTCGTGTTTGTCTGGGAATGAAAATGTCAATGTTTGTAAGGATTTTAATTGTTTAACATTGAATGGTGGGGGCTAACGTCGGCAACGTTTGTGAGTGTTGTGTTGTTAATTATGTTCTGCTTCTTTTTCCGTGGACTCGATATGCTTGCCAATTGGTGTTGGGTTTGCATTTGGTGCGAGATGCAGCCGGAGTGTAACAGGTGCGTTTGGAGGTGAGTGGGTGTTTACATTTTTTGTGTGCAGTGTGTGTTTGTTTATATGTTTTTGTCTTGGTTGTGTGATGTTATTGGTGTTGCGTGGTTGATTGTGTAAGATGATTGGCACATCGGATTTACTGGATGCATTGTGTTTCATTTTCGGTGTACGTTTGTTGGTGTGACGGTGGTCGGATGTGGGTTGATTGTTGGTGTACAGTTTCCAAACGTAGCATTTGAAAAAAAAAAAAAAAAAAAAAAAAATTCTTAGTGTACTTTTTCTAAACATAACATTCTAATTTAACACTAAAAAAAAAGAAAAAAAAGAATGTGGGATTCTTTAAATCATTCCAAAATGAGTACAAATATTCCTTAGTAAGTTTTGAACAAATATAAAATTTCAAACTGTGAGTATTACGTTTGAAAAAAGTACACTAAGAAGTTTTTTTAGTGTTTTTGTGTGTTACATTGGAGTGTTACGTTTAGGATTATACTGATTGAAGTGTTACATTTGAGGAAAGTACACTAAGAATTTTTTTGTTTTATTTTATATTGGAGTGTTACGTTTGGGAAAAATACATCAAAGAAATTTTTTTGAGTGTTACGTTGTTACATTTGGAAAAAAATACACCAATAAAGTTTTTTAGTGTGTTACATTAAAGTGTTACGTAATTGGAGTGTTACATTAGAGTATTAGGTTTTTGTTCGTAATGTGGGATTTGTTCTAGAATAAGGGAAAAATCCAAAACTTCTATAATTCAAATTGCCCAAATATGTAATTTTATATTTTGAGAAAATCACTTCTATCCCTTAAAAAATTAAACCCAAACATGTAAGTGACTACCTTTTTATGTAATTTTCACTTTAATGGGACCTTTGGGTTTATAAGAAAAAATGAAAAACTAAACCGTTCACAAGATCACGCTTTAGGAGTTATTGGTGCTTCACCCTATTTTTTTCTGATAAAAAGTTTAAAAAGTTAGAAAAGTTAAAAAGTTCTTCCCAAAAGAAACTAATTTAGCCAAACTAAATTAGTCAAAAATCAAGCTTAAGGTAGCATTTTGTAGAGTTTTAAAATTATGATTTGAGAATAAAATTATATTTTGAGTTTATGAGTTTTGGAATTATGATTTGAGTGTGGAAAATTTGTTTGGTTATAAGTTTTAAAAAGAGTTTTGAATTGAGTTTGAAATGAATTATGTAACATACAATATTTGATTCAAAAACTTAAAACTCATAATTAAACACACAATCTAAAATTCTATTCAAAGTTCATAAATTTTTTTTTTTAAAATTCTGAACATATTTTTTTATTTAAAATATATATAAAATAAATAAATAAATAAATAAAACCCGAACATTGATCAGGTCAACTAGCCGGTCAACTGGCCAGATGACCGAGAGGACGTCCGGGGAATGACCGGATAGACATGTTTGCAAAAGTGGATGTCGAATCAATTTTTGAAAACTATAACCAAACACCTATCTCAAACCAAACGGTGAAATTAACTCTAAAAAACTCTACTAAACAGAGCCTAAAATCTTCTTTTCAAACAAACCCTTAATGTTTGGATTGATGGACTTAAAAATCTCAAAATTGGAGTTATGGATCAATCATTTCTTGATATTCATTTAACTATTTCATACAATTTTTGGGTTATATAATTAGGATTTATGGATAATTTAATTTATTTTATTTTATTGATCGGCGAAAATGAGTTATGAGTTATTAGTTATTAAATTAACACCTATGGAAGTTAGCCTTCACACCATTTGTAAAATACTAAGGGCTTGTTTGGTTTGAGTTTCAGAGACGAATTTTAGAAAAAAATTTCTCAAAATTTGTTTGGTTTGAGTTTTTTTCAAAAAAATTTCAAAATCACTTTTTCTCTCTTACACATCAATCAATCACTTTCTCTCTCTCCTCTCTCATTCTCAATCACTTTTTCTCTCACACACATCTATTCAATTCTTCCAAAATATCAAATCATCCCAAACTCCAACAAAAAATTTCTCTCTCAAAATATACAACCAAACAAACTAAAAAAATTTCTAAAACAACTCTCTCAATTTTTTTTCAAAAACAACTCTCCCAAAAACAAATCAAACAAGCCCTAAGTACTTGCCCCCTCAATTTACCCTGTCCTAAGAAGAGTTGAACCAATGACCTCCCATTAGGAACTAAACCCTTAGGAAAGTCATAGTGGCCAACTAGATTGGTTTATGAATAATTTATTTGACTAATATTTTATGGAAAATTATACTTGTAGTCTCTACATTTTTTTTTTGTGTCATTTTAGTCCATACACTTTCAGTTAGCTCAATTTTGACACTTACTTTTAGATTTTGTGTTAATTTGGTACAATTCATATTACTATTAGTGTTTTTGACTAAAAAGTATCAATAAATTTATTGAGATTGGGTGATGATTGAGACCCCTTCCAATCACCACCCCCACTACCCCACACACATAGCGGGTGGTGATTGGAGGAGAAGGAAAAAAAGAAAAAAAGAAAAAAAGTGGCCAATTAAGTGAAGAGAGGGTCAAGGGAGTGGGAAAAAAAGGGGTCCAAATCATTATTGAATCAAAATATAAAGACTACCATCTCTAGGCTAATATACATAAGTTAAAATTTTTACAATTTCCTAATATATGCATAATATAAAAAAGGATTTTGCTACGTTTAGAAGTTTAAAAAAATTGTATATTATGCGCGAAAAAAAAAAAACAGTACATATATTAAAGAATGTATTACCTTTTTAAATATTCTTAACATGTGTTTTGTGTTAACAAAACTCTATAAAAATAAAAAATGACGAATTACACTAATAGTTTTTTTAATTTGAGATTTGTATCACTTTGATTTCTAATTTTTCAATTGTGATATATTTGACCCTGAATTTTGAATAGTTTAGGGATTTGTGTCACTTTGGTTCATAACTTTTCAATTGTGATATATTTAATCCTGAATTTTGAATCTTGTTCTCAATAAGAACAATCAAAGATGTTCTTTCAAACTGTCCATTTCAAGGGTAAAGTTGTCATACAACTTATTTTGTGTTAGTTAACTTAGGAAAAAGATTTCTACCCCCAGCTGGGGGTGACACCCAGTGAGGTGTCGTGCGGGGGTTGGACCAAAAAAACAGTTTTTTTTTTTTTTTTTTTATTTTCGGCCAGTGGGGCGCGCCACGTCACTGGGGGCACGACCCCCACTGGGGTATGAAGCAACACTCGTTAACTTATATGTTATTTGAAATGTAATAACCTTTTTTTTTAATGAATAATGGTGAAACTTTCTTGGTTATAAAATTATGTTTGGTTTGATTTTCAGGAAAAAAAAAAAAAAAAACTAAAAAGTAAAATTCGTGAAAAAAAATATTAAACACATCATTTTTATATAATTTTATCTTTTGAGAAGTTAGAAATAATTTTTTTTTAAAATATTTTTTTGATATCTATTTTCGTTAAATTAGTTTCTATTTTTTCAAAAGTGGCGACAACTTTCATGTCATTATTAAACCAGTCCATTAAATCAAAAAAATTCAAAATTAAAAACATTTCATATATTAAATAAATTGATTACACATTAAAAGCCTAATAAACATTCATTACATGATAATCATAAACAAATATCTATTAACAACAAACAAATATAACTATCTATTGCATGATAATCATCTAAAAACATTAACAAAAACAACTACTCATTACATAATCATCATCCAAATAGATGCTAAAAATTAATTTGGTAAAAAAATAAAAAATAAATAAAATTGTAAAAAGTTTATCATTTTGATATAATTTTATCTTTTGTGAATAGAAATTAGTTTTAAAAATTCAAAAATATGTTTTAGACATTTATTTTTATCAAATTAGTTTATATTTTATTAAATTAACAACTTCGTCCTTAAAATGGAGTAACAGTATCTTCAATTGTACTTATTTAAAACGAGATTCAAAATTTATGATCAAATGTATCACAATTAAAAAGTTAAAAATTAAAGTAATATAAGACCTAAACTAAAGGAACCGGTAGTGTAATTTGCTCGACAAAAAATAAAAGGCTTAATGTTACACCATGACCAAGCGTGAACTTTGAGTGAACTCTTTTGTTTAACTTCTCCTGTTGTAAATTTACAATTAACTGTATAATCATAAAAAAAATAGGCAAAACAGAAAGTTTGAAAATATGTTCCATTGAAATACAATGAAATTCAAATAAGGAATGTCATCAACATTTGTGTGTGTGTGTGTGTATCACAAGGTGTACATTAGCTGGAGTTAGTGGAGTGAAATGGAGGAAGGAATAACAGAGGTAATTAAGATCTTCACATCACTGAGTGGTATTATATAAGGTTAATGCTTTAGGCCTCGAGAGTTTCAAGTGTAAATGGTGTGAATTTGTGGTTATTGGTCAACCGGTTGGATGACCACTAAGATGACCGGGTAAAACACTTGTCTATCGTGATTGTCATCTTATCGACCGCGGCTGTCAGCCTCTTTGTCGAACAATCAGCCGGATGACCGACTAGACGACCTGCCGGACGACCGATTAAATAAATTCGAGACAAATTTGCACTTCAATATTCGAGATCTGTAGTACGACTCATTATATAATCACTGGGCCAACTAGCCATGAGCGTTATATCAAATTGATTCAAAGAGTTTAATATCTCACCATCAAGTAACTAAGTGGTTGATCAAATAAGTCACATGATTTGCGCAATGTGTTATACTTTAAATATATATATATATATATATTCATTTTTTTCAATTCAATTTAGTTAATGAAAGGTTATCTCCCGCTTATCTCCCGCATATATTATAGAGGTACTTACCAATTAGTCCTATTAATTAGATTTATTTACCTATATGTCCTATCACTATAAAAATAAAAGACTGATATATTTATCACTATAAATTTATTAATAAAAACAAAAAGACTGATAAATTTATCACTATAAATTTATTCATAAAAACAAGAGACTGATAAATTTATCACTTGATAAATTTATCAATAGAACTTAATGGGTAATAACTCTAAAAAATATGACCTATTGGTAATTTCTTCTATGTTATATGAGGTTTTTAAATATTAAAAAAAAATTTGCGTGCACCGCCACTACCTCTAGTATAATAAAAAGATCCTCCCCAGTCTAGATTTTAGATTAGAGAAAGTTGTTTGGACTTGTAGAGTTCATCATGGGTCCCGTTTCGATAATCTGAACTGTTCATTTTATTGGGTACTTCGTGTATTTCATCCACTAAAACAGTAGGTCGATCCGATAATTATAACTTGTTCAATTTATTGCATTTGTTACTAAAAAAAATGTATGGCTTATTTTTAAAAACACAATTGTTGTGTATTTTTTTAGTAAAAAATTGAACAAGTTATAATTATTGGATCAACTTAACTTTTTTGTATGAATAAAATATACAAAATGTCCAATAAACTTAAATCATCGAAACAGAATTTATGATGACTTCAATGGTCCAAACAGCATCCTCCAGTAATGGACTGGAGGGATCCTTCTCCAATAAAAAAATCCCACCTATAGAGAAAATAACAAATGGCATTTTCATATAAAATGAATAGAATTAATGGTATCACTGCCATTTAGCCTACGCCTAGCTTCGTCTATGAAATGATGCGAAAGTGTAAGAATGTGAGATATGTGTTGCCCCAATGCCCAAATTAAATATTTGAATCTTCTAATCGTTAATCATATTTGAAAAGAAAAGAAAAAATTTCATTTTATAATAATAAAAAATTTTAATCTCTCAGGTGAATGAGTAATAAAAATATCCAGTTTAACCTTGAAATATATTTAATTTGAAATACATTCTTAAGTGTAAATAATATTTCATGATAGAATGTTACACTACAAGATAAGATAAATGTTCAAAATATACCTATATACATATTCTCGTGAAGTTGGCTTCTCTTTAGTCCTTTATACTCATCTGATTTTGAGTTTGTGAGCGTATCATAAATTCCATTTCGATGATTCAAATTATTTAATTTTAGGTAGATATGTGTAGATAATTATCATTAAAAAAAATACATTGATCGAATAATCGTAACCATATAATTTTAATATATTTTTCTTTAAAAATATAAGTATATATTTTTAAAATCATATTTATCATCTACTCTTAAAAAGAATACATTGAGATTATATAGTTACCCTTGTCGATTCAATAATATTTCTTTTTTCAAATATAATATGATTTACACATAAATGTCGAAACGATCAACCACCTGAATCCTGGAGGTGTAGCTTATTATGATGGGCCTATGAGCCCAAAACTTGATCATCTAAACTTCAAATACTTCTATCTAAGGTATATTTGCTTCACTAAAATAAAGTATAATTGAATGATTATTTTATTAAATTATTTATTCTTATATTTGGTTAAACTAAAAAAATACTGATTATAAATAGAATAATCTTCCATTATTTTTAAAAAATAATTATTTGATACAAAAATCTAAAAAATTGGCCATTCCATTATATTCCTTATCACAATCCATGTAATGTACCATTGCTTTCGTCCAATGACTGCAATTTTCAAACGGGGAACTAAAGGGATTTTAAAAAATAAAAAAGCTAAATTTATCTAATAATAGATTTTGTGAATCAAAATATAGTTATAAAAATGTTAAAGGCTCCAAATCAATTATTAAATATTTTAAACAATACTCGCATTAGCGTGTTCCCACACCTATGTGAGTGTTGCCATATTTTTGTATTTGCCACTAAAATAATAAATAATCTATTTTAAAAAACACACTTATCCTTAATTTTTTTAAAGACAAATATGACAAATTGAATAGGGTCAAATTATAGAATCAACCTTTTTTTTTAGAAAAATTTACCCATAAGTCCTAGTTTTTGAAACGTTGAACCATTTAGTCCTGGAAATTTTTTTATGCTCCATTTAGTCCCATTTTTACATCAGCCTGATGTAAATGATGTAAATGATCTGATGTTTCATTCTATAATTTCAAAATTTATTGAAATCTGATGAACATTAGATGTTTTTCATCCTAAATTTTCAAACATTATTGAAATTTGATGAACATTAGATGTTTGAAATCTAATGTTTGTAACATGACTCTGATGTTATTAACATTGTATCTGATGTTATTAACATTGTAATGGGACCTTTCAGTCTATAAGAAAATTTGTAGGACTAAATAGTGCATAAGTTATTAATTTGGGATTTATTGGTGCATCCCCCTTTTTTTTATTATTTATTTATTTATTTATTTTAAATATAGATGATATCCATGAAAGGTTTTAGAAAGTGGTTTAGATTATCGAAATGAGATCTGTGGCTAAGATTATTAGATCGATCTAATTTTTTTTTATGGATGATATACACAAAGGATCCTACGAAATGAACAGTATGAATTATCGAAACGAGATCTGTGACTACAACTATCGAATTGACCTAATTTTTGTTATGAGTAATATAAACGAATGATCTTACAAAATGAATATTTTAAATTATTGAAACGAAATTTGTGATGAGCTTTACAGACTTGGACAATACCCTGCAATCTAGATCTTAGACCGAAAAACCCTAGAAGCAGTGGCGAAGCCAGAAATTCAATGTAGAGGGGACACATATTAATCACAACATTGATTTTTTTTTTTCTCCCATAACAAGTAACAATGAGATATTATTAAACTAATACATTTTTATTACAGTTATCCTTATATTTACATTAAGGTGACTTATAAATCGACAATCAATAGCTAAATTTTATTAGCCAAATAATCAATAAGTTCAATCCTATCAATTCAAAAAAAGTGCTCCACAATGAGGAAAAATAAGCAACTAAACAAATCCCATAATAAGAAATGAATTATCAATTGATTAAATTCTTATCTTGACCTATCAATTAAAAGTATACAAGAATAATCAAAATAATGAAATAGAGAATTTTTAAAAAAGAAAAAAGTTTTACATAAATTAAGGAGGGTCACTATTATAATTTTATAAATGATACATAATACATAATCTTTATCTATATGAATAACAGGATAACTATTGAAAGGTTTTTTTTTTTTTTTGGGGGGGGGGGGGGGGGGGGTTGTTGTTGACCCCCTTTAGCCTTAGGTGGCTCTGCCCGTGCCTTAGAAGTATCTGGTTTCTTAATAATTTAAACTCTTAAACAAATTAATTGTCAACAATTCAACACAAAATATTATGGAGGAGGCAGCACTTTGCTTTAATCATGCATTGATACCAAGAATATCTACCACTACAACAAAAAGCGCTTTTCGCGACTAAAACTTCAATTTTCGTCGCTGAAACTCGTAGAAATGGCGACTAAAATCGAATTGGTCGCCAAAATTGATAACTTTTCCCGACTAAAACAGTTTAGTCGCCAAATGTAAGGGTTTTACCGACTAAAAGGCAGTTTAGTCACCGAATGTAGGCTTTTTAGCGACTAAAGATTGTTTAGTAGCCAAAACTCACAGTTTTTGGCGACTAAAATGATTTAGTAGCCAAATGTGACGGATTTGGCGACTAAATCTGAATTTCTTCGCCGATTACAGGAGTTTTGCCGACTAAAAACTATTTGGTCGCTGAAAGCGAAGCTTTTTGGCTACAAAAAAAAATTTAGTAGCTAAAGATCAAGAATTGGCGACTAAAATTTATTTTCGTCGCCCAAAGTAGAGGTTTTGGCGACTAAAAACTAGTTTAGTCGCCAAAGGTGCTATCCTTTGGCGGAATTGAGTTCTTTTAGCGACAGAAAATGATTTAGTAGCCAAAAAATGAAGAATTGGCAACTAAAATTCACATTTAGTCGCCGAAAGTACTATCATATTTTTTTTAGTAAATAATTTATTTTTTACATAAATAATATTAATAAAAAATAATTATTTATATATATATAATTTTCTATTAATACCAGTGAAAATAGTATATAAATAATATATATTGCAATAATAATCATGTGATATGGTAGTGGCGTAGTGGGGGTCGAAGTGTTGGGCTGGGACGTTGTGGGTTCAAAACCTGGGAGCAGAGGCAATTGTTTTTTTTTTTTTTTTTTGAAAAACGGTTTTGGCGACTAAACTCTTTAGTCGCGGAAAGGTACGCGTTTGGCGACGAAAGGTTTAGTCGCGGAAAGGTGTAAATAATAATAAAAAAATTATTATTGCTGACTAAAAGTTTAGTCGCTAAATGTAAAGTTTCCAAAAATGAAATTGCATTTGGCGACAAATATTTTCGTCGCTGAAGACACATATATTGGCGACTAACAGTTTTTTAGTCGCCAAAGGCATCCGCGACCATGTTTTGGCGACAAGACGGGCGCCTAAAATTTTTAGTCGGGAAAAGTGAAATTTTGACATTTGGCGACTAAAATGGGACCTTTGGCGACTAAAAATTTAGTCGCCAAAGGTGTTTTTAACACATAATTTAAAGATGAAAATGGATTGTTTTCAATTGATAATTTAACTGGACTAAATAGGTAAGATTTTTATCAGAGTTAATGAACAGATGTCATTTATTGGTCAAAATTAATAAAATTTTTTGGTCCATTATTCTAACTGTTAGTTCAGTTGAATCCTTTCATTAATTTTGATTAGTAAGAGACATCCGTTCATTAACTTTAACTGATAAAAGATCTTAACTATTTGATCCAGTTGAAATTTCAAGATGAGACAAATCATTCCTTTTAAATATATAAGATTACAAAATAAAATAACATATAATAATGCAACTGACATTCCAAGATTTTAGCACTGTGAGCAATGTTAGGCATACAACAAAAAGTTTACCAAAGATTTAACCACATGAGGGGGTGAGATCCACCCTCATGTGAGAGCCATTTAACGTGAATATTTTGTAAAAAATTTAGGCGTCATTTGGTTTTCTTTTGAAATTGTAATTTCAATCAAAAAAAATTTAATTTTTTTTTTAAATTTATAACCAAACACACAACTCAAAAACAATTTAAAAACTATTTTCAAAACTCAAAATCAAACTTTTTCCAAAATTTTATTGTAAATATATATATATATATAATACATATATATTTTTATTTTGTTTTTCAAAATTATGATTTGAGTGTGGAGTCATTTTTTGAGTTACAAGTTTTGAGTTGAGTTTTGAATAGAGAAAATTTGTTTGGTTATGAATTTTGAAAAGAGTTTTGAGTTGTATTTTCAAATTTTTTGACTTTATTTTTTTTTAATATTTAAAAATTTGCTTAATTTTATTTTTTTGGGGTAAATATTTTATATTTTAAAAATTTGTTTATTTATTTTAATGTGCATTGTATTTCATACATTTGTGTGCTGTATTTTTTTTAAATATTTTAAATATATTTTTTTAATATTTAAAAATTTATTTTTATTTTAAATATTTTATTTTATAAATATATTTTTAAATATTTGAATTTTTTTTAGTTATATATTTGGTTACGATTTTAATTTAGAGTTTTGAAAGTAGTGTAGAGTTTTGAGTTATGTATTTGGTTATGAGTTTTGAAAATAATTTTTGAATTGAGTTTTGAGTTATGTGTTTAGTTACTATTTGAGTGAGGAGTTGTGTTTTGAATTTAACATATTGAAAATTTAAAGTATTTATAAAATAAAATAAAATATTTAAAATAAAAATATTTAAATAAAAATTATATATTTAAAATAAAAAATAAAATTTTCTTAAACATTTTTAAATATTTTAAAAAAATAAATCCATAAAATTTCAAAATACAACTCAAAACTCTTTTTAAAATTCAAAAACTCTTTTCAAACAATTTTCAAAACTCATAATCAAACAAATTTTCTTTTTCAAAACTCAACTCTTAAATTATAACTCAATACTCAAATTATAATTCTAAAACTAAATCAAACATATTAGTGTTTCTAACATTTTTAATTTGGAAATAGAGTAACAGGTGTATGAGCATTGATCGAATTGGTGGATTAATCGAGACTAGTAAGACAGCTCATGGAAAGATTTGGGATAAGTTTGAAGCGTAAGGAAAACAAGTATAAAGTATGGATCTCACCTCTCAAAATTTAAAGGAGGTGAATTTGCCTCCTGCTCATAATATGGATTGCATGGAGTTGTTTGAGATCGTCAAATTCATCAAGTGTATCGGTTTAATTATTCGAATCATTTATTTTGTTAGAAATTCATGTATATTATTTTAATAAATAATAATTAAATTAATCAAATAATCGTAATTTATTCAATTCACTGTGTTTGTCAACAAAAATTTAATTTTTTATGTGAGTAATATACACGAAGTACCTAACAAAATAAATTATTCGACGTTGAAATGGGACCTATGGTGGGATCCACAATCTCAAACATCGATTTCCAATCCAAATTATGAACAAGAAAGAAACTACCTCCCAAGAGGGACTTAAATTTTCTAAGTCTTTTTATATGGACTTGATTTAATATGAATTTATTCTAACAACCTTGTTTGATTCCAAATTTTCAAATTTAATTTTTTAAAATTGAGTTTTTATTTTCATATATATATATATATTTGTTTTTAAATAATTTTTTTAATAATTTAAGTAATTTTTATTTTTTATTTTCTAGATGCATCTAATTTAGATGCACTTAAAAAGTAAAATATTTTGTAAATCCAAATTATGGACAAGAAAGAAACTACCTCCCAATTGAATAACTGAGGGACTTAAATTTTGTAAATTTTTTTTTATGTAGACTTGATCTAATATGAATTTATTCCAACAACCTTGTTTGATTCCAAATTTCTAAATTCATTTTTTTTTAAACAGAGTTTTTATTTTGTATTTTTTTTGTTTTTAATTAATTTTTTTTAATATTTTAAGTATTTTTTTTTAACTTTTTAGATGCACCTAACCTAGATGCACCTAAAAAGTAAAATATTAGTAAGAAAATATTATTTTAAAAAAATCAATAAATACATAAGAATATGAAATTATACCGAATTTTTCGTATTTTTTTTAAATATTTTTATATTGAATGAATTTTTTAAAAAAAAATTTCACAAATATTATACTTTTTAATTATATTTATATTAAGTGTATCTAAAAAATAAAAAATTTGCTTAAAATATTAAAAATACAAAAAACTAAAAAACTCATTTTCAAAAAATTGAATTCAAAAAATTGAAACCAAAGAAGATAAAAAATTTCAAAAAAAAAAGAGAGAGTGCAGTTTAACCTTAGAACTTATTCAATTTCAATTACATTCCTAATATTAATAACATTTTATGTTAGACTATTACAATAGAAGATATAAATAAATGTTCAAAATATGCTTCTGTACATATCCTTGGCATGTAGATTATAGGATTTGATCGTCGAATTTTTGATTTGTGGTCCACCTCAAGTTCCTTTCATTGATTCAAATTATTTATTTTTAAATGCTTGTGTTTAGATTATTCTTAAAAAATTCATATTGATTCGATAAATATAATCACATAATTTTAATGTATCCATCTTCAAAAAATTAATGATGCATTTTTAAAATTATAGTTGTTATTTATTTTTAAAAAATAATATACAGGAATTATGTGATTATGTTTTTATCAGCAAATTTATTTTTTTTTTAAATTATCTACACAAAAATACTTAAAAGTGAACTATTCAAATCCTAAACATAGAGGTTATGGTGGCCTTCCAAAACATGATAATCTAGTCTTCAAATACTTGTATATCAGTTAAGATTAAGGAAATAGTTACCAAAATATCTCTAATAATAATAGGATAAAGCGCATTAATATTAACATTGACAGTGTGAATGGAATGTTACGTTGTCAAATATGAATGCTCACACCACTAAGTTCCTAAGGAATTTATGTGAAAATTGGACTGAGCTGGGCAATGGGTCGTTATGGGCCACAATATGAAGGGCTGAGTAAAAAGACCTTAAGATTAGACCGGTCCCAGAGAGCCTATTTGTTATCTCGGTCCAGGAGAGCGCTGCGGATAGCTCGGTCGCCAGGGTGCCACACTCAGAGTTAGTCCGGTCGTGGCATAGCGCAGCTAGCTCGGTCAGACCTAGCTAATGGTTAGCACAGTCTAAGCAATATTATGGTCAGCACTGGGAAAACCAAGGTAGGAGCAGAGAATGGAAGAACCGAGGTAGAGTTATCTCGGTCTAGTCTGCGGCTTAACATAGCCATACTTACCTCGGTCAT
The DNA here is from genome assembly GCA_030407325.1 of Camellia japonica. Taxonomy (NCBI): domain Eukaryota; kingdom Viridiplantae; phylum Streptophyta; class Magnoliopsida; order Ericales; family Theaceae; genus Camellia; species Camellia japonica. The sequence goes on from JAPPVO010000031.1 coordinate 95,582,449, forward strand.
ATTGGAGTCCGACCATGGTAAAACCATCTCACTTGGTTTAAGCAGTGAGGGGGGTGTTGAAGGATCAGCATTATCTTTCAGGAGTATGACTCCTAGGAGGACTCTGCATGGAAGAGTAAGAGTCCTACTAGGATTGTGCCACACGGAACCTACAAAAGCTCACAACATCACCTTTGGAGAGGTAACACAACTTTGATTCCCGAATACACAGAGCTTCTTGTCTATTTGTCTATTTTGCTGACTTAGGCATCAGAGAGGTATCCGGCACACACCCGCCGGCTAGCTCACGTTTGTGTTTTCAGGGAGTAAAGCGACGACGAACGAAGGAGTGCAATCTTGATCAATAGGATTATACGAGAAGGTTTATTTCTTTCCCGTACAATTGGCGCCGTCTGTGAGAAGTTCAGACAAGAACAAAACCTCTTGATTAAGTTTTTCCTCGCTAACTAGAAGCAATGGCGCACAACGAAGAGTTGCCACAGTCCGCTATCGACGGATTAACCCCAGAGAAGGGCGGAAGGCGTGAAGGTCTACCTTCTATCCCTCCCATGGCAGATTTGGACCCCCAGCGACAGAACCCCTGGAGGGATACAAGGGGGAGGCGGACTAGCAGCTCTCGTCACTCTCGTTCACAAAGTCCTGAGAGACAAAGGCGGAGGATCGACCCTCAAGTTCTTGAGGATCGCGTCAAGGAGCAGGATGAATTAATACGAAGGATGGCGGCGGACATGGAATCTATGAAACGCCAGATAAAAGGCAAAGGGGTGGCGACAGGAGAGAGACGCAAAAGCAAGACGCCCCCTCGCCACTCAGAAGATCGTGGTAGAAATACCACACCCTCACAAACAGAGAGTAGAAGCCTCAGGACAGGCGATACTCAATCCAGGTCTTCCAGAACTCGTCACTCCAGGTCTGTGAGGACGAGATCTGAGAGGTCTTGTACTGAAGGAAGCACCTATCGGCCCTCACGCGTGCACCAGACATCAACCAGACAGACGGAGTTGCCAAGATCATCCGACTTACGAACTGTGCTAGAAGAATGGGCACGATGGAAGGAGGATACTAGGGCGCGCGACCCCCGCAAAGTATCTGCCCTTCAGCGGTTGGCTCCTTGGACGCATGGAAGCATCGAGGTAGGAATGCCAATACCGCGCCCAGCCTACGAACCAACGGACAAAGCTTTAGCGAGACTGCAGACCTCGCCGTTCGTTCCGGCGATTGAGAACGCACCCCTACCTTCAAGCTTCCTACAACCCAAATTTATCACGTATGAAGGGAAGACGGACCCTTACATGCACCTAAGCCACTTCCGCCAGGTTATGGCGGTATATCGACGCAACGAGGCTTTGATGTGCATCCTCTTCCCATCCAGCCTGGGTGACCTAGGCTTGACTTGGTTTGAGAAACTTCCAGAAGGCAGCATAGCCTCCTGGGCGCAATTGGCGGAGGCGTTCGTAACAAGGTTCAGAACGAACACCAAAACCCCGGTGGAGATCGACCAGCTTCTCTCCATCGACATGGGCGACAAGGAGACCTTAAGATCCTACAATAGTCGCTACTGGGAGACCTTCAACCAGATTGGGGACTGCCCCACCAATCTCGCAATTGCCCAGTACAAAAGAGGCCTTCCAATCGGGAATAGGCTGAGGGACTCAATTACCATGACGCCACCCCTTACCATGGAGGCCTTGATGGAAAGAGTGCATCAGCACATCAGGGTGGAAGAGGATGGCGCCCGTGCCAAAACAAAATCTGGCACGACCGCAATACCAGAGAAAAAGGCCTCGGCAAAGGTCAACGCGGTAGAACGTCCAAGCAAGAACGGGCGACGCAGGCGAGACAATGGTGAGGACCAGGATAAAAGTTGGTTGAGAGTCCGCACTGCCATCACCACGGTGTTCAAGAAACCAATCTACCGAATTCTAAGTGAGATACGCGATGAGTCTTTCGTTAGATGGCCAGCTAAGCTAGGAGAGGCTCAAAAGGACTATGACGAAAGATCGCGGTGCACCTTCCATAAAGAAAAGGGGCACCGCACTGAGAATTGCACGCCATTGAGACAGCATCTGGAGGAGTTGGTAGCAGCTGGACACTTGGACAAGTACGTCGAATGAGGGACACAACCAGCCCCCCAAAATCACAACAACCCAACGGGATGCCAATCGACGCCCCACCTCAAGGCGTGATCAACGTAATACATGGCATATTCGAACCTGAGCGAGTATGTGAGCTCAGGGGATCAATCAAGAAGGCTGAGCACTTAAAGGAGGTACTAATCGCCCAACCTACCGTCAAGAAGGGGAGAACAGATCCTCAAACGTCATATCTTTTTAAGACGGAGACTTGGCTAGGATATACTGCCCTCACAACGACGCATTGGTCGTCACTCTCCGCGTCAAGGATTACGACATCAAGCGGATTTTGATAGACCAAGGTAGCTCGTGTGAGATAATGTACTACGACACCTTCAAACAAATGAAATTGGAGGACAAGGACTTGGCACCTGCCGTCTCTCCCCTGATTGGATTCAACTCAATGCCAGAGTGGCCAGTCGGCAAAATAATCCTCCCAGTCAGAGCAGGAAGCGTGACGAAGCAAGTGGAATTTGGGTGTTGAAAGTCCCTTCCACTTACAACATAATCTTAGGGAGAACATGGCTGCATGCCATGCGAGCGGTAGCTTCATCCTATCATCAAGTAATGCGATTCCCCAACGAATCTGGGGTAATTGAAGAGGTCTTTGGAGACCAAATTATGTCCAAGCAATGCTTTGTCACGGTTAATGGTAGCCGCGCTGCCAAGCGATATGTTCATTCGGTGGAAGAACCTGAGAGCAATGAACTGTTCGCAGATGTCGGCAAAGCAGCTGATCAAAAAGCGATGGAAGACTTGGTAGAGGTAAGAATAGATGAAAAGAACCCGAATAAGTTCTTTTTGCTCGGTTCGTCGTTGTCCAGCACTGAGAGATTAGACGTCTTGGAATTCTTGACCTCTAACATCGAAGTGTTCGCCTGGACACCCTACGACATGCCAGGCATTGATCCAAAATTCATCTGTCACCAACTCAATGCCCACCCATTCGCCAGACCAATCATTCAGCGCACTCGTAGATCGGCACTCCACCACGCCGAGATAGTGGCGGAAGAAGTGGGAAATCTGCTAGAGGCAGGAGCTATCAGAGAGGTGCACTACCCCAGATGGATTTCCAACACAGTCGTGGTGCCAAAGAAGAATGGCAAATGGCGTGTCTGCGTCGACTATAAAACAGTCAACAAAGCATGCCCAAAGGACAGCTTCCCCCTACCACAGATAGATCAACTGGTAGACCTAACGGTGGGGCACGATCGACTTAGCTTTCTTGATGCATACAGAGGCTACCATCAGATCGCCATATACGAACCAGACCAGGAGGTCACGTCCTTTACAACTCCAAGAGGACTGTATTGCTACAAGGTCATGCCCTTTGGCCTAAAGAACGCAGGGGCAACATTCCAGAGAATGGTTACCAAGATGTTTGAGCCGTTGTTAGGCAGAACAATGGAGGCTTGCATCGACGACATGGTGGTCAAGAGCAAGGATAAGAACGACCATCTAAGGGACCTAGGTGAGATATTCCAGATTCTGAAGAGGCACAAGTTGCGCCTTAATGCATCTAAGTGCGCGTTCGGTGTAGAATCTGGCAAATTCCTGGGCTTCCTGGTGACCAACCGGGGTATAGAAGCAGACCCTCCAGATCAAAGCTATTCAGGATCTGGAGAGGCCTAACTTAGTAAAAGAAGTGCAGCACCTCACCGGCATGGCAGCTGCACTTAACCGATTCATTAGCCGGTCGTCAGACAGACTACGACCATTTTTCCAAGCATTAAAAGCCAAGTTCGAATGGAACGAAGAATGCGACCGCGCTCTGGAAAGCTTGAAAGAATACATGTCTTCTCCACCACTGCTTGTCACCCCAATACCTGGAGAAGAACTCTTCCTGTACCTAGCAGTCTCACAGCATACAATTAGCGCAGTGTTGGTCCGTATGGAAGGAATCCAACATCTGCCCATCTTTTATGTCAGCAAGACATTGCTGGGCGCCGAAACAAGGTACTTGCCACTGGAAAAACTGGCCTTGGCCTTGATGATGGCCTCAAGGAAGTTGTCGCACTACTTTCACGCCCACACCATAGTCGTCCTCACAACTTTCCCATTAAAAGCTTTGTTTGAGAGGGTGAACTTTTTTGGGCGAATCTTGAAGTGGGCAGTAGAGTTGGGACAATTCGACATCAAATTCCAACCCAGAACCGCGATAAAGGCCCAAGCTTTGGCAGACTTTGTCGCAGACTTTGTCGACCTGACTGACACAACCGAACTAGGGATGGAAGTTGACACCGGAATAACGCAACCCCTGGTGCACGACACTCAGTCAGACCCCAAGGCAAACCAAAGTAAAGAGAGCAAGGAAGAAGCGAACCATGCTACACCAAGCCAAGACTCACCAACAAATAAAGACTTGGTACAATCAGATAGCGAGGGGCAGACAGCAAGCATGGACCTTGAAGAAAACGCCCGCAACATTCTTGACCCCACGACATCATCTGATCCCTCCACTTGCTGGAAGTTGTTCGTTGGAGAGATGTGGAAGCTCTTCGTGGATGGAGCGTCCAACCGCCACGGCGCAGGGCTCGGTATAGTCCTCATCTCTCCAGACGGCCTAGTAGTGGAGCAGGCAGTCAACCTTAGCTTTCCAGCATCAAATAACGAAGCGGAAAATGAAGCGCTTCTTGCAGGTCTTAGATCAGCATTCTACATAAAGGCTACCGAGCTGATGGTTTACAGTGACTCACAACTGGTGGTAAACCAAATTTCAGGCGACTACGAAGCAAAGGATGACAGGATGGCTAAGTACCAAGACTTAATCAGAAAAGAAATCAAGAAATTTGAAGTAGTAAGGATAGAACAGATTGGCAGGGAGGAAAACAGCAGAGCAGACGAACTAGCAGGCTTTGCTTCAATGGCAGATACTTCCACCCCCCATCCGTTGCTAATTGACTACTTACCAAGACCAAGCGTTGAAGATCCCGAAGCAAAAGAGGTATGTTGCGCCGAGCTAGGCCCCTCATGGATGGATCCCATCATACTGTTCTTAAAAGACGGCGGCTTACCGGAAGAGAATAAAGAAGCCAACAAAATTAGAGCAAAGTCGCAGCGATTCTGGCTCTCCCCATCCATGGCATTGTACAAAAAATCATTCTCAGGACCTTATCTAAAGTGTGTCCACCCCAGCAAAGTTGAAGCATTCTTGTTCGAAATACATGAAGGCGTGTGCGGAAGCCACCAAGGTGGAAGATCATTGGCCTACAGAGCTATTTCGCAAGGATACTGGTGGCCATACATGCAAGCAGATTCGGAAAAGTATGTGAAAAAGTGCGAAAAATGTCAAAAGTTCGCACACCAAATACATCAGCTAGCCAGAGAACTCCTACCATTGACAAGCCCATGGCCCTTTGCAATGTGGGGCTTGGACATCGTAGGACCCCTTCCGACAGCACCCGGCAACAGAAAGTTCTTCTTTGCAGCAACAGACTACTTCACAAAGTGGGTAGAGGCAGAAGCACTAGCATCTATACAGGAGAAAGATGTGAAAAAGTTTGTCTGGCAGAATATCATCACTCAGTTCGGCATACCAAAGGCTCTAATATCAGACAGCGGCACTCAGTTTGATGGTAGAATCTTTAGAGGCTTTTGTGAAGAATACAAGATAGAGTTCTACAACTCCACACCAGCATACCCCCAAGCAAATGGCCAAGCAGAAGCATCAAACAAGGTCGTCCTGGATGGATTGAAGAAAAGGTTAGAAAAAGCAAAAGGCAAGTGGGCGGACGAGCTCCCTCATGTCTTATGGGCTTACCGTACCACACCTCGACGATCTACTGGCCAAACACCTTTTTCCTTGGCTTATGGCATGGAAGCGGTTATCCCACTAGAAGTTGGCCTCCCCACAATTAGAAGTGAAAATTTTGATCCAGACTTAAATAAAGAAGCCATTGCCTTGAAACTCGACCTTGCAGAAGAAAGAAGGGAAAGAGCACTGGTTCACATTGCCACATACCAACAAGAGTTGTCTAGAAAGTATAACAAGACAGTATATCCAAGGCAATTCAAGGTCGGCGATTGGGTACTGCGCAAAGTGATGGGAAACACCTTGGTACCTGGAGATGGCAAGTTAGGGCCCAATTGGGAAGGACCTTACAAAGTGGTTGGATTAGCAGGAAAAGGGGCATACCACTTGGAAGATGAAGACAACAAAGCCATTCCCAGGCCGTGGAACACTGCCAATCTCAAATTATTTTATTTTTAGCTTTTTCTTTCTAGTATGTGTAATTTTTTCTTTCTCAAATAAAACAAGTAGCTTCTTTTCAGTACAATGGATTCATTCTGTAAAAGATTGTTTTAGTGAGTTAGGAACATTGTAAGCATAGTTGGCTGGAATAACCAACACCCTTCCTAAGCCCAGGATAAGGATCCAGGCTGCAGGACGTTTGGTCGGAATAACCAAACACTTTACTCTAGGTTGGCTGGAAAAACCAACTTAGAGGTTGGCTGGAAAAACCAACACCCTCCTAAGCCCAGGATAAGGATCCAAGCTACAGGACGTTTTGGTCAGAATAACCAAAACACTCTACTCTAGGTTGGCTAGAAAAACCAATCTAGAGGTTGGCTGGAAAAACCAACACCCCTTCTAAGCCCAGGATAAGGATCCAGGCTGCAGGACGTTTGGCAGGAATAACCAAACATTCTTTTAAATTGGCAGGAATAACCAATTCAGAGGTTGGCTGGATTAAACCAACTCTTAGTACTCTTCAGCTGAGGTAAGGATCTCGGCTAAAGAGAGTGGTTGGCTGGATTAAACCAACTCTTAGTACTCTTCAGCCGAAGTAAGGATCTCGGCTAAAGAGTGGTTGGCAGGTATAAGTATATTGCAAGATTAAAGACCGAGATAGTTATCTCGGCAAGAAAATATTTATCTGAGTACAAAATGAATGCAGATATGGCACAGACCGAACAGAAAGATGAAAGGTTTTTCATTCAAAAGCAAAACAGAGGTACAATAGTTGGGGACTCAGCCCGGTTACAAACTTTTTTGTCCAACAAAAAGAGGGAAACGTAAAAGCTAGGCAAATAGATCATCAAGATCAGCATCAAGGTCAACCCGGAGCTCGGTTTCAGTCGGAAGCACGGTCTCAGTTGGAAGAACGGTTTCAGTCGGCAGCTCGTTAGTCAGGTCTTCCACCGTTGGCTCCGACTGAATTGACTGATTGGTAGGATCATTGACGACCAGAGTATCGTTGGGCACGGTTTCTTCATCATCATCTGAATCCTCAAGAAATTGCTGCTGAAGGGCAGCAACGTATTCCGCCATAGAGCTCGGTATGAAATATGCACGGGGGTTGAAGACCTCGGTCTCTGGACCATGACCGAGCTGCGCCACAGCCACCCTCCACCCGCATTTGAAGAATAGATCCTTGGCAGCTTCACATTGTTTAATGTAAGTGGCCTCCCCATCCTTGTAACCCCGGAGCTTGACATCATCCACACTCTTCTTCAGCTTCTCAATCTCAGCGTCTTTCTTCTTCTCAAGCTTTGCAAGCTCGTGCAGATACTTGTCTTTCATCACGGCCGCAACCTTTTGTTTGTCTGCCTCAGCCGAGCTAACAAGACCGGTCAGGCGACCATTCTCGGTTTGTAGCTCGGCTATCTGCTTCCTGGCCTCTTTTAGCTCGGCTGTTTTTTCAGTTGCTTCTGCCATGGCTTGCCTTGTCGTTTTACGAAGTTCCAACACACGCTTGTGAGTGATGTGGTTCTTCTGCAGGGCCTATGAAAGAATGGAGAGAAACTTATGACAAAATCGAGCAGAAAGTTGGAAAAATTATAAAGACAGGAGGAACTATTTACTAGGATCATTGATTTCGTTGCCGACCGGATGGCCTTGAGCTCGGTCAAATGGTTGTGATGCTCCATATCAAGGGGCAGACATACACTCTTAGCCAGATTGAAGGCTAGCATATGGTCTTTGTCAGCCACCACTGAATCAGTGTCACGGATAGCACGGTTTTGGAAAATCATTTTTGGAGTCCATTTAGAAGAGCTAGCTCGGTCCGAGCGCGCAAGCGGTGAGCTTGGTGGAGTGGTCTGGGGAAGGATAAGTTCTTCTTCATCGACAAGGCGTTGCTCGGTTGTTGTAGTCCGGGCACGCTTGCTTGCCCGGGATGACGAAGGTTGTTGGCTTGGAAGAGCCACCACGGTCTCCTGAGTTTGACCGGCTGGTGGTACCTCAGTTTGGTTTGTTTCGGTTAGGAGGGCCCTTATTCTATTCCTTTTTGCCATCTCTTGTTCGGCAGTTAGGGGGACGAGATTGATTTGAGGCAGGTTTGCGTCCGGTTCAGGAGAGGCTTCTAGCAAAAAGTCTGTTACTCTGGCTTTTCGTCGGCTGCTGTATCTATACGTCGGTTCAAAATTCAGTAGCTTGGCCCAACTTCTTTCAGAATACCGCAGTGCAGCGCGAAGTGTGTCTAGATTGGGGTAACTGTATAGTGACTTAAGGTGGGCTGCATCTGCATAAAGAAGACAACTGTCAGTTCGGTTTAGGAGTAGGAAACCGAAATAAAGAGAAGCATGCAAAGAAGCCGAGGTAATTATACCGGGGGTTCCTTTATTCTAGTTTATTCGGTCACCAGGGATCTGGGCTTGGTGGTCTTCAAAATTCCCAGATACCCAGAAAAAATCATCATCGTTCAAGTCTTTATCCGGTGTGTCCTTTATTATTTTCTCTCGACGGCGGCGTATTCTTAGATAATAGACCCAGCCGTCTTCTTTTGATCCTATGGAATATTGATGGAAGAGTTCGGCTAACCCGAGGTTAATGCCAGCTCGGCGATTTAGCTCGACTATACCATTTATTATGCGGTATGAATTTGTGGAAAGCTGGGTGGGACATATCCTAGTTTGCCTAAGGAATTCACAAAGTAAAGCCTGTACAAGGAATCTTAGTCTGGTTTCTATAATGGATAGAAGGGTAAAAGGCACAAAACCATGGTTTCCCATGATGTGACATCTTGCTTAGCTAAGTGAAGTGGACATCGTCAGGAATGTTATACTCCCTTCGGAATTCGGCCAAGCCACCAGGTGTGTCTACTAAAAACCTATATTTACCCATTTTCTCTTAAGTTATGAATAAATTAAACTTGTGTTAGCTCGGTCGGAGAAAGATGCTGAGTAGCTCGGTTGAGCGCTCAAGGAAGTGCCTGGGCAACCTAAAGTCTGCAAAGTGAAAAACAGAAGTGTTAAGCACAGATCGTGGGACCGTGCTAAAAGAAATAAAGGCAAGATAGATATTGTCCTGGCTCGGTTTGAGCAAGGGGTTCGATAGCTCGGTTTGTGCAAAGGGTTTTTGTAAACCCGGTTTGCACAAAGGATTTGTTATCTCGGTTTGTGCAAGGGTTTTGTTAGCCCGGTTAAGCCTCTAGGGGCAGCGCTCTTAGTTCGGTTGAACAACAAAGGCTAGTTTAGCCCCAAGTTATAGCTCGGCCGTGGTTAAGACTATCAAGCACACTGTTACGCAAACTTAGTACGGTTTGTTAGCTCGGCTAAGGTAAATCAAAAGATGGTTTGACTTGTTGAAACTATTGGTATAGCATGAAGTGTTAGTTCGGTTGAATGGTCTGGCTAGATTGACATCAACTACAAAACAACTTTTTACTCCGGTTACATCGTGATTTTGGATCAAATACAGCGTTCTACAGGTTGTTTCATGAATACAAAGTGGTTCTTACAAGGTTTTTTCCAGAAAATGCAAGGCATAGCACAAAATGGAAAAAATGTGTTTTGCAAAAATACAAACAATATGCTATGAATCAGAACAAAGACGAAAACAAACAAAAAGAGAATAGATTTGTGTTACTTACCAAGGTAAGAGGAAGGAAAGGGAGGTAGGAAGCAGCCACGGACACGAGCTTCACAGTTGCAAGGTTGGAAGAACAATGGAGGCTCGAAGAGAGAGAGAAGGAGATGAATAGTGGTATGAGTGATTCAAATGGGAGTGAAAGGGTTTGTTTTGTGAAAAGAGAAGGGCTAAAGACGGGAACTGTTCAAAAAACACGAGGTACGAAGACGGCGTGACAGCTGCCTTCAGCCAATGAGAGCATGCCACGTGTCCTTGGAATGAAAGGCGATTCAGTTACTGTGATTGAAGAGACGTTTTGACCGGACAAGCAGAGCCTGGTGTGAAATTAGCTGGGCTGGAGAAGCTTAGGAGTTTTAGCTCGGCTGGAAAGGCTAAAGGGTTTTTAGCTCGGCTGCAAAGGCTTAAAAACTTTAGCTCGGCTGATAGACAGGTAATCCCTATCATGTTGTGCAGATGGAATTAAGGAGCAATTGTGAGGGTAATTTATGTGAAAATTGGGCCGAGCTGGGCAATGGGTCGTTATGGGCCACAATATGAAGGGCTGAGTAAAAAGGCCTTAAGATTAGACCGGTCCCAGAGAGCCTATTTGTTATCTCGGTCCAGGAGAGCGCTGCGGATAGCTCGGTCGCCAGGGTGCCGCACTCAGAGTTAGTCAGGTCGTGGCATAGTGAAGCTAGCTCGGTCAGACCTAGCTAATAGTTAGCACGGTCTAAGCAATATTATGGTCAGTACTGGGAAAACCGAGGTAGGAGTAGAGAATGGAAGAACCGAGGTAGAGTTATCTCGATCTAGTCTGCAGCTTAGCATAGCTATGCTTACCTCGGTCATATTGGAGTCCGACCATGGTAAAACCATCTCACTTGGTTTAAGCAGTGAAGGGGGTGTTGAAGGATCAGCATTATCTTTCAGGAGTATGACTACTAGGAGGACTCTGCATGGAGGAGTAAGAGTCCTACTAGGATTGTGCCACACGGAACCTACAAAAGCTCACAACATCACCTTTGGAGAGGTAACACAACTTTGATTCCCGAATACATAGAGCTTCTTGTCTATTTGTCTATTTTGCTGACTTAGGCATCGGAGAGGTATCCGGCACACACCCGCCGGCTAGCTCACGTTTGTGTTTTCAGGGAGTAAAGCGACGACGTAAGGATGAGTGCAATCTTGATCAACAGGATTATATGAGAAGGTTTATTTCTTTCCCGTACAATGAAGGAAATAGTTACCAAAATATCTCTAATAGTTACCAAAATATCTCTAATAATAATAGGATAAAGCGCATTAATATTAACATTGACAGTGTGAATGGAATGTTACGTTGTCAAATATGAATGCTCACACCATTAAGTTCCTAAGGGTTTAAATAATATTTATAAGGATAAAACTGTTCAAAAAATACCTTAAATATGAGAATTATGATTTAGTTAATCAAATGTCCAAATAACATGACTTATTGAAATATAAGAGTATGTTATATATGAATAAAAAATATAAGTATTTGAAATTCTTAATAAATTTTTCATTAAAATTTTGAGTATATATTTACTATTATTCGGTCCAAGATACACAATTACACCCATATTCATACCGTCAAAGTAACATAACAACATAGCTTTCATTGAATGAATGCAAATTTCAAAGAAAATAACACTGTATTTGGATATAAATTTCAATAGAAATTTGAAAATAAAAGAGAAATGGAAAAAAGAAAAAAAAAGTTAACTTATATTTTATTAACAATTGTCTCACTTTTTTCTTTTTCTTTTTCTTTTTTTATATTATTATTATTATTATTTTTAAATTCATAACCAAATCTATGATTCAAAGAGCTTGATTTATAAAAGGAAACGGAACTTAATACATTTTTACCCCTCAAACGATATCGAAAATATCTCGATCTAGATATGAATGCTAAAATTTCAACACCATCAATCTTACTCAATCCGAAGTCATGGTGAGATAGAGATATTTAACTTTGAATGAAGGGTGTACATAAAAATTTTGCAGAAACATGAAAAAATCATGAAAGGAGGAAACACTTTCCTTTAATCTTGTATTGATGCCAAGAAAGTCTACGAAAATGTTCACAGAAACTTAAAGAGCACATAATTTAAATACATAAGTTTGCAAAATAAAAAGAGATACCTTAAGATCCCAAGATTTTAGCACCATGTGCAATTTTAAATCTCTTTCCTTGTCACTAACAAGATTCACAAGAATTTCCAAAATCAGTTTTCTTCAGCTTTGCATATCTTAATGTCTTATCAAACTTTAAGAATAAAAAAAGTAAAAAGCTGTGGTAAAAGGGGTTTCAGAATACTCTTGGATCCAGGTAAACGCTCTTGATCCTCGGGTTGCTATCTGAAATAGGAATGAACACTTCAGTCGGGATTGTCGAAATTAGCACTCCGATGAACAAGTTAGTATCCTCTCAAGTTTTTCTCCTATTTCAAGTTATCTTTTTTGTTTTCACTTACATCAATTTGGTTGATACTCCTCTTTTTTATATTGCTCTCTAGGGGTCCACTTTCCCATCATCACCTTTCGCCATCACATCTGGGACCCCCAGATGTGCTAGAAGATTTACCGAATACTTAGCCCACGGATAGATTCTACTTGACCTTGGTCTTGTTCAGATGGATCTGGTCATGTCGAGTTACCCTCACTAGTCTTCTTGGCATCCTCTTTGAGCAACTCACCTGAGCAGTCACTTTTATTCGACTCCCACAATTGCCCCCCAAACATCCGAATAACATATTTACTCGGTTTGTTTGGTTTCTCGGCTAGCAGATCAAACAAAATCCTTAAAAGTTAGAGATACAGCGGTTGCACTCCTTTTCGTACTGATTCATTAAAGCAGACGCGTTAATCATTACAGCTTCCTGCCCCTTTGTATTTGACATTCATTTAATGCGATTTGAAATTTGTACATCCGTATACTCTTGAAACGAAAGGACATCGACATCCTTTGAGCATTCTTCATTCCAACCTTCTTTGAGACCTTTGCAACTCTGCTTCCCACTATTCATCTTTGTCCTCAACCTGTAAGTCCTCATTTCTCTTCTCACACTATTCTTCATTCTAGTTCCCTGCGTGTTTTTGCTTTGTTTTATACACTTTGTTTTCATTCCGTCTCAAATGGCGAGGCAGTTGAAAGCTCTCCTCTCAAAGGATTGAGTTGCAGCATTCCGTCGTCACTTTCCAATCCCAGATGACGTCCACCTACCCCTTATCGTAGACAATGTGGTGGATGTGCAGAGGGCTAACATGAACATGATTATTTTCCCACTCTTGGCAATCACTGAGGGTGGAGTTCGATTCCCCCTTCACCCTTTCCTAAGGACTGTCCTATGTTATTGGGGACTGATTCCCTCCCAACCTAACGTGAACTTCTACTGAATAATCATGGGTATAGTAGAATTGAACCGCCGACTAGGTAAGCCTAGGGATCCCAGCTATTCGGCATTGCTACGTCATGGAAAAATCAACCAGTCGGTAGGGCTGCTACTTCTTGAGAGCCAAAGACATTGATCACCACTTGGTGACTATGCTCACCAGCTCTGGCAAAAGGGTTGATGACGTTATGGTCGCCGTTCAAGGTAATTGGAAATTCGGCGAGGGAGAAGATCGCCAAGACCCAATGCCAAGGCGAAAAGGCGAGCCAGGTGGCCGACTATAAATGTTATGTTTTACATTAAAAATTCATTCGGCTTAACTATTAGATGCTGAATTCATTCTGTCTTGCAGGCAACGACTTAAAAAGAACATTGACATCGGCAGACGAAGCCGTCCTTGAACAAGTGAAGGCAGCTCTCAATTACAAAAGTCGTGCAAACCTTCAAGGTCAAGGGCGAGCAGCCCATGTCTTGTTGAAGTACGATTCTACATACTCCACTTTCTCAGCCGCAGATAATATCCCCGTGTCGAGAGGTAAAAAGCAACTCACTACACTCATATTCCCTAGTTACAAAAGCCTAAGGGATATTGGTGTCGAGGGTTTTGATGCTGATGCCAGCGAACAAGTCGGGGAAGACACGCAATCAGAAGGCGGTGCGGAGGACCAGAAGCTGAATAGGGAGATTGACTTAGCATTTTAGCACATCAGCCCTAACCATACTGATAACCTTTCTACTTCTGGCCGAGTAGACTTATTCATCCTAAGGACGATATTTTTACCAGTTTGGAAGATCTACCAGGCACCGAATCAGAGGCCGAAGAGATGGAAGGAGAATCTCTCGCCTAAATCGCCAGAAGATGGAATATTGAAAGGATGGTGGCCAAGTGACAAGGTAGCAATTCTGGGGGGAGCCAAGTAACTCCTACACACAAGGATCCTCCAGAAGAGACGGCCCGCCAAGCGATTGTTGCCGAATTGGCTCTTGAGTAACAGACAGAAGTTATTGAAGCCAATTTTCCAGGGCAGAAGCGACCTGTCGAGATAGGGGCCTACCCATTTGAGGCGCCGATTGATAAACGGCCTAGGTTAGAGATACCGCCTGTCACGGATAGTTCATCTGAGCCATTCATCATTTAACCACGAATGAAGAATGCGCTGGTTCTAGCTAGCGGGTCAACAATCAAAGATCCGATTGTGGCTCTTAGTGTGGCTTCGGCTCTCTCACTTCCAGCAGATAAGGCAACTTTTCGTGCCAAACCAGATGTCATCTCGATTGCTCTGGCGGTGCCGTCGGCCATACTGGTAAGTTTTGATAAAATGTTCGACTTTCTAAAATTTCCTTTTTGAATCCGACTAAAGTCTTGACTTTATTGCTGTCAGACAACGGGAAGGCTTGCCGAGATCGGTCGTTGGTATTACGATGCCGTAGAGCAACTCGGTATCCTTGAAGGCCAACTTGAAGTTGAGAAAGACAAGGTCGTTACTGCTGTCATTGATTTAGCTGTGGTAATAGCTAAGGCAAAAGAAGAGCAGATGAAAGCCATTGCTACTGAGGAAAAATTGCAGCACGCCGATATGCTTTGTAAGGCTGCCGAAGAAAGGGAAAATTTGATAGACAGCTCCCTCAAGTCGGCTCAAGAGGAAGTATCAAAACTCAAGGCTGTGCTTGAGGTGGAAAGAAAGGCGAGAGAGCTTGCTGCGGCGGATGCGGCCAAAGCTTTTAACACCGAAAAGCTTAAGGCCAAGGAAGCATATGCTGATGAAGCCTTGAAGTTCAAGAATCGAGGTTTCAAGCATGGATGGCTCAAAGCTTTGGCCGCCGCCAATGTGACTCTCGATCAGCTGATTCCCTACGAGCAGTTGGAAGTAGAACCGCTGGAATCGGATCCAGAGGAATTCGACTTCTGATCTACCAATTTTGTAATAGATATATTTGTTTTTGTTTTTGTTCAACTATTTATTTTGACCAGCCGTTTTTGTAATAGATATATTTTTGCATTGTTAAACGATTTAGGCTTTGTACTAGGGCCATTTTCATATATAAAGTGTCGAATGTACCTGTGTAGTTTATTAATGAAAATGTCCATTTTGCTTATAAATCTGTGAGTGAGTATGCCTTGTTTGGTTAGTGATAATAAAAATAAGAATAGGAATAATAAAAATGAGAAAATTACCAAGTGGGGCAATTGTACTAATTCAGAAGATACATGTTAAAGCTGAACAGATTAATAAATTTGCCTTTGCCCCAGTTGACCGCTGAGCGTCACCGCCAAATACAATCACGGTATGTTCAGGCATTGGTTTTAATGCGGCAAAAATGTTAAGAAGGACCATATGAACCAGTGGTGCACTAAAAATGGTTCAGTGCCGAATAGATTAATTAATCTGCCCTTGCCCCAACTCACTGAGCATAGCCGCTGAATACAATCTACAAGCAGCTTATGGGGTCGGGTGGGGCACCTGTCTAAATTCAGCAAAACTAATAAAGAGCCGAATAGATTAATAAATCTTCCTTGCCCCAGCTGACCACTGAGTGTAGCTGCCGAATATAATTTGAAAGTAACTTATGGGGTCAGGTGGGGCACCTGTCTAAATTCGGCAAAACTAATGAAGAGCCGAATAGATTAATAAATCTGCCCTTTGCCCCAGTTGACCACTGAGCGTAGCCGCCGAATACAATCTGAAAGCAGCTTATGGGGTTAGGTGGGGTACCTATCTAAATTCGGCAAAACTAATGAAGAGCCGAATAGATTAATAAATCTACTCTTTACCCCAGCTGACCACTGAGCGTAGCCACCGAATACAATTGGAAAGTAGCTTATGGGGTCAGGTGGGGCACCTGTCTAAATTCAGAAAAACTAATGAAGAGCCAAATAAATTAATAAATCTGCCCTTGCCCAGCTGGCCACTGAGCGTAGCAGCCGAATACGTAAGTAGGCGGTGACCGCGGGCACTTCGTTATCGTACCCGCAATTAATATGCGGGGTAGCAAGGTGCGTGTGGGGCCTGTGGACTCTTTAAATAGATGGTGGTAAGAGTGTGACTGGATTACGTATGTCTAGTAGAGTATTCTTCAACAGCAGAGGCGAGGGAAAAACACTAGCTGACCTGGAAGCAGAAATGAATTGCGGAACTGGTGGAGACTCTTCATGTATAAGTAAAATGGTGTCGGAGGAACGAGAGAGACATCGGTCCCGCCGTTGTCGAAGCAGGTCCCCAAGAGGGGACGAGGTAGAAAAATCACCAATGAGTGGGGCGCAACTGCGAGGGAACTCTAGGACTGAGAGAACTGGGAGTGCCCATGCCTCAACACGAAATGAACCAACTAGGCCACCACGCGCGCTAAGTTTTTCACTATTTGTTGGGAACAAACAAATGATCGAAGCGGATTCAATTATTCGTGATCTGAATGTGGCAGTAGAGTTTACTCGGCAAATATTTCCACCCGAAGTACAGCTGTCAATGGTCAGTCGGGCTGATTACAAAAATTTTCGAGAGGACGTCCATGGAGCGGTCAACGGACTATATACCGCCTATGAGATTAGCATGCACCTTCGCGTTGTGCGAAAAGAGATCGAACAAAAAGACAACTGGATTCAGAACTTGGAGCACCGCGTAGAAAAGGCCGAGAGCAAGTTGAGAAAGGCGAAGCCTGCCGAGACACAATCGGCAAGTCAGACGAACCCAGTCGTGACAGACAGAGTAAACCAGCGCCTACTTGATCATGCCATAGCTGATCGAGATATGGCAAGCATATTCTCAAAAGAGGCGATAAGGACGCGGGCCTATGAGCAAGGCTTTTTTGATGGCTAAAAGATCGACATTGAGAAGACCAGGGAAAAGTTGGCAGATGACGTTTGCCGATGCAAGAACCGTGGCTTTAAGTATGGATGCATTAAGGCTTTGCAAGCCGTGGGTGTCGATTCAGCGTGTTCATTGTACCAAAGTTATAAGGTCCCCTTCAAGGCTTATTATGAGGTCGAAAAGACTGATGACGAAGAAGGAGGTGCCAACCAGGAGAAGGCCTAGATAACCAGAAACATATTGTATTTCTTAGTCTGTTGGTACCCATGTATTTGCATATATTGTAAAAAATAAATATCCTTTGTGCTTGTTTGTTTGACATTTTGGTTGTCCCTATCAGAAATGTGTGTTTGTGGTCTCATGCCATCTTCTTGCTCCTAGCTTATTAATGCATCTTTAGAATTGTTTTTCTATCGACCGTTGCAGTTTAATTACTAACTTTCCCTGACTTAGGCAACGCTGATCCAATAATCCTTGCAGCAAGCACTTTGAATTCGGTGCCGATTGTGATCATGCACGAAAAGCGCTCTGAATTCGTAGTCTTTGGTTTGGCCAATCGTGATCATGCACGAAAGGCGCTTCGAGTTCGGAGGCTTATTCAGCCAATTGTGATCATGCACGAAGGGCACACCGAATTCGGAATCTTTGTTTTAGCCAATCGTGGTACACGATAGGCGCTCCGAATTCAGAGGCTTATTTCGTCCAAATATGACCATGCATGAAGGGCGCTCTGAATTCAGAGTCTTGCTTATGGCCAATCGTGATATACATGAATGGCGCCTTGAATCCAGAGGCTCATTCAACCCAAATGTAAACATACACGAATGGTGCTCTGAATTCGGAGTCTTTGTTTTGGCTAATCGTGGTATACATGAAAGGCGCTCCGAATCCAGAGGCTTATTCGACCTAAACATGACCATGCACGGAGGGCGCTTCGAATTTGGAGTCTTGCTTATAACCAATCGTGATATACACGAAGGGCACTCCGAATTCGGAGTCTTTGTTTTGGCCAATCGTGGTATACATGAATGGCGCTTCGAATCTGGAGGCTCATTCGAACCAAATGTGAACATGCAAGAAGGGCGCTCCGAATTCAGAGTCTTTGTTTTGGCCAATCGTGGTATACACGAAAGGCGCTCCGAATCCGGAGGCTTATTCGGCCCAAACGTGACCATACACGAAGGGCGCTCTGAATTCAGAGTCTTGCTTATGGCCAATCGTGATATACATGAAGGGCGCTCCGAATTTGGAGTCTTTGTTTTGGCCAATCGTGGTATACACGAAAGGCACTCTGAATTCAAAAGCTCATTTGGCCCAAACGTGAGCATGCACGAAGGGCGCTCCGAATTCGGAGTCCTTGTTTTGGCCAATCGTGGTATACACGAAAGGTGCTCCGAATCTAGAGGCTCATTCGGTCCAAACGTAAGCATGCATGAAGGGCACTCCGAATTCGGAGTCCTTGTTTTGGCCAATCGTGATATACACGAAAGGTGCTCCTAATCCGGAGTCTTATTCGGCCCAAACGTGACCATGCATGAAGGACGCTATAAATTCAGAGTCTTTGTTTTGGCCAATTGTGGTATACACGAAAGGCGCTCCAAATCCGGAGTCTTATTTGGCCCAAACGTGACCATGCATGAAAGGCGCTCTGAATTTGGAGGCTTATTTGGCCTAAATGCGACCATGCACGAAGGGCGCTCCAAATTCGGAGTTTTACTTATGGCCAATTGTGATATACACGAAGGGCGCTCCGAATTCGGAGGCTTTTTCATCATTCAATCATTTTCAATGAGACGACAATAAAAAAGGCATACTATATTGCGGAATACATAGATGCATACATGTTTGTGTAGCAGCAAAAATCAAAAGCGAACTAGCATATCGTACAAGTTGGCTTAATGATCAAAATTTACGCAAGTGGATCGAATTCTAGGGGCGTGGTAAACTTCTGCCAGCCATGTCTGAAAGCCGATACGCCCCCGTTCCGGCAATCGAATCAATCTGGTAAGGACTATCCCAGTTGGGGCCTAATTTACTGTCTACCGGATTTGTAGTAGCAGGAAGCACTTTCTTGAGAAGCAGTTCTCCAGGTGCATAATGGCGTAATTGCACGCGCTGGTTATACGACTTGGCGAGCTCCTACTGATACCGCGCCATGCATGCAAGAATATGATCTCGGTGTTCTTCAATCAAAGTCAGATCTAAGGCCAACATCATGCCATTACGCCCCATGTCAAAAACCTTTGATTTCAATGTGGGCAGGGCGATTTCAAGGGAGATAATAGCCTATGTCCCAAAGTACAAGGCGAACGGCGTTTCTCCAGTGGACCGCGTCAAAGTGGTACGATGAGCCCACAATACACTGGGCAACTCTTCAATCCACTTGCCTTCGACTTTCTCCGATCGTTTCTTAATTCCGTCCAGGTTCACTTTATTAGAGGCCTCAGCCTGACCATTGCTTTGCGGGTACGCCGGTAAGGAAAAATAGGGCAGGATACCGTATGTATTGCATAACTTCCGATAGACGCCACAATCGAATTGGGTGCCGTTGTCAGATACCAGTGTTCTCGGTATGCCGAATCGAGTTATAATGTTTTTCCATACAAAGCATTTAACATCGACATCTCGGATATGTGCCAATGCTTTTGCTTCAACACACTTCGTGAAATAGTCTGTTGCGACGATCAGGAATCGTTTGTTTCCCGAAGCCCGCGGTAATGGTCCGACTATGTCAAGTCCCTATTGAGCGAACGACCAAGGACTAGTAACGAAATTTGATTCTTTGGCAGGCAGGTGAGTTAATGGGGAAAACTTTTGGCATTGTTCGCATTTTTTTACATAGTTCTCGACATCAGTACGCATGGTTGGCCAATATATCCCTGTGTTACGGCTTGGTGGGCCAATAAGCGTCCTCCAGAGTGGGCACTGCAACTGCTTTCATGTATTTCGACCAAGAAGTCCTCAACTTTGTCTGGGTGATCACATTCCAAATATGGCTTAGAGAGAGATTTTTTGTAAAGCTTTCCCTACGGATCTAGATAATATCGCAAGGCATTATTCCGCAATTTGTGGGCTTTTTTCTTATCTGTTAGGAATTTCTCTGAGGAAAGAAATGCAGCGATAGGGTCCATGCAACTCGGTCCTGACTCAATGATGTTAATCTGAACTGGTTCAGAAGAAGTGATACTCGGCTTTGGGATGAACCCTACTTCGATGGTTCGTTTGACTTCTGAGTTAATGGCGGAAGCTAGGCAAGCAAGGGCATCCGCATGCGTGTTTTGATCCCGGGTTATCTGATTCAGCTCGTGATGGTTGAGTTTCATGAGCAAGGAATTTGCCGTTTTCATGTAGGCTGTCATTCAGTTATTTTTAGCCACATATTCCCCTTTCAACTGGTTGATGACTAACTTTAAGTCACAGAAAACATGTTACGGTCGTGCACCAAGATGAAGTGCGTTACGAAGGCCAGTTAGCAATGCTTCGTATTCGGCCTTGTTATTTGATGCATCGAAACCTAGTTTGATTGCCTGCTCGATTATTGCCCCTTCGGGGGTCATGATTACTACGCCTGCACGGCTGCCATGTTGGTTGGATGATCCATCACAGTACATTTTCCAGATGTCTCCAACATACATTCTCCAATCGGGTTGAGGTTGAAGGTGGACTTGATCAGACTTGAAGTCGGCGCCATATCCTGTGAACTCGGTTACAAAGTTAGCCAGCACATGCCCCTTAATGGCCTTTCTGGGCAAAAACTAGATGTCATACTGGCCGAGTTCCAAAGCCCATTTAGAGACTCGCCCCGATGCTTCCGCGCTACAGAGCGCTGCTCGGAGAGGATAGTCCGTTAATACCCCTATGGTATGAACCTGAAAATAGTGCATCAACTTTTTGGTAGCCACCACGAGAGCTAGGATAAGCTTTTCCAGTGGTAGGTATCATGTTTCAGCATCAACTATTGCCTTGCTTACATAGTAGATTGGTCGTTACTCCCGGACTTCCTCCTTTAGTAACACAGCGTTGACTACCCGGTCGGATATCGCCAGATACAAGATGAGCGGATCGCCTGGCAATGGGGTTGCCAAGAGTGGCACTGTAGCTTGACTTTTCGTGCTCCTTTTGGATACAATCAGCCCTACAGTTCGGACTCCCGTGGTTTTGAATTTGATTCCACAAGTACAATGTGAAATAGATAAACACAAAAGAGTCCAAATCCAACAAATCTTTTGAAAAATCGATTTTGAATCAAAATGCCAAAAATTGACTGTTTTGCCAGATACAGAGTCGCTACCTAAATATTTTTAGAAAATTCAGAAAACCCAAGACTCGTGTCAAAGGCCACGTGTCCGTCATCACCAAGAGTGTATCGGCTCGAGAACTTAGATACAAGAGGTACAGGTCATGAATTGAGCACCCCGGCTCGCCCGATCAAAGATCGGCCTCTGCTAATCATGATGTGATTATTATTTACATTATATGCTCCTATTCCGATTATTAGGCTAACTTTACTATGTGATGCACACAAGTATAGACTAATTTGTAAAAATTGGAACATTTGATTTCATGTTTGTTTTGAAAAAGAGTTTATAAATGTGCTACTTAAAAAAGTGGGCTCAAATGTACATTAATCAAACTATCCCAATTTAAGCAACTAGTCTTCATCCACAGGCATTCAAACAGTTTATCATATAAGCACTTAGCCTCATGGTAATCATGCTTGACATGGCAATAACCACACTTATACAAGATGCTAAAGCAATAAACGCTCACCTAGTACTCCAAGCCAAAAAAGATGAAAGAGTTAGAAAAATGCATGATCCTAACTATGCAATATGACTAATGCAACACATGCGGTATGCAATTACTAAGCTCAACTACTAACATGGCATATGAATCAATATGATAGTATGCGGTAAGACAAGTATTCAAAGAAGTATTTAGCTAACAAATGCAAGTTAGAATGATGCGCCGAGCTCAATGTATGCAAAATAATGAATGCAAGGCATGAAAAATGCTAAAGAAACAGGATGCTCTAATCTAATTATCATAAGCAGGTAAATAAAAGGGAGAAAAACGTGGGATTGGAAGACATACACGTTATTACAATTGTGCCCTCGTGCAGGAGGCTCTGAATAAACTAACTAGCTAACTAATTACTACGAATTAACTAACTATTACAAACCAAATGGAATAAACTAATTACGCTAACTAGCTAATTAAATAATTACAACGCAAAATTAATTAATCTAACTCATTAATTAATTACAACAAATTAACTAGCTACTCTAATTAATAAATAATTACAACACAACGTGAATTAATTATGCTAATTAATTACAACACCAAATATAAGTCCACAAGCGAATGGGCCTCGGTAAATAAGGGAACTGCTCATGCATGCACGAATTTCCACCTGAAAAAGCCACTGTTCTGCTGCCAGAATACCTCTGTTGCACAGTTAGAACATCTTTTCACCTCAGCCTCTGCTCTGTTCTGTTCCAAAAAGTCACTGTTAAATTTGACAAAAGTGGCCGGCAGGCTAGAAGTAGTGGCCGACCGGCCATAAAAGGTAGCCTGCCATCCAAAAAAGTTGGCTGGCCGGCCACCAAAGTCTGATTCTTTCTCCTGCAATAGAGAGCAAACAGAGCACAAACAGGGCATTCTCAAGGTATGTTTGTATACCTTACCCCTCTTTATCATCAAACGGCTCAAAAGAGTGGTAAACTCGATTCACAATCCATCAATCGATGCAATTTCATTGCATGATGGCCTATGAATGAAGGGGTACAATTTCAATAAATGCACAAGTAAAGACTCTCAAAAACCTCCTCCCTGTCATGAATTGATCAAAGGAAGTGGTTGACAATGACTCTTGAACCGTTTTCATCACTAACGAGCATGAAACAACTCAAGACTCAAGGGTTCAATTAATGTCCGATTGAACCTTAACCAAGTTATTATTTTGCCTCATTTTTTGTCCTAATTTTATTACTCCATTTTAATTACCAACCATTCCTTAGTTCATTGAGTCCAAAAGTGAGTTTATGTCCTCTAAGGGAAAGAAGCATCAAACCAAGAGTCATTTTGGGCATGAGAGAGACATCATGTCGTTGATAATGAACCCTTGAAGGGATTAAACCATTAAACACAATACCTCAATTTCATGCTTTAAACAAGCACTTGGCTTGAAGCAACTTTCAAAACAAAGAAAAAGCCAAGAAATGAGGGAGGTTGTAGAGGTGATTAGAGATGAATACAAGTATGGAAAGCAAGAAACAAACACTATCAACTCAAATAGGTTGGTGGCTAAGGCCTAAACCACCAAGCCTGTGAGGACCATTACATTACAAGCATGCTATACACAACTCAAATGCAATGAACAACTAAAAATAGTCCTAAAACATTCGTAAAGTAAGTAAAAATAGTGCTGGAAATGAAGAATAAAGAGCTAAAAAAATAAGCTACAATATGGAGCCAGTTAATCTAGTAAATAAGTACAAGGAGGGAAGGCTACCCCTTCCATTTTTAGGACCTCAAAACATGGTTTTAGCCTCTAAAAAACCTCTGAAAATTAGTATTAAAAAGCTCAAAAAAAGTTGACAAAGAGGTGGGAAACATAAGGGTAAAGGCCTAAGAAGCTAGGTGCAAAGAAAGGTGATCGACCCCTCCACCCTTATTGGCCTTAAACCACAATTTTCAGCCAAAAAATACAGAGTTTTAAAAGCCCAAAAACAGTCTAAAAATAGTAGGAAAAATAGCAAATAAATCACAGAAACAAGCCAAGACTTATACCTCTTGAAGAGAAGAACCCCTTTCTAAGCAAGAAATCAACACTTACACACCCTCAAGAGCTCAAAGTAAGCTCAAAAGTACCTTAGCTCAAAGACCACAATGTTTGGTTTAGAGTGTATAGGCAAAAGCTTAAGAACTTGCAAGAGAGAGAGAGAGAGAAGAGAGAGAGAGAGAGAGAGAGAGAGAGAATTGTAGAGAGAGAAAGTGTTTTTGCTCTAAATTTTCTAACCCTCCAAAATGAAAGGGGAGGTCCTCTATTTATAGAAAAACATGAAACTTCCTCAGAAACATCCATGCATACACGTGTGAGCAAATGCAAGCACCTGTGGAAACAATTGGCATAAATATTTGCACGAACACACAAGTGGCCGCCAGGCCACAAATGATGGCCGACAGACCACACAGATGGCCGACAACCTTCATAAGTGGCCGGTAACCAGTATCAGTGGCCGGCAACCCACATAAATGGGCCTATAGGTCCTAGGGTGTTTAGGCTGGAAAAATTGTTGTTTTGGTCCAAAAACAAGGCACAAGGTGTATAGGCTTTAAGGGCTCAAAGCTGTGACATTTCCCTGAGGACTTCGAGCACTTGACAAGCATAAACAAATTCATCATTAGGTGCACAATCAATGGCGCCCAAGTCGTAAAGGCAGTCAAAAATGGGTTGTCTATAGTTGCCCTTCTTTGACAGAACTCGAAGTCATGAAATGACATGAGTGAATGTCAAAGCCCGAAGACGACCTATTTTGACAAGGCCTTAAGACTTGGACAAACAAACAAGACATAAATGAAATTGGCTAAATCAGCTAGATGGGCGTGCTTTTCCTTGGATTTCACCACGATGTCATCGATGTATACGTCTATGGTGCAGTCGAGTTGTTCCTTAAACCAACCTCTGGTATGTTGCCCCCGCATTCTTTAGTCCGAAAGACATGACCTTGTAGCAATAGGTTCCCTTTGAGGTAAGGAATGCGGTCTTTTCCTGATCCTTTAGATGCATGGAAATTTGGTGATAACCCCTGTAGGCATCCAAGAAGCTTATGCGTTGATGATGCGCCATTGCGTCCACAAGTTGGTCGATTCTGGAAAAAAGGAAAGCAATCCTTGGGACAGGCCCTATTCAAGTTCGTGAAATCCACACAGACGCGCCAAGATCCAATTTTCTTCTTTACAACCACAGTATTGGACAGCCACGTGAGATAAGTTACTTCATGAATTGCCTAGGCATCAAGCAACCTGTCAACTTCATCAAGAACGGCCGATGCATGCTCCACGACTGACCGCCGAATTTTCTGAATGATTGGTTTGACTTTTGGGTCGACGTTTAAGCAGTGTTAGGCCACGACTGGATCCACCCCCGGCATTTCATATAGTGTCCAGGCAAATTCGTCGATGTTGCCGAGTAAGAAGGAAACCAGCTCGCGTCTTTCAACTTCATTCAAGGAAGTGCCGATCATGAAAAACTTGTAAGGGTCCCCATTGATTTCGACCCGATCAAGGTCTTTAGTTGCCTTCTCGCTAGGGGTTTTCTCAATGTCCTCGAGGCTTTCCCGATCCGATACTTTAATCGAGTTCATTTCTAGTTCCTTTGGCTGTTTTGCAAAAGTAATAAGATAGCATGCTTATGTCGATTTCTGAGAACCCCGAGTTTGCTCAATGCCATATTCAGTTGGAAAGTGGAGTAGTTGATGGTAGGTGCTTGGCACAGCCTGTATAGCGTGCAGCCAGGTTCTTCCTCTGATAAGATTGTATGGTGACGGGAGTTTAACGATCAGAAATTCCACGTTGACTGATTTGGTACCTGCTCGTGTTGGTAGTGTGATCTTGTCCAAATGGTACTCGGGGCTGACGTTGAAGCTGAACAGTGGGTAATTGGCCAGTAACAGATCTGAATCGGTGAAGCCGAGTTTAATGAATGTCTTGTAATATATTATTTCTGAGGTTCTTCCCTGATCGATGAAAACACGCTCGACCGTGAATCTGTTCACGCGTAGCTCGACGACAAGGGGATCAGCGTGGGGGAGAGTTATTCTATCTAGATCGGTGTTGTTGAAGTTAATCTTGCCAGTTTCATGGGGCGGTTTGGCTAGTGTGATCGGCTTAGACGGGCTAGGATGCAACTGAATTGTATGTTCTTGGGCTGGCAATAGTAGACTGTATATCATGTGAATTACACCAAGTTGAGGTGAATCCGGCCGTAGAGCTACCATGTTCGGTGGATTGTTTTTTCGGATATGTTGCGCCAGATGGCCGTCTTGCACTAACTCCTCCAGGTGGTCCTTCAGTGCATAGCAGCTGTCAGTGTCATGGCCATAGTCCTTGTGATATTCACACCGCCTATCCTTTCGTCTAGTGTCTGGGGGTTCAATCATCTTGGATGGCCACTTAAAGTACGGCATATGCTGGACCTTGGGTAAGATCTTACCGATCGGCTCTGCCAGCTCTGTATACTTCTTGTATGAACGTCTGGTGCGCTTGCTATCCACTTGATACTGTTCATTTGAACGGTGAGAACACTGCTTGCTTGATTGGCCCGATCGGCGTGAATCATGCTGTTTGTCATGTTTAGCCCGACGTCGTGGTTCAGGGCTTCCCGATGGTACGGCGCTTATCGGCTGAACCGAACTAGATGGGGCCAACTTCACGACTTTCTGTTCGGACTTGATGCGAACAGCATCATCTTCTACCTTGTAAAATTACTCAACTTTCTTGATTAGCGCCCAGACTGTTTTAGGAGGCCGTCTGATCAAGGAGCTTCTGAGAGGACTGTCAGGGTGCAATCCCGTCTTAAAAGCGATGATGGCTATGGAGTTATTGCATGCATTGTCTACCAAGTTGAAACATTTCCAATAACGTGCTGAATATTCACGGTGGGTCTCGTTGGGTTTGATTTGCATTGCCCAGAGAGAGTCAGCTTGCTTTGGCTGGACCTCGTTGTTGATGAATCTTACCCTAAAGGACTTTTGGAGCTGATGAAAGCTTTTTATTGAGGCCGGCTCCAGCTTGTAATACCATCTGATGGCCAATGGTCCCAGGCTGCTTGGAAACATTTGGCACATGAGTGCTTCATCATCAGCATGCAACGTTATCGCTTGTTTGTAGTAACGAATGTGATCCGTTGGGTCTGACTTTCCATCGTACAGGGTAAATGTCGGTGCTTTAAACTTTTCAGGCAGTACAGCCCTTGCAATGTATCGTACGAAAGGATAGTGCTTGTCCTCTTCATCTGAACCATCATTTCCTTTCCCTCGCTTATGTTGTACATACGAACTTCCCTCCGATGAGCTAGATACGTCAACTCACCCTTTCTTTCTGGGTTCGTAAGATAAGTCAGAAGCACTGCTACTATCATGTTTCCGATGCCGACACTGTCGATCATCCTTCTTATCTGGTGATCGACCCCGATCATGACGTGCGGCTTGTTGGGATTTGGCTAACTCCAGGACCAACTCCTTACGCAAGCGCTCATTATTAGCCGTCATGTCTTCCAGACGTTGTTCATTTCGTTTTTCTTGATCCATGATCGTTTGCATAGTTTCTTGGATAGAGGTTGTCACGACCCAAACCCGCCCCTATGGGTTTAGCACCGTAACCGGCCAGTAATCCGTGATTACCGAAGGCCTGCTTAACAGTGGAACAGTAAAACAGAGTACAGGGACATGGCGGAAGCTAATACAGTAAATAAACAATGTCCAATGAGCTGTGACAGTCTGTATGCAAAAAGACTTTTCATATATATATACAGTCGGTGACCAAACAGTATGCACATCATAACAGGACAGTCTATACATACATGTACATTCAGAACAGGGATCTAATCCCTATTAAACAGGACAGTAACAGTCTATACAGTCTATACAGTAAACAAAACAGTTACAGAGACAGACGGGGAATATTAAAACACCCCTAAGCCAAAGCTTGAACGGGCTTGGAACCTCACGGTGAGGCACAGTGGTTGACTGACAAAACAAAAGCTTGCCTGACGCTCCTAGCAGCGGTCCGGTGCCTGAACACCTACATATATATATGAGCAGTGAGCTAAAGCCCAGTGAATAACATAATGCGCAAAGAGGTTAGCCAAGAATGTCCCTTCAGTATTTTAACCAGTCGTTTGCCTTGGTAAATCAGTTATACGATCGGTGGCTTACATTTCATGTCATATCAGTCATTTAGAAATCATAGTAATCGTACGTGGCATATCCGTTAGCAGAACAGTACAGTAGTAGTAGTAGTGTCAGTACAGTGACAGTATAGTAGCAGTAACGGTATAATGCAGTAACAGTACAGTAGCAGTAACAGTACAATGCAGTAACAATAACAGTAACAGTAACAGTAACAGTAACATTTAAGAAAACAGTACGGTTCTTATGGACTCAAGAGGTGTCTCGCACAGATTCTAGAGGTGGCTCACACTGTAGCACTTAGTTCCGTACAGCACTTTGTTCCATGTTTCACAGATTGGCTTTAAGCCCAGATTTTACATATGTATGGACTCAAGAGGTATCTCGCACAGATTCTAGAGGTGGCTCACACTGTAGCACTTAGTTCCGTACAGCACTTTGTTCCATATCAGAAATACAGAATGGCCTCTGGCCTAACAGATCAAACAGTGAATGATGGCCATCATAACAGTAAGCAGAAGTTCCAAGATAAGAACTGACAGAGATATCTATGACAGTAGCAGTACAGTACAGTAACAGTAAGTTGCTATGGATGCCACGAATACACTTCATAATTAAGACATTCAGTTCATTCAGTAGATAGTATTTCCTTCAGAAACAGTTCAGTTGGTCGTTCATATAAGATTCATAATTGAACACATCTTTACAACATTGTTACTCACAGAGTTCTGGGCTACAGATGAGCTAGAGCGTCTCCAGATGCCAACCCTACACAATTACAGATTGAACACACACTAAGCTACACAGTTGGGAAAATCAATAACTTAATCCCTAATTTGCCTCGGTGTGGTTCTACATCAATGTCCTCCTTAAGATGCATGAAACATGCCCTAGGAATGCCTAGGATGCAAAGATGCACTCAGAAAACATTTTCAGAATTTTTAGAAAATAGGGGTCCCGCTCGAGCGTGACTAACTCCGCTCGAGCGGACATGCAATAAAAGGTTTCCGCTCGAGCGTATACTTACCCGCTCGAGCGTACTTCAAAACAGTCAAAAGTGCTGGGAGCACGAATTCCACGCTCGAGCGCCAGTCACCCCGCTCGAGCGTGAGTCCAAATTCTGGAAATTCCAGATTTGAACCTCAAGCTCAAATTCAACTTTTGAAACACCAATTTCGATCCTCTTGGGCTAATTTTCTGGAAAACATTTGTAAATCCATAGAATAACATGATTCAAAGATTAATTTGAGAAATCAAAGCCCAAAGGTAGTTCAATTAAACATGATTTCAAACCAAAATTCAAGAACATGATGAACATGCAATATCCATGAATTCAATCAACTTCAAAGCTTCAAACACTTGCTCAAATGAGCCAATTCTTCTTAAAACATGATGAAACCATGGACTTAAACATAAACATGTACATGCCTGCAAGATTTCTATGAAATCAAACCTCCAAACTCAACAATGTATACATGCATGCGTGCTAGAAGCTACAATTCAACAATTTGGCACCATTTCTAGACTCAACTCTTCAATTAACATGGAACATGCAATGACTAGCTTGAATGCATGAATAAGAAGGCAATTACTCTACCTTAAGTCTCCAATTATGAGTCTAGGAGTTCAATGTTGCTATCACTCTTCAATTCTTCCAAGATTCAAGCCAACTCACAATGAAATCAAGATGAAATCACTCTTCTAGGTCTTTCTCTCTCTCTAGAGTCGGTTTTGAGCTCTCAAAATGAGTTGATGAAAAGTTTTGTTGAATGCTTAATGAGGCTAAAAAATGTTATAATAAAGAGCCCACTAACATGGCAATTCCGTAAATAAGGCAACTCTTTGATTTAGTTTATTTTAATCTAATTTAATCATACCAAAACGATTTTCAATTAAATATACCATTAATTCACATAAATTCCAATAATCATAAAACATTGATCCATTTCCGATTCGGCCGCCGATAAGGCCTTCAATTTGCAGTTTAAATTACAGAACATGAACAGATCGATTAACAATCGACAGATAGAAAATGCATTTAAACAGTTATAGTCAATCAATCAGTCTCGGATCTCAGTCAGTCAGTTCAGTATTTCAATCAATTCAATTATCAATCATAATCAATCTCAGTTTAGCAGTAATCAGTGGTGAGGGTTATTACAGAGGTTGAATGTGAGGTTTGAACCACTGAATTGAAGTTCAGGGCCCTTCACGCTATGATATTCTCCGGTCCAATCATGTTTCTTGAGTAACATCATCCCTTGGTGTCCCATCGTCAGCAATGAGCGAATGATCATCTATTATGCCTACCATGAACGCACTTGAGTATTCTCACAGACGGCGCCAATTGTGGTAAAAGGGGTTTCAGGAATACTCTTGGATCTACGTAAACGCTCTTGATCCTCAGGTTGCTACCTGAAATAGGAATGAACACTCCGGCCGGGGGTGTCGGAATTAGCACTCCGACGGACAAGTAAGTATCCTCTCAAGTTTTTCTTCTATTTCAAGTTATCTTTTTTGTTTTCATATACCTCAGTTTGGCTAATGCTCCTCCTTTTTATATTACTCTCCAGGTCCCACTTTCCCATCATCACCTTTCGCCATCACATCTAGGACCCCAGATGTGCCAGAAGATTTACCGAATACCCGGCCCACAGATAGATTCTACTCGGCCTTGGTCTTGTTTAGATGGGTCTGGTCATGTAGAGTTACCCTCACCAGTCTTCTCGGCATCCTCTTTAAGCAGCTCACCTGAGCGATCACTTTTATTTGGCCCGCACAAAAACAAACATGATCAAACCATGAATAAATAGAAATGAAACAAAAACTATCAATCGAAGTCTTAACTGCAAAAGTTTATAGTGGTTTTTTAAATGAAGGATGAGATCAAACAACAATAATTTATGCAAAGAATATTGCTCACCTTAGCTTTTTTGCTCACATATCTGCAAGTCTTGCAATTAATTGAAGAGGAAATAAAAGACAGTACTTTGGACTAGAAGTAAACAAAATAGGATTTGACTTCTCTCAAGTTGTTATCTCAATTTGAGAGAGCATTTAGGTTGGTAGGCCTACTTTGGAACTGACTTCGGTGATCCAAACCGTTTACTTTTTTGGACTCGTTGAGTAGAATCTTTGTACAAAAAATCAAGATGATTGGACATTAGTAGCTATATGTTTGAATCATATTAGTTTTAAAAACAATAAACAACAAATATAATTTATAGAATAATCATTTATTTTTTGTAATACAAATTTTATTCAAACATATAGCTACTTATGTCAGATCAATTTGATTTTGTGTGAATATTTTACGCAACGAGTCCTAAAAAGTAAATAGTTCGGATCATCAAAACGGGACTTGTGGTGTGCTCCACAGGTCCCTCAAGTTCTCTTATATTGATATATGAATATGAGAAAAGTCTAACCCAACAAAATACACCCCCTTAACGTTTACGAAAATACAAAAGTATATATAATATTACAAAAAAGTACTAGAAAATCACAATTTTAGATCCACAATGATATGATAAGAGAGTTTAACCATATATTATTAATGTATAATAAATTAAAATTTACCCTTATCATATCATTATGAGGGGTGATTATTTAGTAGTCCTAGAGTACAGACACATGGTACTTCATGGTATTGTGATTGATGGAGAATGTGGGTATGTGGAGTATTATGCTAGGTAATTAAGAAATATGATGAGATATGATGAATGATGATTAATATTACTGAAAATGCAAGTAGTCTTGACAATACATGATAGTTTTACTTATATATATATATATATATATATATATATATATATATATATATATATTACAGTAATACAATACAAATAAAAAATTTATACATCATTATATGGCTCAAGTAATTCTATTTACACAATAATTTGATCGCCTTAAATTTTAAAAAATTTATTTTATCTCTTTACACTTTTCAATATTCCAAGTTTCTCATTATCCCCAACCTTACATTTTTCCTACACCCATGTTTCTCTCTTTTCTCTCTCCATCATTTTTTATTTTTCCTATTGCCACCACATCTAGCCGCTATATCCTAGTCTATCCTCACTCCTCACTATGACCTCATTCCCCTTCCCTCCACCCTTACCAACGATCCCTCTCCGTTTCTTTTTTCTCTCGCCAAAAACCTCCACCCGCGATTCCTCGCAGCCCGTCCTCTCCCACTGATGACTCCTTCTCTTTCTCATACCCTCCAACTGTGACCCCCCTTTCTAGGGTTTAGGGACGAAAAAGAACAACAAAAATTAGGGTTAGGGTTTGGAATAGAGAAGGAAGAGGAAGGACGCAATCACTAATTCATTTGGTGATCAATCTCCAAAGAAACACCATTGATTTTACACTAAGTAGTTGAACGAAAGGTTTATGTTCGATATGTTCGTAATCCGAACTCCAGCCACATGTTCGCCGCTAGCAACTGAACCCTTTTTCGATCTCTCTGATTCTTCTTCTTCTTTATTTTATTTTCTTCTTCCAAACCTAGATCTGGAGTAGATCGTGGGCATATCAGAAAAGTTACGAAGGTGGTTGTTGAAGGTAGAGGGTTGCAGCGTGGTGGTTGGCAGAGGTGAAAAAAGGCTGCGTAGTGGTCGTCAAGTTAGAAGAGGGCTAGGTGGTGGTCACCGGAGGTGTAGGGGATGAGATAAGCGGGAAAAATGTTGGGATAAGGTCACTTCACCGGTGTCGGTGCCAGTGCCGGTGAAGTGGGCAATATTGGCTTTTCTGGAAATAGGGGTAGATAAGAGGAATTAGGGTTAGGATTATGGACTAAGATGTAATTTCATGCAAAGATAAATTTATAAATAAAAAAAAATAAAATAAATAGAAGGTGTAAAGAGCTAAAACCGTTGTGTAAGTAGAATTTGACTTTTTTTATTTCAAAACAAAGTGTCATTGAAAATGAATTTATTTATAATAATAAATTTGTTATACTATTCTTATTAAATTTTTTTGTATTAATTTTATGTAAGAATAGATTTTTTTTTCTTTTCCTTTTTTTATCGATAAGTCTACAAATCAAAATTTTTATCCAGAAACTGTTCTAGATTTTCAGATGATGAGTATGGTTTTAATTTTGTTATTGTGAGTCATCTCATGAATAAATCTAAGGGACATTTTCTAGATTTTCAGATGATGAGTATGGCTTTAATCAGTGCTATTAATTAGATTCATTTACCTAAAAATCTTAACTGATAAATTTATAAATTTATTCATAAAAAAAGAGATTGACAAATTTATTAATAAGATTTAATGGGTATTAAGTTCTAAAAGTATGACATATTGGTAATTTACTATTCTAATAAATTTCTGTATTTTTTCTTCTTGTAGGCCCACTATTTTTTATTTATAGTTTCTCTTTAGAATAATATTATACAAATAAACAATTCAAATATAATTTTTATACATAATGATATGCTTAATTGTGAGCCTTTCACTTTAAAATAAAATATTATTGAAGATGAATTTATTTATAATAATAATATTACCACATCATTTTTGTCAAGTTTTTTATATGGGTGAACTATACTCCTGTAATTTGAACTTGTGTCACTTTGATTCCTGAATTTTCAATTGTGATACATTTGATCCTGAGTTTTGAATCTCGTTTCAAATAAGAACAATTGAAACCATTGTTACTTCACTTCAAGAGTAAAGTTGTCAATTTGATAAAATATAAACTAGTTTGACAAAAATAAATGTGAAAAAATTTATTTTTGAATTTGTATACCCACCAAAAATAAAATTATATAAAAATAATAAATCTTTTAAATTTTCACTTATTTTTTATTTTTTTTCTACCAAATTAATTTTTAATATGTGTTTGGATGATGATCATGTAATGGTTGATTTTTTTGTTGATATTTTTTTTGTGGTTATCATGTAATAGTTGGTTGTATTTGTTGTTAACATATTTTTTTAGATGATTATCAAGCAATGTACGGTTATTAGTCTTTTAATATGTAATCGATATGTTTAATATATGATTTTTTTTAATTCTAGATTTTTTTATTTAATGGATTAATTTAATAATGACATCAAAATTATCACTATGTTTGACATTTGAAAAAATAAAAGCTATTTTAACAAAATAAATATTAAAAAAAAATATTTCTACTCTCCCAGAAGATAAAATTATATAAAAATGATTTGCTTTAATTTTTTTTTAAAAGTCAAACATGACAACAATTTTGATATCATTATTAAACCAATCCATTAAATCAAAAAATTCAAAATTAAAAACATTTTATATATTAAAAATATCGATTAGAAATTAAAATTTTAATAACTGTCAATTAAATGATAATCCTCTAAAAATATCTGTAAACAACAAATACAATCATTTATTATATGATAACCATAAAAATATATCAAGAAAAACAACCAACAATTACAATTTAACATCCAAACACATATTAAAAATTAATTTGGTAAAAAAATAAATAAATAAATAAAAATGTAAAAAAATTATTATTTTTATATAATTTTATATTTGCTGCGTAGAAATAATTTTTAAAAATTCAAAAATAATTTTTTCAGATTTATTTTTGTCAAGCTATTTTATATTTTATCAAATTGATAAGTTTGCCATTCAAATGGTGCAACAATGTTTTCAATCGTCACAATTTAGAACACGATTCAAAATTCAGAGACAAATGTATCATAATTAAAAAGTTAAGAATTAAAGTGACACAAATCTCAAACTATAAAGACTGCTGGTATAATTTGCCTATTTTATATAATTTTATATATGGTTAGAATTTCCATCTCTTTATTATCAAATTTAATACTATGTACGTCTTCTGATTGTTACTCCGGTAGGTCTTCTATCTGTTTCCATTGCCGGAAGGAATGACCACATGGCTGATTTGGAGCAGATTTGCCATTTCTTGCCCCCACTCCCGCGGACAAATCCCACCCCCACCCCCGCTATGGGTGAAAATTTTCAACCGCATTCCCCTCCTCCGCAAATACTCGACCATAATTCACACAGTCGAAAAAATGAGAACCATTTAAATTTTTAGTAAACCAAATAATTTTTTATTTTATTTTTTATTTTCATATATATAAACAGTGAGACTTTTGGAATTATTATTTATTTATATTTAAATAAAATCACAAAATTTTAATATTTCTTTCTTATATCTAATTATATTATATATATATATACATATATATTATTTATTTATATATATTATTAATTATATTAAGTCAAGTTTAGATCAGTGGAAACGATACTTCCACTCCATCTTTACTGCTGGTGATCAAAATATAATTTATTTTTACCTCACATAAGTACTAGATCGGATAAAATTCATGGACAACTACAAATGAGAACCCCACAGATTAAATTAAAATTACCCTTCCCAGAACGCAAAAAATTTCTCACGCCACAAATGAGCCCGCCCATGTGCCCTCAAAGTAAACATCAATGACTCTGGACCCGAAACGAGTTTACCACATGACTTTTATTTTCATAATAATTACTCTGGACCGCAATCCTGTTATTCGGTAGGTCTTCTATATTTTTTTCAATTAATTAATAGGAAGCGAGAAGGCAAAAAAATTCTCACGCCACAAACAGGAGAAATTATTGAATAACTTCTCAAAAAATAGGTCCCCATGGGAAATCTATTAAGTACTACGAGAATATTATGCGTTTTTATTTTTTTTATTAATTATTACTCTTTTCGTTTTAAAATATCTCTTATTTTATTTTTTATTATCCTAAAATATTAGTTTCTTTTCAAAAATTAAGTATAAAAATAGTATAAATTTTTTATTTTGTCATTCTTTTAAATTTAATAACAATATAAAAAGTACAATTATGACATTGATATTTCTCAAAAAATGTACTATCAAAGGGTAATTTTGAAAAATTAATTTTTTAAAAGTGTTATATTTGTATTATGAAAAAAAGTTGAATTCTACAAAACGGACTATTATTTTGGGATAAAGGGAGTATTTTTATTATATATTTTCGTATTTTTTACTTAATCAATATAAAATCATAATATCTTATATTTTTTTACTGATTATAATATCATAGATCATGATCATGATTTGAAAATACCTAATAATCACCCTACTGATGTGCCCTCAAATAACTTAATAATTACTCCGGACCCAACTTTTTCGTAAGATTTTTCAATTTCACAGGGCGCCTTTACTAATAAATCTCATAAATATAACTGATATTAATTAATTGATTCCAGAGTCGACGGAGGACAAGTTTAAAGATTTACTAGTTAACCAAAAAATTTGATAAATATTCTTATAAATTTTTAAACCTTATATTAAAATTCTTTCCATTTGAATAAGTATGGATAAATTCTTATAAATTGAATTAAAATGACGATCCCAAAACGGGAAAAAAAATTTTACGCACAATGGGCCCGCCCATGTGCCCTCAAGCAACTAACAATTACTCTGGACCCGAAACGAGTTTACCACCACATGACTTCTTATTTTCATAATTAATTATTAGTCTGGACCCGCAACCTGGTACTCGGTAGGTCTTCTATCTTTTTCCAATCTACACTATATATTTATATTATATATTAAGTAAAAAGAAATTTTTAATCCTAAATTTTATGAGAGTTCTAATTTTTCAATCTAAAATTTTTAATTTTTTGATTTAAAAAAAGAATCTTAACATTTATTAACTTCTTCCAATTCCCAAGTCTTACCCTCATAATAACACTTTAATGCATTAAGAACAAGTATAAAAAAAATTCTTTGAAATCCAACACATATGAATTCCTTGAAAAGTCCTAACACATATGATTATTATCCCTCATAATAACACTTTAATGTATTAAGATCAAGCATAAAAAAATTTCTTGAAAAGTCTAACACATATTATTATTATCAAAATATTAAACTTTAATATATATACTATATATTAAGCAAAAGGGGATTTTTAACCCCAAACTTTGTGGGAGCTCCAATCTCCCAATCTAAATTTCTTGATTTTTTGATTTTAAAAAAAAATAATCTTAACATTTATTAGCTTCTCCTAACTCCCAAGTCTTACCCTCATAATAACACTTTAATGCATTAAGAACAAATATAAAAAAAATTCTTTGAAATCTAACACATATGAATTCCTTGAAAAGTCCCTACACATATGATTATTATCCCTCATAATAACACTTTAATGCATTAAGAACAAACATAAAAAAATTTCTTAAAAATTCCAACACATATGATTATTATCAAAATATTAAACTTTAATATAATATAAAAAAAAAAGACATTTAATTCCTTGAAAAGTCCAACCCACATGATTATTATCAAAATATTAAACTTTAATATAATATAAAAAAGGAAAAAAAAGAAGACATTTAAAAAAAATTAAAAATCACAATTCACATATATAGATAATTGTAAACACAATCCGTGCATAGCACGGGTGATATGCTAGTAATATAATATAAAAAAAAAAGACATTTAATTCCTTGAAAAGTCTAACACATATGATTATTATCAAAATATTAAACTTTAATATAATATAAAAAAGAAAAAAAAAGAAGACATTTAAAAAAAATTAAAAATCACAATTCACATATATAGATAATTGTAAACACAATCCGTGCATAGCACGGGTGATATGCTAGTATATATTAAATAAAATGAGGTTTTTAACCCTCAAAATTTGTGGGAGCTTCAATATATCAATTCTAATTTTTTAATTTTTTATTTTTTTAAAAAAAAATAATTCATCTTAGCATTTATTAACTTCTCTTAATCCATAGGACTTTTTGACTTCTCTCATAATTACTGCAGTACCTTTTCAAAACAAATAATTTATATATTAAAAAAATTTTAAAACAAATATAAATATAAATATCTATATCTATATTTATTTATATATATCTCTAACCCACAAGTTTTGTGGGGGTTCCAATATTCCGATCTAAATTTCTTGATTTTTTTATTAAAAAAAAACCTTAGCATTTATTAATTTCTCACAATCCCCAAGCCTTACCCTTATAATAACACTTTAATGCATTAAGAATAAGTATAAAAAAAAATTCATTGAAAAGTCCAACATATATGAATTTCTTGAAAAGTCCCAACACACATGATTATTATCTCTCATAATAACATTTTAATGTATTAAGAACAAGCATAAAAAAATTCCTTGAAAAGTACAACACATATGATTATTATCAAAATATTAAACTTTAATATAATATAAAAAAATAAGACATTTAATTCATTGAAAAGTCCAACACATGATTATTATCAAAATATTAAACTTTAATATAATGTAAAAAAAAAGATATTTAAAAATCACAATTCACATATATATCCCTTAATCAACATTTATTACTTTTTTTCAATCCACGTGTCTTTCCACATGCTTACATTTATTGATTTGATCAAAATTCTCTAATTAACATTTAAAATCCTTTAATACAGATAATTATAGATATAACCCGTGTATAGTTACTGCAGTACCCTTTTCAACTTCTCCCATACACTATGATTAGTGATAAGATTGTTAAATTATTTTTATAAAATATCTTAAAAAACATAATTTATATATTAAAAAGTTTTTAACCCTCAAGATTTGTGGGAGTTTCAATATCCCAATCTAAATTTTCTAAATTTTTTATTAAAAAAAAAACTCAGCATTTATTGATTTGGTCAAAATCTCTTAATTAGCATTTATTAACTTTTCTCAATCCACATGTCTTTCCACATGCCTGCATTTATTGATACAATCCACTGATCAGCATTTAAAATCTCCTCATACAAATAATTATATATACAATCCGTATATAGTTACTGCAGTACCCTTTTCAATTTTTTTCATACATTATAGTTAGTGATAAGATTGTTAAATTATTTTTATAAAAAATCTTAAAAAACATAATTTATATATTAATTTTTTTTTAAATAAATATAAATATTTATAATTATCCCGTGCATAGTACGGATGATAAACTAATTAATTAATTAATAGAAAGGGACAAGGCAAAAAGTTTCTAACGCCACAAACATGAGATATTATTGACACTACAAGAAAAAGGGGTAAAAAACACGGAAGAATTAGCGACGGCACTTGTCCCGTCGCAAAAAATGATTTTTTGCGACGGCAGCTTAAAACCGTCGCAAATGAAGGCTTTAGCGACGGCGTTGTCCCCGTCGGTAAAAAATATGCGCGGGTAGGGGATTAAATGGATCAGTATTAGCGATGGCTGTTTTTACCGTCGCCAAAAAACTATTTTGTTACATATTGCGACGGCAAATGTCCGTCGCAAAAACTTCTAATTTAAACGGCGTCGTTTACGAACAAAAATAGTTGCCATTTGCGACGGTGTAAATCCTACCGTCGCAAATGTTGAAAATTTTTTTGCCCCCGCTCTTCCCTATTCATCTTGCCGCTCGATCAACACATAATCCAAATCCCTAATTTGAAACAAATTTTTTTCCCCCAAATCCCTACGAAGCCGAACGGCTGTGTTTGATCTGTTCAACCAAATCCCTACGAACGGCGAACGGTGGTGCGGTGGTGCTCCGGCGAGGACGACAGGTACCGGCGGCGAGGACGACTTGCTCTCTGCGTATGCTCTCTCTTTTCTCTCTCTCTCTCTGTATATATATATATATACAGATCTGTAGATCAATATATATTGATAAATCTATATCTCTATATATATATTGATATATATATATATATATATAAATATGTAAATTATATATAAATATATATACATTATATAAAACTAAAATCTGATTACATTGATATAAATATATAAATATGTATATATATAAATATATAAATATATCCAATTTTTTTTGTTTTTTTTTATAATCAAAATTTTTTTTCCAAATAATTTTTTGTTTTTAGTTTCAAGAAAAAATAAAAAAAAAAACAAAAACGTAAAGAAATGTCTCCAATTCTTTGGTGTACATATAGAAAGAAAAAAAAAAATGCTGAATTGCTGAATTTTGTAATGCAAAACTGTGAATAGAAACTTTTTGTTCATTCTCTTGATGTATTTGCTCAAATTGTCTGTACAAAACTTGCTGCTATTACTTTGGCATTGATTGAAACATGTCTGTTTGGTATCGTTTTCATTTTCTTTTCCATTTTTTTTTTTTTTGAAGTTTTCTTAAGTGTGCAAGTGCACACCATGTGCCACTTACATAAAAAGTGTAAGTGTAAGGTGTAAGTATAAGTATAAGGTGTAAGTGTAAGGTGTAAGTGGGTTGCATATGGTGTGCAACCTCAAAAAAGGTGTAAGTGTAAGGTTTAATTTTTCACAAAAGGTGTAAGTGTAAGGTGTAAGTGTAAGGTATAAGGTGTAAGGTGTAAGTTGCACACCATAACCAAACCCTTTTTTTTTTTCATATACCAAAACAATGGAAAATTGGAAACACCCATCATTTTATTGTCATTTTTATTTTTGTGTAAAAAATGGAAGTGTTTCATGAAAAAATACAATTTCTTTTGGGTTAATTACACTAATGATCGCCAAAGTATACATTGTATTACATTTTAGCCTCCAATATTTTAATTGTTCTACTTTGGACATCAAAGTATGTGATATGTTACATTTTAATTCCTGACATCAAAATTAGTAATAGTAGGAGAGATATCTTTGAAATTTTATTCAAAGCCTCAACAAAATAAACAATACCAAATACACACATAGTTTCAAAGTAAGCATTTTATTTCATTTCAGTCTTCAAATATGAACTTTACTTACATTTTCATCACCAAACTTTTAATTTTGTTGCCTTTTTTGTTGATATTGTAAAATTTTAAAATTAGTTTTTCTCCGTTATTGATTTTGAACGGTGTTAATGTTAGAGACTAAAATATAACAGATTAAATACTTTTAAGGATCAAAATAAAATAATTAAAAAAATTAAGAAATAAAATATAACAAAAGGCATGTTTTATGGACCATTTTAGGTAATTAACTCTTTGACCACAATTTTGGAGTTTATATTCTCTTTAGCAACAACTTATTCTTCCTTGATTTTTTTGTTGTTCCATGAGTTGGCAAGGATCTAGCTGGCTATTGAGCTCTGTCTCTCAGTTTGGATAGATATCATAGCATATAATTTAGCTACATTAACAGCTTGAAAATAGTATATAGGGTTGTTTTGAATTTCAATTATTTCATTCAAATTATAGTGATGATCTATTATGACTTGGCCAATTTGGATACATCTGCTCCAAAAACTACTGCCAGCTATGTTGAGTTGGAACTTAGGCTAGCTAGGCTATGTTTATAGAATTGGATAGTCAATGTCTTCTTCATTTCAATAATTTGATAGTACTGGTTGTTTGGGTTTAACCAATAGGTTTTATGCACATGATTTTTTAAAAGGTTGAATATTTTAAATGCTTGAAAATCAAAAACAAAATTTAAGAACATTTATTTCCCAGTTTTCTCATAATATATATATTTTAACTTACGCCAAGTTTGGCAAGTTGCTAAAAGTCAAAAAGTTAAAAAATTACTCAAAAAGTTAAAAAGTTATCACTATTCACCAAAAGTAAAAAATTACGACTTCACAACTCTCAATCCTAATTTTGGAATCATAAATCGTGAAATTTTAGAAATTGAACCAAAACCAAACTGCAAAATTTGTTCAAAATTTCTTCAATTAATTGATCTCACGTGTTGTTGTATAAGTATTTCATTTTTTATGTTCTCCTATTAAATCGGTAAATAACCAACTAGGATAAGACTACCTACCTATTTGAGAGAAATTGGATGGATAGGTATCATGGTACATGAATACGTAGGTATTATATTTAGAGTTACTTTGATGAGATATTTTTGTGGATGTGTACAGATGATGGATAAGAGTTGGATCGATTTGCCAAATAGGATGTCGAGCGAATACAATAATGGGATTGATGAATTCCTTGTGTTTGCCTACACCAATAGGGTTGTAGGTGAGATGATCAGTTGTCCGTGTAGGAAGTGTGAGAATCAATACTATTTTGTACGAGAGGGTGTACGGGAGCATCTGATTTTGAATGATTTTTTTAAAAAATACAAACATTGGATTAATCATGGGGAATCTTACGTATCTCTGCATGGTAATCGAGAGAATGAAACATTAGCTAATTTAGACATTGGGGATGATATGATTGGAATGATACAAGGGGCTATGGGAAATCCACATGCCGGTACAAGTGTTGAGGGTGATGAACCACAGGGGCCTGATCCCCATGCATCTGAACCCCAGCTCGATCCAAATGCAGAGACTGCAAAGTATTTCAAACTGCTTCAAGATGCACAAAGTGAATTGTATCCGGGTTGTCAGAAGTTCACATCTTTGTCATTCATTGTTCGACTTCTACATTTGAAGGTGCTTAATCAGTGGACAGATAAATCTGTTGACATGTTGCTTGAGTTATTGAATGAGACGTTTCCGTTGGGTGTGAAACTCCCGGACTCATATTATAAAGCTCAAAAGGTCACAACAGATTTGGA
Source organism: Camellia japonica (assembly GCA_030407325.1). NCBI lineage: Eukaryota > Viridiplantae > Streptophyta > Magnoliopsida > Ericales > Theaceae > Camellia > Camellia japonica. The sequence goes on from JAPPVO010000031.1 coordinate 95,625,009, forward strand.
CTTCACGTATGACACGTGGGATGCATGTCCCAACAGTTGCATGTTGTTTCGAAACGAGGACGCCAATCTTGATAAATGTGTCATATGCAACAGTTCTAGATGGAAATCAAATGGTGATGGTGGTTCAAATGGTCCTAACAAAGGTGGCAAACAAATAGCTGCAAAACAGATGAGGTATTTTCCTTTAAAGCCAAGGTTGCAGAGGTTGTTTATGTCATCCAAGACGGCCAAGTTCATGAGATGGCATGCAGATGAACGAACTGATGATGGTGTCTTCAGGCATCCTGCTGACTCCCTTGCATGGAAAGATTTTGACCGTCGGCATATTGACTTTAGTAATGATTGCCGAAGTGTAAGGCTTGGCTTAGGATCTGATGGTTTTAACCCATTCAGGACGATGAACATAGTTTATAGCACTTGGCCTGTAATAACCCTGACCCGTAATTAGCTATTAATCGATATTTAAGGATGCTAATGAGTGGATTAAAATGAATTATGGGATTAATATGTAATTTGTATCATAATTGGCTTTTATTTGCTACCCATAGTAATATCTGATGAAATTCCACTTTAAACTGAAAATTGAAAGCCTTATCGGCATCCAAACCCGGAATTAATTTCACCATTATGTTATTTGGAATTTTTAGAACCTTTTGACTAGTTCAATTAAAAATTGATTTAAAACGATTCATTAAGTCATGTTTGGGTAGCCTAACGTTCTCATTAATGTGTTGTAGCTTTTGTGGTGTGAGTGTAGAGGATAAAACCCCTTGTGAGTGTGTGTTGGGTGAGTGCATGTGTGTGCACGTGTATAAACCCAAAGTGAGGTGTGTGTGTTGTGTATTTCAGCCGAGTGAGAGGGTCCTTGTGCCATTCTCTTGCTTCTTTAGCCTCTGTATTAGGAGTTTGGTCGTGTAGAGAGAGAGAGAGAGAGAGAGAGAGAGTTTGGCTAGAAGGTGAGGAAGTGAGCTCAAGTTTGAAGAAGAAGGGGAGAGAACTAGAAAGACTACCTCTTGATGTGTGAAATCCAGTTCTAGGTAAGAGTTTAAGCTTCTCTTCTGTATCTATCCTCCCATGCATCATGATTTTAACTCATCTTTGAGCCATTTCCATGAAATTAACTTGAGGAGTGGGTCTTTGGGTTTGTAGGTGCCATGCATGTGCATTCATGGTAGACTTATCTTTGATTTGATCATGTTGGGGTTGAGTTTTGAGATCCTTGCATGCATGTGAGTCCCTCTACTGCAAAATGTTTTGAAAATTCATGGACTCTTAGCAACCATTGGCATGTTTTGAAGAAATCAAGAAAAGAGCTTAGAAATCTTGCATGCATGAGCTTGTAAGTTCACATTTTGTTAAATCCATGAGTTTTGAGCTAAGGGTTTGAGGAGGACCATGTATCTGTGTTTTTGAAAGGTTTTCCATGTATTTTGATCAAGCTTTGCATGAGAATAGCCATGAAAACAACATTTGAAGCTCAATGCTCTGTTTTTCGAAACCCAGAAACTTGCAGTCCGCTCGAGCGGGGAAACCTGCGCTCGAGCGGAGATTTCATGCATCCAGTACTTTGTCTGATTTTACAGTCCGCTCGAGCGGAGGAACACACGCTCGAGCGGAGCCCTTTGGTCAGCATGCCCGCTCGAGCGGGGAAAGCCACGCTCGAGCGGAGACTTGATTTTCAGAAAATTTCACTAAGTGTTCCAAGGCATGTTTTGACATCCTCATTGCATCTTAGGCATTCCTAAGCCTTAATTGAGCTATAGTAATGAGGTTATGGGCTAGAAACACACACTAAAGAATGAATGTAACGAGATATAAAGTGGCAAGTGTGTGTGTGAGTTGAGCATTGTCATAGGTATGAATCACACTAAGAGATTGCAAGGGTGTGTGTGTTCTAAGCCATATGATAAGAATGAGCATGAAACAACGTGATGTAAGCTAAGCCTTAATGGCCACATGAATAAGTAATGATGAGATACGTTGTGTTATGTGCCTTTGTGATTGTAGGTCAACGTCCGAGAAGTGATTGACCATCTACGGAACCACTGTGAGTAACGTTATCGTAAAGATACGTTGATATAAAATTATGTTCCAAATGTGATATATCAAGCTATGATTTCTGAAATGATATGTGTTTCTGTGAACAGATATCCTGATTTGCGAATCTATTATGGCATCCATAGATAGTCCCAAGTCATGGGGGATGGCATGAAAATGCGGGTCCATGACAGTTACGAGATCTCGTTAGCCACTTCATTGTGATGTTTGTTTAATCGGTGTCCGGGACCGGTTACTCTAGTCGGAAGACGTTTTGGATTTGTGATATGTTCTATGGGATATGCCATTATTATGTTCTGATATGAGATGACTATGATTATGCTATGATCTGTTTTATACATATGAAATGTTCGGATTTCGTTCACTAACCCCTTTACCTTAATGTTATTCACTGGGCTTTAGCTCACTGTTTGTATATATATATATATATATATATTATAGGTGAGCATTCTGGAGTGCAAGCCCGAAGGTTTTTTTGTGGGGGACTGTGTTTCTGTTGTCAGCCAGCCTTTGTGCCTCACGTGGAGGTTCCTGAAGAGTCTTGGGACCGAGTTTTGTTTAGCCTGTTTTTGCATGAGGCTTCATTTCATTTATGTTGGCTGTACCGAAGAACATGTAATGCGTGTGGTATAATATAATGTATGGTTGACTTATGGTTATGTAATTAAAGTTTTAAAATTATTCTGTTTCATGTAAGTCAACACAGCTCATTGGACATTTATAATTTCGTATATTGCTTCCGCTAGCCCCTTATTATATGCTTATCTGTTCAGAGGCCGTAGGTAATCTAAGGATTACTGGCCGGTTACGATGCTAAACCCATAGGGGCGGGTTTGGGTCGTGACATGGCCTGTTGTTCTCATTCCATACAACTTGCCGCCATGGATGTGCATGAAGCAACCATTTCTAATTTTATCCGTGCTTATTGACGGGCCGAAAGGACCTGGTGACAAGATTGATGTGTATATGCAACCGTTGATTGAGGAGTTGAAAGAACTATGGAATGAGGGTGTGTCAACATTTGATGCATCAACAAATCAAATGTTTCAAATGCATGTAGCTTTACTGTGGACAATTAGTGATTTTCCTGCATACGCAAACTTGTCAGGATGGAGCACTAAAGGCGAATATGCATGTCCTTGTTGCAATAAGGAAACTACATCGTGTTAGTTGAAGCATAGTAGGAAACAATCATACTTGGGTCATCGCAGATTTTTACCTACTGGCCATAAATTTCGGAAGGATAAAGTATCATTTGATGGTAGTCGGGAAGTCAGACTCAAACCAAAATTGTTGTCTGGAACTGAGATGTTGCTACAATTAGAACCTGAGGGTATTTTAACCCAATACAAGAGGGATGACCTTAAGGAGAGGCATAGGAGACAGGTAGAGAAGGAGAAAGCTGGACATCGCACCCATAGTTGGAAGAAAAAGAGTATCTTTTATGAATTGCCATATTGGGAGCACAATCTAATAAGACACAACCTCGATGTGATGCATATAGAGAAGAATGTTTGTGACAATGTGTTGTGGACAATATTAGGGGTTGCAGGAAAATCGAAGGATGGTGTTAATGCTCGGCGTGATTTAGAAGATATGAATATTAGAAAACCCCTACATTTGCAGTTAAGAGGGTCGAATAAAGCCTATTTACCACCAGCATAATTCACGATGACCAAGGATGAGAAAGATTTGTTCTTGAAAGTGTTGAAGGAAGTAAGAGTTCTCGACGGGTATTCATCCAATATATCACGTCGTGTGCGCTTACATGATAGAAGCATTGGGGGTCTTAAGAGCCACGATAGTCATATTCTGATGCAACAACTTATTCCATTGGCTATTCGCAGATCGTTACCGAAGAATGTAATTGAACCCTTGATTGAATTGAGCAATTTCTTTAGACAATTGTGTTCGGAAGTGAATCGTGCGATGGATTTGCAATATATTAAAGATCATATCGCTGTAACACTTTGTCATCTAGAGAAAATATTTCCTCCGAGTTTTTTTTGATATAATGGAGCACTTGCCTATACATCTAGCTGATGAAGCCTTATTGGGTGTAGCAATTCAGTTTCGATGGATGTATCCAATTGAGAGGGGGCTCGAATCGGGTTCCCGGTTTGGGAGTTAGAGCCGGATTTCACTTTAGGCAAATTAGTTCCTTAAGAAACTTGAATTCGAGGAGTTAAGGCCCCAAATTCAACAAACCGCGTCGGTTGAGCACGAAACTTGGCACACACGACCTCCTAGGCACGAGAGACTTGTGGGAGAAGACGGGGCACGAATCGGGTTCCCGGTTTGGGAGTTACAGCCGAATTTCACTTTAGGCAAATTAGTTCCTTAAGAAACTTGAATTCGAGGAGTTAAGGCCCCAAATTCACCAAACCGCGTCGGTTGAGCACGAAACTTGGCACACACAACCTCCTAGGCACGAGAGACTTGTGGGAGAAGACGGGGCTCGAATCGGGTTCCCGGTTTGGGAGTTAGAGCCGGATTTCCCTTTAGGCAAAATAGTTCCTTAAGAAACTTGAATTCGGAGAGTTAAGGCCCCAAAATCACCAAACCCCGTCGGTTGAGCACGAAACATGGCACACACGACCTCCTAGCACGAGAGACTTGTGGGAGAAGACGGGGCTCGAATCGGGTTCCCGGTTTGGGAGTTAGAGCCGGGTTTCACTTTAGGCAAATTAGTTCCTTAAGAACTTGAATTCGAGGAGTTAAGGGCCCAAAATCACCAAACCGCGTCGGTTGAGCACGAAACTTGGCACACACGACCTCCTAGGCACGAGAGACTTGTGGGAGAAGACAGGGCTCGAATCGGGTTCCCGGTTTGGGAGTTAGAGCCGGATTTCACTTTAGGCAAAGTAGTTCCTTAAGAAACTTGAATTCGAGGAGTTAAGGCCCCAAAATCACCAACCCGCGTCGGTTGAGCACGAAACTTGGCACAGACGACCTCCTAGGCACGAGAGACTTGTGGGAGAAGACGGGGCTCGAATCGGGTTCCGGTTTGGGAGTTAGAGCCGGTTTCACTTTAGGCAAATTAGTTCCTTAAGAAACTTGAATTCGAGGAGTTAAGGCCCCAAATTCACCAAACCGCGTCGGTTGAGCACGAAACTTGGCACACACGACCTCCTAGGCACGAGAGACTTGTGGGAAAAGACGGGGCTCGAATCGGGTTCCCGGTTTGGGAGTTAGAGCCGGATTTCACTTTAGGCAAATTAGTTCCTTAAGAAACTTGAATTCGAGGAGTTAAGGCCCCAAAATCACCAAACCGCGTCGGTTGAGCACGAAACTTGGCACACACGACCTCCTAGGCACGAGAGACCAGTGGGAGAAGACGGGGCTCGAATCGGGTTCCCGTTTGGGAGTTAGAGCCGGTTTCACTTTAGGCAAATAGTTCCTTAAGAAACTTGAATTCGAGGAGTTAAGGCCCCAATTCACCAAACCGCGTCGGTTGAGCACGAAACTTGGCACACACGACCTCCTAGGCACGAGAGGCTTGTGGGAGAAGACGGGGCTCGAATCGGGTTCCCGGTTTGGGAGTTAGAGCCAGATTTCACTTTAGGCAAATTAGTTCCTTAAGAACTTGAATTCGAGGAGTTAAGGGCCCAAAATCACCAACCGCGTCGGTTGAGCACGAAACTTGGCACACACGACCTCCTAGGCACGAGAGACTTGTGGGAGAAGACAGGGCTCGAATCGGGTTCCCGGTTTGGGAGTTAGAGCCGGATTTCACTTTAGGCAAAGTAGTTCCTTAAGAAATTTGAATTCGAGGAGTTAAGGCCCCAAAATCACCAAACCGCGTCGGTTGAGCACGAAACTTCGCACAGATGACCTCCTAGGCACGAGAGACTTGTGGGAGAAGACGGGGCTCGAATCGGGTTCCCGGTTTGGGAGTTAGAGTCGGGTTTCACTTTAGGCAAAGTAGTTCCTTAAGAAACTTGAATTCGAGGAGTTAAGGCCCCAAATTCACCAAACCGCGTCGGTTGAGCACGAAACTTGGCACACACGACCTCCTAGGCACGAGAGGCTTGTGGGAGAAGACGGGGCTCGAATCGGGTTCCCGTTTGGGAGTTAGAGCCGGATTTCACTTTAGGCAAATTAGTTCCGTAAGAAACTTGAAATCGGAGAGTTAAGGCCCCAAAATCACCAAACCCCGTCGGTTGAGCACGAAACATGGCACACACGACCTCCTAGGCACGAGAGACTTGTGGGAGAAGACGGGGCTCGAATCGGGTTCCCGGTTTGGGAGTTAGAGCCGGGTTTCACTTTAGGCAAATTAGTTCCTTAAGAAACTTGAATTCGAGGAGTTAAGGGCCCAAAATCACCAAACCGCGTCGGTTGAGCACGAAACTTGGCACACACGACCTCCTAGGCACGAGAGACTTGTGGGAGAAGACAGGGCTCGAATCGGGTTCCCGGTTTGGGAGTTAGAGCCGGATTTCACTTTAGGCAAAGTAGTTCCTTAAGAAACTTGAATTCGAGGAGTTAAGGCCCCAAAATCACCAACCCGCGTCGGTTGAGCACGAAACTTGGCACAGACGACCTCCTAGGCACGAGAGACTTGTGGAGAAGACGGGGCTCGAATCGGGTTCCCGGTTTGGGAGTTAGAGCCGGGTTTCACTTTAGGCAAATTAGTTCCTTAAGAAACTTGAATTCGAGGAGTTAAGCCCCAAATTCACCAAACCGCGTCGGTTGAGCACGAAACTTGGCACACACGACCTCCTAGGCACGAGAGACTTGTGGGAAAAGACGGGGCTCGAATCGGGTTCCCGGTTTGGGAGTTAGAGCCGGATTTCACTTTAGGCAAATTAGTTCCTTAAGAAACTTGAATTCGAGGAGTTAAGGCCCCAAAATCACCAAACCGCGTCGGTTGAGCACGAAACTTGGCACACACACGACCTCCTAGGCACGAGAGACCAGTGGGAGAAGACGGGGCTCGAATCGGGTTCCCGGTTTGGGAGTTAGAGCCGGGTTTCACTTTAGGCAAATTAGTTCCTTAAGAAACTTGAATTCGAGGAGTTAAGGCCCCAATTCACCAAACCGCGTCGGTTGAGCACGAAACTTGGCACACACGACCTCCTAGGCACGAGAGGCTTGTGGGAGAAGACGGGGCTCGAATCGGGTTCCCGGTTTGGGAGTTAGAGCCAGATTTCACTTTAGGCAAATTAGTTCCTTAAGAAACTTGAATTCGAGGAGTTAAGGGCCCAAAATCACCAAACCGCGTCGGTTGAGCACGAAACTTGGCACACACGACCTCCTAGGCACGAGAGACTTGTGGGAGAAGACAGGGCTCGAATCGGGTTCCCGGTTTGGGAGTTAGAGCCGGATTTCACTTTAGGCAAGTAGTTCCTTAAGAAATTTGAATTCGAGGAGTTAAGGCCCCAAAATCACCAAACCGCGTCGGTTGAGCACGAAACTTCGCACAGATGACCTCCTAGGCACGAGAGACTTGTGGGAGAAGACGGGGCTCGAATCGGGTTCCCGGTTTGGGAGTTAGAGTCGGGTTTCACTTTAGGCAAATTAGTTCCTTAAGAAACTTGAATTCGAGGAGTTAAGGCCCCAAATTCACCAAACCGCGTCGGTTGAGCACGAAACTTGGCACACACGACCTCCTAGGCACGAGAGGCTTGTGGGAGAAGACGGGGCTCGAATCGGGTTCCCGGTTTGGGAGTTAGAGCCGGATTTCACTTTAGGCAAATTAGTTCCGTAAGAAACTTGAAATCGGAGAGTTAAGGCCCCAAAATCACCAAACCGCGTCGGTTGAGCACGAAACTTGGCACACACGACCTCCTAGGCACGAAAGACTTGTGGGAGAAGACAGGGCTTGAATCGGGTTCCCGGTTTGGGAGTTAGAGCCGGATTTCACTTTAGGCAAATTAGTTCCTTATGGAACTTGAATTCGGAGAGTTAAGGCCCCAAATTCACCAAACCGCGTCGGTTGAGCACGAACTTGGCACACACGACCTCCTAGGCACGAGAGACTTGTGGGAGAAGACGGGGTTCGAATCGGGTTCCCGGTTTGGGAGTTAGAGCCGGATTTCACTTTAGGCAAATTAGTTCCTTAAGAAACTTGAATTCGGAGAGTTAAGGCCCCAAAATCACCAAACCGCGTCGGTTGAGCACGAAACTTGGCACACACGACCTCCTAGACACGAGAGACTTATGGGAGAAGACGGGGCTTGAATCGGGTTCCCGGTTTAGGATTTAGAGCCGGATTTCACTTTAGGCAAATCAGTTCCTTATGGAACTTGAATTCGGAGAGTTAAGGCCCCAAATTCACCAAATCGCGTCGGTTGAGCACGAAACTTGGCACACACGACCTCCTAGGCACGAGAGACTTGTGGGAGAAGACGGGGCTCGAATCGGGTTCCCGGTTTGGGAGTTAGAGCCAGATTTCACTTTAGGCAAACTAGTTCCTTAAGAAACTTGAATTCAGAGGGTTAAGGCCCCAAAATCACCAAACCGCGTCGGTTGAGCACGAAACTTGGCACACACGACCTCCTAGGCACGAGAGACTTGTGGGAGAAGACGGGGCTCGAATCGGGTTCCCGGTTTGGGAGTTAGAGCCGGATTTCACTTTAGGCAAATTAGTTCCTTATGGAACTTGAATTCGGAGAGTTAAGGCCCCAAATTCACCAAACCGCGTCGGTTGAGCACGAAACTTGGCACACACGACCTCCTAGGCACGAGAGACTTGTGGGAGAAGACGGGGCTCGAATCGGGTTCCCGGTTTGGGAGTTAGAGCCGGATTTCACTTTAGGCAAACTAGTTCCTTAAGAAACTTGAATTCGGAGAGTTAGGGCCCCAAAATTACCAAACCGCGTCGGTTGAGTACGAAACTTGGCACACACGACCTCCTAGGCACGAGAGACTTGTGAGAGAAGACGGGGCTCGAATCGGGTTCCCGGTTTGGGAGTTAGAGCCGGATTTCACTTTAGGCAAACTAGTTCCTTAAGAAACTTGAATTCATAATGCCCCAAAATACCAAACGACGTCGGTTTAGCACGAAATTTGGCACACACGACCTCCTAGGCACGATAGACTTGTGGGAGAAGACAGGGCTCGAATCAGGTTCCCGGTTTGGGAGTTAGAGTCGGATTTCACTTTAGGCAAATTAGTTCCTTAAGAAACTTGAATTCGAGGAGTTAAGGCCCCAAAATCACCAAACCGCGTCGGTTTAGCACGAAACTTGGCACACACGACGTCCTAGGCACGAGAGACTTGTGGAGAAGACGGGGCTTGAATTGGGTTCTCGGTTTGGGAGTTAGAGTCGGTTTTCGGTCTAGTCAAAATTATTTACTAACTATCTTTCTAATTATATAGTTGTCAATTTTTTTTATATTTTTCTGTAATTAAAATATTAACAGCATTATATGGTTATTAATTATTTTTATCTTGTTTTTTTCAGATATTTCCTGAGTAGCAGTTTGCTTCTTGTGGAATGCGGGCGTATAAAGATTATGTCCAACTTTTGTTTTTGTAACCCACGAAAGAATCAAGACGAAACTTTTGGTTTTGATTTTGATTTTGATTTTGATTTATGTTATTTAAATTTGTGAACAACATTATGTATGTATTATGCGACATTATGTAATGGCATAATTTTTATTGTTTTAAATTTTTATTTATGTAATATTATGAATGGAACAACATTATGAATTTTTGTTATTTGTCAACTTTTGTTTATGTATGTATTTATATTATTATGTAATTTTTGGATTTTTTTGTAATTATTTTTCATTTAATACAGGTTTTTTTAATTTTTTTAATAATTTCGGAACAGGTTTTTTTTTTTTTTTTTTTGAGACGGCATAACAGCCGTCGCAAAAACAGGTGTAGGAGGCTTTTGCGACGGCACCGTACTGTCGCAAATGCTTCCGAAAGAAACTGTGACATATACCTTTAGTGACGGCTCACCATGCCGTCGCCAATAGTTATATGCAGTAGGCGACTTTTAGCGACGGGGCTCTGCCGTCTCAACAAACCAATTTTAGCGACGGAAAAACTTTACCGTCGCAAAAACTTAGATTTTTTCCACTTATTGGCGACAGAAAACTGCCGTCGCAAAAAAGGTACCCTCCCGTCGCAAAAATCATTGGCGACGGCACTTACCGTCGCTAAAGACCTTTTGCAACCCCTTTTGTCGCGACCCCCACTTACCGTCGCAAAAAATCAAATTACCGTCGCAAAAGGTATTAGCGACGGCGTGCGGAGGTATTAGCGACGACGTTTTGCCGTCGCAAAAAACTATTTTTTTTGTAGTGTGAATAACTTCTCAACAAATAGGACACCATGGGAAAGTTATTACGTATTTGCAGAATATCACATGTGTATATTTATTTTATTAATTATTATTTTTATTAAAGTAATTTTAAAGATTTTAAAGATTCTATTAAATTTTTATCGAATATCTTATATGGGTGTAGGGTACATATTATGTGGATCTCATGTAAGTCTCACACCTATGTGAGATATTTGATAAAAATTTTAATAACACTTTTGAGATTTTTAATATTTTTATTTTTATTATGTATTTTCGTATTCTTCAATCAATCAATCAATATAAAATTATAATATTTTATTTTTTTACCAATTATAATATCATAAATCATCACGTAACTATGTTACGAGAATACCTAATAATCACCTTGCTGGTGTGCCCTTAACTAACCTAATAATTACTCTGGACCCAAAACGACTTTGCCACAAGACTTTTCAATTTCATAGGGTATATTTAGCAATAAATCTCGTAAATATTCTTATAAATTTTTAACTCTTATTCTACATTAGAATCTCTTAAATAAATGTATTCATATTTAAAAACATAATAAGATAATAATGTTATCACATTTTAAAAATAATACATTTAATAAAAATTTAATAAGATAATAATGCATAAATGTTTCATTGTCATATTTTAAAAAGAATGACATGTTATTTGTCACATTTTAAAAATAATGACACATTAGAATGATGTCGCATTATCACATTTTAATAATGACACATTTGATAAAAGTTTAATATGACAATATTAATAGTACACAAATATCCTATTATCACATTTTAAGAAAAATGATACATTTAATAAAAGTTTAATAAGACAATAATACACATATAAGACATACCTACATTTGGAATCTCCAACAAATATAGTAAAAGGATCACACTTGTACGAGTACGAAATAATCTTCTCGTATAATCCTGTTGATCAAATTTGTATTCCTCCAAACGTCGTTGCTTTACTACTTGAAAACACAAACGTGAGTTAGCCGGCAGGTGTGTGCCGGAAACCTCTCCAATGCCTAACTCAACAAATAGCCAATAGACATAAAAATTATGTGTATTTGAGAGTAAAAATTGTGATACCTCTACATAGGTCCTGTTATGAGCTTTTATAGATTCTGCCCGGCACAATCCTAGTAGGATTCCAACTCTCCTTAGCAGAGTCCTCCTAAGAATCACACTTCCAAGGATAATGCCTATCCTGGTAACACCCTGCTCATTGCTAACCTAGTGAGATGGTTTTTACCTCGGCTCGGTTGACGCAGTCAACCGAGCTAGCTTGTCTTTGTCGTGCTCTCAATACAATAATGACGTAGATGGTGTTCTGCTGAGCTATACTGTAGCGATCCCGGTTTTGACCCATCTCTTTCATGCTTTGCCACTTCATTGAGTATGTTAAGGATTGAACTGTCCGGTCAGCTCGTGGGGGTCTAAGGGGCAGTGCCCTGGCGGGGTCGAAGGGCAGCGCCCCCGAAGCAATAATGCAAAATGCATTCGAAGTTTCTTGTTCGCTCGATCGGTCTGGAGTGTTGGGAGTTAAACCAAGAGAATTTCGGGCTGAGGACCAGGGCCGCACGTGCGGGGCCTTGGGCCGTACGTACGAGAGGTGAGGCCGCACATGCGGGAAATAGGGGAGGGGGGTGAAGCACACTACTAAAAAGGCAGGTGCAGGAGTGAGGTGCAGAAGAGGGCGCACGTGCGGGAGCACGCGTTGCACGTGCAGGAGTAGGCTCCGCACGTGCGGGAGTAGGTGAGATTCGAATTTTCTTTCTTTTTCCTCTCTCTTTGGGTTGAAGTTGTATCACTTTTGTATACCTTTTTCTTTCTAAAAACATTTCCTCTTCCTTCTCTCTACATTTCCTACCAAAAACCTCTCAAGATCTTTGATTTCTCCAAATCCATTGAGATTTAGATCCAAGTTCTTCATCAAAGTTGGTTATCTAGGCGAGGGCTACGTTGTGTGCGGTGGAGATCGAGTTTAGGCATCGTTGATTTTGGGGTTTCAACTCTATTCTTGTTTAAACTTGAGGTATGGATTTCCTTTGAGTTATATATATGTTTTTGCAAGAGCTGGATGATTTTCGAAATCATCCTTTGATTAGTTTTGAAAATTGATTGTTGATTCAAGAAGAAGAGTAATTTTGAAGGTGGGTTTACTTCCTTTTCCTTTTACAATGGAAATTGAGGGTTTTGAATTATACAGATTGAAGAAAGATGATTTTGGTGAGATCCTTCTAAATATTTTGGAGATGAGTGGTTTTGGTGAGAAAACCTAGAAATAGGAGTTTTTGAAAGATGTTGAAAATCCTTGGATGATGTTAACATATTTATTTTGGGGGTCAAAATAAATGGATGTTTTGAAAATTGTTGATTTATATATATAAATGATGAAGTTTGTAAAATATGAGAATTGTTGTTCATTTTGAAAATTGTTATTCAAAATGTTATTTTAGTCTTGAAATGGCTAATTTGTAGAGAATGCTCGAAATGTGGGAAATGTGTTGTTCCTTGGGGAAATTGGAAATCAAAGCTTATATATTCATCTTGTGATATTATTGTTTTGAAAAGAGAAATGGGAGATTTGTTCACAATGGAATTATTGTGCGGAAATATTGAGAATGGAAGAAATGTTGTATTACATTTAATCATTTCATGGGCATACCAATTCATTTAATTATGTTGAGCTTTGAACGTTGATTTGAAAACCTTGTATTGAGAAAAGAATGTTGGGAAACGGGTTTTCATGAAATGGTTTTGGGGTAAATACGGTGGTAAGTCTTGATAGGTGGTGTAGATGAAATTGATTAAGTTGGATTGATTGTCCTTGGTGAAAGGCTAGAAAGTCGCGCGGATAGGTGTCGAGCCTTCCGGTTGCATAGTTTACTTGCAGACACCGACCTAGGGATTACCAGAGTTGTATTTACCGCCCCTTGAGTTAAATTGGTTGATTTTGAACAGTTGGAGTTGCATGACATCATTGAGCATGATGATTTTCAAAAGATGAAGATGTGTCTTACTTTTAAAAGAACATAGCATGGCATGTGCATTTATCATCTTGAGACTTGTATAAAATGTATATACTTTGTTAAGGATTTCCTACTGGGCTTTAAGCTCACCCTATGGGATTTTTGTGCAGGAAAGGACGTGGTGATTCCGCCCAACTAAGGGCGTGGAAGTGTGTGTGTTGGGAGCACAATGCTCTCATTTTGCGTGACTTTGTTTTGTAAGCCAAGGGCTGTATTTGTGTAGATTTGAATAACCGATTTGTGTAACCGGGCCTAAGCCTTGGAAACTTGTAAACCCATGAGGGTATTTATTTGTTTATGTTACCTTGTTTTGAAGTGAATGTATTATCTCATGAAAACTATTTGTATTATGTAATGCAAGTGTGGAGATGTATTTTCAGTTTTACATTAAAGAGCCTTGATTATTGTATTATTATTTGGGTATGAAAAATTGGGGCGTTACATATACTTAGCTTGGTCTGTCTCCTTGCTAACACCTTGGCCAGCCTTCTAGGCCTAGCTTCAGATAGCCAGGTCAGCCCCTTGACGACGTCTCTACCCATCTTGGAACCCAGATGACCTGGGACCGAGCTATCTAAAGCTCTCACCCCGGACCACAGTTTGGCCCAAAGTTAAGGTAGATGAATAAAGCTCGGCCCAATCTTTTCTCCTAAATTACCCTCTCAATTGCCCCTTAATTCCATCTGTGAAGCATGATTGGGATTATTATCTTCAAGCTGCGCTAAAATATCACCCGAAGTGAAGCACTTAGGCTATCTGAACTAAAAAACTCATTTGGTTTTCCCTGTTTTTGACGTAGTACGTCCTTACTAGGACACGTGGCTCCTCACTATTGCCTCTATTGTTGAGACAACCGTCAATCATAACTCTAAAATTTGAATAGTCTCGCCGTTTTACTTCCATTTCACATTTATCCCCTTAGTCTTCTATCCACCATCGTTACTGTTCATCTTCTAACCAAAAAACCAAAACAGCTTTCTGAAAGCAAAAACTCCAATTTTGCCTCTACCCCTATTCAAACCTTGGTACTTTCACTACTGCCGCAGGAATGTCGTTTGCTGCTCAACGTTACATCCAAAAACTCGTAAGTTTCATGTTCCTTCTAAATACTCTATATGATGTTTTAGCTTCATAAACCCATTATATTGTTTTTGCAAGAGTATGAATAGTTTTTGTTTATGCGCCAAAAATGAGTTTAGAATCAGCTTCCCAAAAACCCCACACCTTAGGAAGAACTCCAGCTTATCTGTAACTGGAATCATACAAACTTTGAATCCAGAATTCACAATAAAACCGAGCTATAACAGGTTTGTGCTCATTTAGATGGGCCTCTCCGAACATTTCAACGTTGCCTAATCATGATCGAGCTATAGCCTAGCTCACTTCATGGACTAAGATAAAAATCTCGCCCACTCCCAAGACCCGGTAAAAACCTTGACCCAGTTTTTAGCTGAGCTACACATCATTACTTCTCTCGAGACCGAGCAAAATAATTTATACTGATGCCCTAGCCCGGTCTCTAGCTGGCCATAACATATTCTATGTTCTTCACTGTGCAGACTCTGACTAGGTTTACTCAGGCACACCATTCACTACAGAGCTGGGCTAAGGTGCCGAGCAGATACTTGTAAACAAAAGCTACCCAAAAATGGGCAAATATCAGTTCCTTGTGAGTTTGCCCGGTGCCATAGCCAAATTCTGAAGGGATTACCACATCCCTGAAGACGTTCAATTTGAACTAGCCGAACTGGACACCGCACCCTGGGGTAGATCGGGCTTTGTTCTGTTCACATTGCTGTCTATTGTAGAGGGTGGACTAAGGTTCCCAGTCCAACCCCTAATTTGTGAATTCCTTAGGCAAACCAGACTATGCCCCACACAATTATCCACTAACACGTACAGAATAATAAACGGCAAAGCCAAACTGAATTGTTGCCTTGGCCTCAACCTCAGACTGGTCGAGCTATTTCACCAATATTCGCTCGGTCAGAATGATGAAAGTTGGGTATATTACCTTAGAATAAGAAGGGGCCAAGAGAAAATTGTCAAGAGTACACCTGATAACGACCTGAACGACGATGATTTTCTATGGGTGTCAGGAAATTTTGAAGACCATGAAGCCTAGATACCGGCCTATAACATCAACTGGAACAAGGGAACAGCTGGTAAGGATAGCTTGGTTTATCTTCTTTGTTATCAAAATGACTACCATACTAACCCTTGTGTTCTTTGTCCTTTATGCAGATTTGAACCACCTGAAATCAACCTACGCATATGCGAATCAAGCCATACTCTGAGCCGCGCTGTGCTACTAGCATCGAGATTGGACCGAACTGCTCGACGTGCAACCGACCTACCGCTACAGTGGTAAGAGGAAGACCAGAGTAACTGATTTCTTTCTAGAGTCTTCACCCGAGCCGGACCCCACTCTTTCCCAAATTAATCTAATTCCCCTCACTAAAGAACAAGAAATGGAAAAAAGGAGGGCCGTGCAAGCTCTTATTACCGAACAGACCTCTGGCGAAGTTCAAATTGAACTAGCGCCCTCTGGTCAATCGTGCGAGACAGTGGTCGCCCTCCAACCACCAAGGCAACCACGTCTCGGCAGAACAAGCGTGCGCGGACCAAGTCGACCGAACAACCACATTTGGTGGATGAGGAAGAGACCATGCTCCCTGAGACCGAGTTGTTGAACCCAGAGCCTGTTCGTTCTAGCCGAGCAGGTCCTTCCTCTCTGCCTGTATAGGCACTATCCGTTTCCTATAAAAACCACACTGTGTCTACCAAAGACTCAGTGGTTGTTGAGAAGGACCACATGCTTGCTTTCAACCTCTCCAAGAGCGTGTGTCTGCCAACAGATATGGAACATCACGATCATCTAACCGAGCTCAAAGCGATTCGCTCAGCGACTAAGTCAATGGTGCTTGTAAGTAGTCCACCAATTTATTCATATCCATACTATCCATCTGGTTGCTTGGTTCAACCTGACCACTCTTTCTCCATTCGCAGGTGTAGACACCCCATTTTTGACCGACCTTAAGACTCAGACGTCACCGATTGAGCGCTCGGTGATGTTGTATACTGTGTTCGTTCAGAAGTCTCAGAGTCGCGGCCGTGCGCCCTGCCTCCGGACTTCCGAACTCTCTTCTGTGCCTCGTCTCGGTTTGCGAACCAGACTCGGTTTTCTCTGTTTTCTTTCCTGCGGGAAGGGAGTGGTCCTGTAGACTATCTCTCGGTGGCCGTAGGCTACATTTCGTGGCCGTAGGCCATTTTGCCCATTTCGGAGCCCGGTTCCCGGTTTTCGGAGCCGTCAGGCCGTGTGCCTCGGTTCGGGACCGCCCAACCATCTCCGATTTCTCCGGTTCTTGGCAAGTGTCTCTGTTTTATCATACCGAGGAACCCTGGGGTCTTAGATGCCCACTTCGTGGCTGAATGCCACTTTCGGTGCTTACAGCCGGTTTTCGGGCCCCGAACCTCGCGGTTTGGGCCCCGAGCTTTCATTTCGCATCGATTTCTGTTCAAATTTGGCAAGTGCCTCTATTTTATCATTTTGAGGAACACTGGGGTCTCAGATACCCACTTCGTGGCTGAATGCCACTTTCGGTGCTTACAGCCGGTTTTTGGGCCCCGAACCTCGCGGTTTGGGCCCCGAGCATTCATTTTGCATCGGTTTTTGTTCAAATTTGGCAGGTACCTCTGTTTTAGCACTAGGAAGATCACTGGAGGGGGGAGGCCAGCAATTATCCCAGATAACCAGTTTTGCTCTTCCGGCGCCCGTTTGCTCACTCCGGGCTAATGTTGAACACCTAGGCCCATTTTCTTCCAACCAAACCTACATATTTGTGATGAGGGCATATGGGAGGACACCAAAAAGTGGTGGTCGGCCAGCAATTATGGTTTTCATTTTTGAGCCTCTCCTTCAAGCCCAATGTTGTGACTCCTGTTTCAGAGTTGCCAATTTCCAACCTTGGATCCTTATTCTACACACCTGGGAGGACACCAAGGTGTGGTGGTCGGCCAGAATTTTTTTGACTTCATTTTTGGGCATGGCCGGCCGGCCAGGGGGAGTGGCTGGCCGACCAGTTGGGGTGGCCGGCCGGCCACCTTCAAGAAAACTACCTGGCCGGCCAGCTTTCTGCTTTCCAGCTCTTTACAGCTGTCCGGATATTTTTTGCAAAATATCTCCCCCTCCGGGGGATATTTTGGGAGGGAAATCTTGCCTCCATTTCCCTCCCCTTTTACACCCTTTCTTGCCTATTTAAAGGGCTGCCCTCCTCCTTTGCTAGGGTTACAAAAATTCTCTTCAAGAACCCCTCCTCCAAAGCCTCCATTTCCATAGCCAAAAGCTCCAAAAACTCTCCAAGTCCCTAGCTCCTCTCTTCATCAACCCTAAGCACCACCATCACCACCTCCATTCCAGCAGCAAAGGAGTGTTTTCCAGAGGTTAAGAAGCAACAAAGTCAAGCCAAGAAGCAAAGAAAGACTTGTCTTCAAGGGTAAGTCACTATTTCCCTTTTTCTTGCACAATTTTGCTTCAAATTTTTACCCTATTTGCTCACTGGTTTGGGCTCTGACCCCTACTGATTTTGTGCTTATTTTGAGCCCCTCTACAACATTGTAGAAGGGCTCAACCTTATTTGGCATCTCCTTCATGTACTTGCTTCAATAGCATCTTCTATGTCAATATTTTGCATGAAATATTAAGCCTATGAGTGATCTGATTTCAAGCCTGATATAAACTGTTAGTGGGCCTATTTTGAGTCCCTCTTCAACATTGAAGAAGGGCTCAAACATGTTTGGCCTCTCTATCTTGTACTTGCTTCACAATTCTTCCAATTTACCGTAAATTTGCAAGATTTGTTTAGCCTATGTGTGGTCTGATTTTGAGCTTGATGTGAACTGTGAGTAAGCTTATTTTGTGTCCCTCTACAACATTGTAGAAGGGATAAATCTTGTTTGAGGTCTCCATGTTGTACCTCTCTTTATACCTCTCTTTGGCCCCATTTTGTATGACTTTTTGAGCTTATTTAGCTACTGATTTGAGCCTTCATCAGACTTAGAAAGTGTCTTAGAATAACTCATTCTTCATGTTTTGTTAAGGGTCCAAAGTTGTTTGATGCATGATTTTGGTACTTCATGTTGTACCCCCCATATTTTCCGTAAAATTGCATGCTTTGTTAAGCTTTCTTAGCTACTGATTTGAGCCTTCATCAGGCTTACAAAGTGTCTTAGAATAACTCATTCTTCATGTTTTGTTAAGGGTCCAAGGTTGTTTGGTCATTTCTTATGGTACCTCATGTTGTAGTCCATTGTTGGCTCATTTTTGCATGCTATATTAAGCATATCTACATACTGAATTGGAGGATGGCATCTACTGTAAATATGCATATTTTTGGCCCCTCTTTAATTTTGTAGAACTGTGTTTTTCAGTTTGAGCATTGTATATATTACTTGCTTTGTAATTCCCCTCTTTTTCCCCATTTTTGCATGCTAATTTTGCTGTATCTATGGTTGTTATTTAGCCTTGCTTTGTACTGAAAAAATGCCATATTTGGGGCTGCCTTGCTACTGGTTTGCATATCATGATCATGTTGTGCATGTTTAGTATGGCTATAGGCCATTTCGGGTACTTAAACTCACATTTCGGGATGATTTCATGCATTGGTTGTAATTTCGTATCATTTCGGGGCTGTTTTCCCCTTCATTTAGGTGCTGAAATTTGGTTTGCATGCTTACATATCATTTCCCGTGCCATTTCGTGCCTTCGGGCCATGCCTCGGTTTGCGTGCCTGTGGGCACGCATTTCGAGGCACCTCTGTTTTATCCGACGGCATCTGATGTGAGTGTGGCTGAGGCCCTCTCATGTTAGTGTAAGCCCAATTTGCATTTTTCATGTCATTTGCATTGCGTATGCCACCGCCTCGGTTTGCGTGCCCGCGGGCACGCATTTCGAGGCACTTCATTTTTTTTTTTTTTTTATCCGCCGGCCTCTTATGTGAGTGCGGCTGAGGCCCGCTCATGTTAGTGTAAGTCCAATCTGCATTTCGTATGCCATTTCATGCTTTATGTCATTGCCTCGGTTTGCGCGCCCGCGGGCACGCATTTCGAGGCACTTCTTTTTTATCCGACGGCCTCCCGTATGAGAGTGGCTGAGGCCCTCTCATGTTGGTATAAGTCCATTCTGCATTTCGTATGCCATTTTCGCGGTTTGCGTGCCCGCAGGCACGCACTTCGAGACATCTTATTTTAACTTCATTTCATATCACTTCCATGACATTTTGCATTTCGTACGCATCGCCTCGGTTTGCGCGCCCGCGGGCACGCATTTCGAGGCACTTCATTTTTATCCGACGGCCTCTTGTGTGAGTGCGGCTGAGGCTCGCTCATGTTAGTGTAAGTCCAATTGCATTGCGTATGACATTTCATGCCTTAGGGCCATCGCCTCGGTTTGCGTGCCCGTGGGCACGCATTTCGAGGCACCTCATTTTCATAGCATCGCGCATGCTAGGATTGCATTTTAGTTGCATTCATGCATATCATGTATATTGCATCGTGTTCGGGATAGGAGTTAGCCCGGGCACGGGAAACGAGGCACGTTTCGTACTTCGAGTGACGGAACGGGTCTCAATTCCCAAGTCGCCGACACTCCGGATTACCCATGATGGAGTTAGGTTTTGTTGTAGCATTCATAGCATTCATCTTATATTGAGTTGTGCAATCCGATTCCTCGGCCATCATGCATCGATATGCGTGATTGGTGGCACGAGAATCGAGGCATGCATATATTTGTGAAATACATTGCTATGCCCCTTTCCTGCTCTCTGTTGCAGCAAAATAAAGAATCAGCAACTTTTCGGAGTCTGGCGCGCATTTCGAGAAAAATTGCAAACAGAGGCTAAATTGGGCATTCCAGTGGATTTCTGCGCAAAAGCAGCCCAAAAATGCAGTATTCATCAGAAGCGAGGCAGCCCCTGGCTTGCAAGCCAGTTTACCGCTTTCTTAGTTTAAATTGTTAATTACTTAGAAAATCTGTATTATTCTTTCATTTGGGCCTGTATTATTATTTATTCGGACCCTCTGTGCGAGGGCATAACTGTAATAAGTGTGGGTGTGTGTGATGTATGTCTTCCAACCCCACGTCTTTCTCCCTTTTATTTACCCGCTTATGATGGTTAGATATAGGGCATATTTCAATTAGCATACAGTATGACCGCATGTTTGCATTCATTCATCTGTTTTGCACGCACCGGGCTCGGCGCATCATACAAACTGCATTCGTACTTCAATTCCAAGTTGAATACGTGTTAGTTGTAGCATCTCATATACCATGTTTAGAATAGCCGAGCCTGCTATAGTTGCATTATTGCATGTGTTGCATTAGGCATTTATGTATATTTAGGATCATGCATGATTTCTAATAAACTTCTGTTTTGGCTTGGAGTACTCGGTAAGTTTTATGCTTTAGCATCCTTGCATGCGTGTGAGTGTTGCCATGAATAGCATGCTTACCATGAGGCTATGTGCTTATGTGATATAACTGCCTTGAATGCCTGTGGGTGGAGGTTGAGTTATTTGAATTGGGACAATGCATCGAATGTTTGTTTTAAGCCCACTAGATAGTGGCAAAACCATGTTTTTCTAAGCCCACCTGAGGGTGGCAAATCCACGTCTTAGCCTACCTGCGGGTAGCACCATCAAACCATTTTCAAACAAACAAACATGAAATGTTTTGTTCCAATTCAGGTGGCCCAGTCTATACTTGTTTGCTGCGAGCATCACATAGTAACCTAGGCTAATAACCGGAATAAGAACATACAATGTTTTCAAAATCAGATATCATGGTTAGTAGAGGCCGGTCTTTGACCGGGCGAGCGGGGGTGCTCACGAAGTGACCTTCCCCAATCGTACCCAAGTTCCCGAGCCGAGGCAACTTTGGTGATGACGGACACGTGGCCTTCGGCACCGAGTCAGGGTTTCCTAAATTTCCCATTTTAAAATATTTAGGTGGCGACTCTGTATCTGGCAAAGCAGTCCATGTTTGGCACTTCTTTCAAAAAATCAGTTTTCTCAAAACGATTTGCCGGATTTGGACTCTTTGGTTCAAGATTAAGAACCGTGACATTTGAGTCCTTCGAACTGTAGTGACCCAATATCGAACCAGAACGGGGTTCCCCCCCGGGATGCGTTCGGGGACGTCTACAGTTTCTGGCGACTCTGCTGGGGAACTTAGAGAACTTGACTCGAACTCATGATATCTGGTTTTGACTACACTTGTGTGTTTCTTTGCATTGCATTTGCATTGGTGCGCCTAGGACACCGTGTTTGCCATATGCCATTCCCGAACGATTTGCCGGAGGCTTGTCTTGTCAAGGCATGACCATAAGGCTGATCGGCTCTGGGCTCTGACAGCATGGGAACACCAAACCCCAGTTTTACCGGGGCACCCTTTTTGACCATTCGACCTAGTGCATATTCGGATCCATAGTGACTATTCCAAACTAGGACAGGTTGCTTACCCGTTATAGGTTGTTTGAAACCGCTGCGTGCGTAGTGAAACCCTAGCTCCTGACAAAATAGGACAGGGAAACCTTACCCCAACATAGGGGTGTTTTTGGCTCTCACTTATCTGCTATGTGCTTTAGAGTGCGTCTCTACAGGAATGCATGTATCAGTCCATAAGTTTGAGCATCAGGCCTGCGGGTATCATTCAGGCCTGCGGGCATCAGTCAGTATCTGAGGATCAGTGTCGCCTGCGGGCATCAGTCAGTATCTGGGAATCAGTTGTCTGCGGATATCAGATTCAGTTTTGGGGAACAGTGATACAGGAACAATGACCAGTATTCAGGAACAGTGTATTTTCAGCTTTTCAACTGTGTGTTGTTGTATGCCCGACTGCGTGTTGTGTGTATTTAATTTAAGCTGTTATGCTGCCCGTTTTTCTGGTGATTTATTTCCTTTTTGCTTTATTATCTTTTTGCTAGGGCAGGTTTTTAGCACGATTGCTTCCGAACCACTAGATACCCCCCAAGCACTTTGGACACGAGGTCGCCGACTCAACCGATCCGAGGATCTCGTTGACGGACATCCAGTGTTCCACTCTCTACCCCCAATTGTCAGAAGGAGGAGAAGAAAGCCAAGGGAACGCAGTGTATCAGAACAGAGGCTGCCAGAACCCTGGGTTACTCCATTAGAAGACATATCGTTTGTTCAGATGGAACCACAGAATACATTAGGGATGGAGGCGATGATGCGCCAAATGCACGACAGCATGAAACAGATGCAAGAAGATGCCATCCGCCAAGCGGAATTTTCTAAACAACAGGCCGCGGTCATGGCCCAGCAATCCGAGCTGATTACTAGGCTGCAACAGCAGAATACAGCGTCTGCTTCGCATCAGTTTCCTCCTCCCCCCTCCACCAGCAGCTCCACTACCCGAGCAGGCACCTACTGGTCAGAACACCTTGCCGAATCCTCCAAACCCTCAGAATACCCTCCCGAATACCCAGAACATCCTACCCAATGTCCAGAATGTCCAAGAGGACACCAATCTTTCAACGGGGCTGGCTCCGCCCCCACTTCTGCCGCAACTGTCCAAGAATCTTACACCCAATCACCCGGAATCTCCATTCGAGTTCGAGGTGGATCATACAGCTCTGAAATTGAGCAAGTTGGAGAAACTCTTCAAGAAATCGCAGGGGGTGAAGGCCATCCCAGACATCGAAGACGGTTACACTGATGTGGCTGTAACTTTGCCAGACAGATTTAAGATGCCACAGATTGACCGTTTTGATGGGTCAGGGGATCCTATGGTCCATCTCCGGTTGTTTTCAAATATCTTGAGGCCAATGGGCCTAACCCGACCGCAAAAGCTTTCTTTGTTCGGCAGAACTTTGTCGGGGGTGGCGGCCATCTGGTACGCAAAGTTGGAAGATGATGTGAAGAGGAATTGGGATGAGCTGGCTGAGGCCTTTGTTGCTCAATACTCGTATAATACACAGATCGAGATCACAACTCGTGATCTTGAGACGACGAGGCAGGAACCCAAAGAGTCTTTCTCCGATTTTGTAACTAGATGGAGGGCAAAGGCATCGATGATGACCTTGAGGCCAACGGACAAAGATCAGATTCGGATGATTGTGCGCAATCTCCAGCCCAAGCTAATGCAGAAGATGATCGTAATCCCCTTTCCCACCTTCTCAGACTTACACGAGATGGGGGTGCAGATTGAGGATGCGATGAAGCAGGGTTTGATCGACCAAGACCGGGAACAGCCCCGAAGGACATTCAACCGCAATAACAACGCAGGCCCGAGTGGCTCTGCAAATACAAGGACTTCGGAGGTCGGTATGGTCACCACCACTCCCCCTTCCCAATCAAGGCCCGCAGCGGCCACACCCTTTTCCAGTACATCCGGGAGCAGTACCCAAGCCCCGAGATTTCAGCCCAGAGGCCAAAGAACCTTCACTCCACTATACATGCCTTTGTCCAAGGCTCTCGGGGTGTTAATAAAAAAGAAGCATCTGACACCTTTAGAGCCGAGGCCATTGCCAAATCCACTCCCTCCCTCTCATGACCCATCGAAGTACTGCGCGTACCATCAACAGCACGGTCATGACACCGACCGTTGCTACAGATTGCGTCACGAGATTCAGGACCTCGTTGACAAAAATATTATCCTACCTCCCGAAAGACCCAACGTTACAACCAATCCACTCCCCGCACATAACCAAGATCCACCACCCAAAAGAGTCAATTTCATCCAAACTGGGGTCGTGTCCTACGACCCTAGTATCTATATTACTCCCTCTCACCTACCCAAGCCGGAGGTGATCCTTCCTGATTGCACTGACTTGTGCATGTTGGACACCTTCACAACCCAATCTAAGCCAGAGGTGGTGACCTCCGAGGTTGGAACGGGGCAGGTTTCAGAGGAGAACAGAATTGTTGAGTCTGGGATGGAACAGCCTGAGAACTTAGCTGGAGGAGCCTATGATCCAAGCGAGTATATCTTATCAGTGGGCCAGTCTAAGCTGAGTGTGGGGCTGCCGGAAAGAGCCGAGCTGTGTATGATTCGGGGGGACAGACTTGAACAAGGGGCAGATGATCTGACGACAGTGGAAGAAGATTTTGCCAACCTCCAATTCTTCAACGACCAGGAACCGGGGGATGCAACAATCAACTGGTTTGAAGATGAGGAGTCTGCGGAAGTTGTCGGATGGCTAGATGATCAGCCAGACGCTGCAGAATTTTAATCAGAACAGGGCCCGGCAGGGGCAGGTGTATCAGTGATGGCCGGAAGGGCCGAGAATCAGAATCAACCGCCGGAAAGCGCCGGCGTTAAGAATTTCGCTCAGAATCTGGGGATTGTAAGCACGGGGAATATTGACCAACCAGCTGTACTGACGCAGTTGGAACAACAAAAGTTTGACGATTCCGAGAGAATTCGAAAAGCTAAGGCCCATGTGGGGGTCGAAAGTGCTGTGTGCACAGGAACGGGAGATGCTGCGGGCATCAAGACTGAAAGTGCTGCGAGCACGAAAGCAGGACATGCTGTGAGCATGTGGGATGAAAGTATTGAGAGTACGAACTTGTCGGAACCAGATAGGTGTCTGTTGGACGCTAATGGAATGTGGTGGGAAGATGACGACTTATGTCTTGCCCACACCGATGAAGATTGGGCAGGTGCTCAACCAGATGACACTTGGTACCTCGATGAGGTGGACCACATGACCAGGAGTGGACGGTATTTCAAGCCCCCACACCTTGACCAACCCGAGGCATCCGGGAAAGATAAAGAAGCGGAAAAACAGAGAGAGAAGCAAATTGAAGAAGAAGCTGTACTGAGACAGTTAAAGAAAATACAGGCAGACATCTCCATCTGGGGACTGCTTATGGCTTCAAGGGTGCTGTAGCACGTCCGCGGGGGACCTCGGCTACAGTTCGGACTCGATTTGTGTCGCGGTTCTAAATCTGAACCAAAGAGTCCGAATCTGGCAAATCGTTTTGAAGAAAAACAGATTTTTGAAAAAAGTAGTGCCAAACATGGACTGCTTTGCCAGATTACAGAGTCGCCACCTAAATATTTTTAATGGGGGAATTTAGGAAACCCTGACTCGGTGCCGAAGGCCACGTGTCCGTCATCACCAAAGTGACTTGGCTCGGGAGCTTGGGTACGATCGGGGAAGGTCAGCTATGAGCACCCCCTTTCGCCCGGTCCGAAGACCGGCCTCTACTAACCGTGATATCCGTTTTTGAAAACTTTATGCGTTCTTATTCCGGTTATTAACCTAGAATTACTATGTGATGCGCACAACACAAAAGTATAGACTAGATTGCCTAACTTGGAAATAAACATTGCATATCCGTTTTGTCTCGAAAAACGTGTTGGTTTTTTGCTACCCGCAAGTAGGCTAAAATACGGATTTCAATGAGTTATTCCAACTCACGCAATCCAACCTCCACCCACAGGCATCCAAACAGTTTATCATGTAAGCAACTAGCCGCATGGTAAGCCTATTATCATGGTAAACATTCACACGCATGCGATATGCTAAAGCCATAAACACTTACATCGTACTCCGCGCCAAAACAAGAAACTGGTTAGCAAACATGCATGACCTAGTTCATGTTAAGTGGCTAATGCGACACAAGCAGAAATGCAAGTTAGAGTAGGCTCGGCTAACCCTAGACATGGCATGTGAAATGCTTCACGTAGCACGTATTCAAGTTAGATTTGAAAATTGCAATGCAGTTTGTATGATGTACCGAGCCCGGTGCATGTTAACAAATGCATGGATGCAAACATGCTTTCATACTGTCATGCTAAAATAAGTATGCCCTAATCTACCATCGAAGCAGGTAAATAAAAGGGAGAAAGAAATGGGGGTTGGAAGACATACACCCACTCACGCACACTTATTACAATTCGCCCTCACTTGGAGGGACCGAAAGAATATACAAAACCGAATAAATAATTAACTACGCAAGCTAATTAATTATTACAAATTAACTAAATTAATTAACAAATTAATTAAATTAATTAAAACAGTAAACGCCTCGGGAAGAGGGCTCAAATGTAACGCGCGCTCGAACCCGCTCGGAATCGCACTGCCATGCATAATTGCCTCTGTTTTCCTTGCTCTCCTCCTCTGAAGACTGCCAAAGTCTCAGAAAAACTTCCCTGGATACTGGGATCATCATCGGCTGAGGGGATTAGCCACCGGCCTTTTGGTATGATCACCGGCTGCAAATGAAGCTATCGGCCACTGATATACTGCCGGTCGGCACTAGATAGTGCCGGTCGGCACAAAATGTTCTGCAGATCCTGCAACTCACAGTAGCAAAGGACAAACTATGCATGGCAAGGCAATTCAAAGCATGTATGCACCATACACACCCCTTATCATGTTTTTGACTCAAAAGGGCATGTGCCTCGATTCCCGGACCGCCAATCGCGCATTTCCATGCGTGATGGCCCTAAGAACCAAGAATGCAACTTTGATTTCAAATGCATGCAATGCAAACAAGCACATAAGGGGTGCTAAGCCTCCATCACACTTCACTTCAAGAGGCCTAACATGTATGCCAATGTGATGCAATCCTAGACATGGCAACTAGTATGCAAAATGGCAATATATGGCAAACATACAAGTAAGCACACAAGGCAAGCATGCAAACCACATGGGGGATGGACTTAAACATGGATTGGGCAGCTCTAAGTAGGCCTAAAACAGTGGCCAAATGGACCAAAAGATAGACAAACATCCATGCAAACATGCAAGCCAAAAGGCCTAAGGCTAAGGCACAAAGTAGAGCATTCAACCACCCCCATACATGACCATTCATGGCACATATCAAGCAACCAAAAACAGATTTTCAGCATGCTAAAATACACCTAAAACTCACACACATGGCATCCCAAAAGCTCTAAACACACAAGGCCTATTCTTAGGCATAAAAGGACACACCTTTGAAGCATGAAAGAGATGACAAGCACAAACATGTGAGCATGATTTAGGGACTGAAATGTGATCTAAAATGATGCCAAATCATGAGATCAAGGCAAGCTAAACATGCTAGAGACTCACACACCCCAAGGCTAGCAAGCCAAAATGCAAAGTGACTATATAAGGCATGTCATGGATGGCCTAAACAACCAAAAACAGATCTTATACATGGAAAAACAAGCACATTTTCAGTTTATGACCAGCCACAAAAACATAAGCAAGATGGTCTAACAAAGCATGCAAAATTACGGTAAATAGAAGAGATTTCAAAGCAAGTAGCACATGGAGTATGCAAACGATGTTGAGCCCTTCAACAATGTTGAAGAAGGGCTCAAAATAAGCCTACTTGCAGCTTACATTATGCCTCAAAACAGATTATAAATCAGCCAAATATACTATGCAAGAATAGTGGCATACAAGGGGGTAAAGAGATAGGTGCTAGATGCAATCACCAAATGGCAAGGGGTCCTCAATCAAACATGAAGAGGACCCCAAAATAAGACTACTTGAAGTTTAGGTCGGAGCCCAAAAGTGCTTGCAAGCAAGGCTTAGATATGGAGCAAGAAAATGCAAGAAAAGGGAAGAGAGTGACTTACCCTTGAAGACCAGCAAACCAGCACCTCTTGGACCAAGTTTAGGTGCTCCTAAGCTCTGAAGAACAGCCCCAAGTCGTTGGAAATGGAAGGGGTGGTGTTGTGCTATGAGTTGTAGGGGAAATGGCCCAAGAACAAGGTTGTTTGGAGGTGAAATGAGATAGATATAGAGAGAGATAGAGGGTTGTATCTATCTATATGAGATATATATCTATATATCTCTGGTTTTTGTTCCAAAGTTCTAACCCTTGCTCAAGGGAGAGGAGAGGTGCTTATATAGGCAAGTATAAACACTAAACTTAGAGGCTAAGTTAAAGAAAAAGGGTCAAGGGGTGCAAGGCTTGTAAGGGAAGCTTGGACAGCTGGTAAGGCTTCTTGAGGAAGCCAAGACAAGGGGTCAAGGCTTCCTCAAGAAGCCATGAGCAAAGGGTGCACAAAAGAGGGTTAAAGGGTGCAAAATAGGCACATGCATGCACGTGGGTCGAGTTCTGTGCATCCCAGCTGGCACAGCTGGTATGCACTAGGCTTGGGGGGTGCAAAGGGTTCAAACCGGCCAGAAGATTCGATCATTGTCTAAAATAAAGTGCCGGTCGGCACTCTTTTCTGCCGGTCGGCTAAATAGAGTGCCGATGGATGATTCCTTGGTCAAAATATGGCCGGTGGGTATGCAAATCGAAGCCCCGGAAGTTAGCTTTCCAACCGCGCAAACCTTGCATCAAAATTCCTTCTGTGCAAAAAGTTATACCCTTTTCCGTGAAGTCGCGCAGACTCGATCCAACCGGAATGATCCCCTACTTCAACCAACCATATCTCCCCCACCCGAACTTGGATGTAAGAGATTCTTGAGTACAAAGTGAAGCCCCGGAAGTCTTCTTTCCAATGATGGTGGCCTCATAACTTAACTCCAAGTATGCCGGTGAATAGACCTGATTCAGCGAGGGCTGCGCGACTCGCTTCTACCCGGATTCATGTCGAACTTCTCCCAAACCTATTTTCTTCCCTCTTCTCCTCTTTTCTTGAACTCCAAACCCTTAAACAAAGTGTTTGGAAAGTTTTGCCTCTCTTCTTGTCGAAGAAACTGAACCTATGCCCTGCACATCTCTCAACACCGAGCAAACCATCAGTCGCGCCCAAGTCTTCGGGGCGGTCAAAAATGGGTGTCTACAGTTGCCCCTCTTTGACAGAACTCGAAAGTCATAAGAATGACGGGAGTGAATGTCAAAGCCCCGAGACGACCCATTTTTGACAAGGCCGAAGACTTGGACAAACAAAAATACAAATGAATAAGTGGTTGTGCCCGCAGGCTGCCTACGTATCCCTTTGCAAGGAATCAAACCAGCGTAGTTCAGGGGCAGGATGCAAAGTGATGCACAATGCAAGTGCATAACTTATGATCATGCAAAGGATGCTGTAATGAAGCAATTATAAATGCAACATTTTAAGCGAATGCTATGCAAGCAAGTAGACATGAACCAAACTACATCTCATGTAGAAAGGATGTAAGAGAATTATGCAATTCTCACGAACATGTGCGTTAGCTACACAAAAGTGAACGAAGTGTGATGGATACACTAAGTGGACAAACATGTGTGATGGATACACCAAAGTGAAGAGAGTGTGATGGATACACTATATGAATAAAGTGTGATTGATACACTAAGTGAGCGTAGTGTGATGGATGCATAAAGAGAAAGTGTGTGATTGATACACAAAGCGAGCGTGTGATTGATACACAAAGTAAGCGTGTGATAGATACACTACATGAAGCATAATGTGATAGATATAGTAGCTGAGTGCAGTGAGCACAGTGTGATGGATACACAAAGGGTGAACACAAAGTGTGATAGATGCACTAAGTGAACAAAGTGTGATGGATACACAAAAGGTGAACACAGAGTGTGATAGATGCACTAAGTGAACAAGTATGATGGATATACTGAAGGTGAACACAAAGTGTGATAGATGCACTTAGTGAACAAGTATGATGGATATACTGGAGGTGAACACAAAGTGTGATAGATGCACTTAGTGAACGGAGTATGATTGATATACTAAATGTGAACACGAAGTGTGATAGATGCACTTAGTGAACGGAGTATGATTGATATACTAAATGTGAACACGAAGTGTGATAGATGCACTTAGTGAACAGGAGTATGATTGATATACTAAAGTGAACACGAAGTGTGATAGATGCACTTAGTGAACAAGGTATGATTGATATACTAAATGTGAACACGAAGTGTGATAGATGCACTTAGTGAACAAGAGTATGATTGATATACTAAATGTGAACACGAAGTGTGATAGATGCACTTAGTGAACAGGAGTATGATTGATATACTAAATGAACACAAAGTGTGATAGATGCACTTAGTGAACAGGAGTATGATTGATATACTAAAAATGAACACAAAGTGTGATAGATGCACTTAGTGAACAAGAGTATGATTGATATACTAAGGGTGAACACGAAGTGTGATAGATGCACTTAGTGAACAGGAGTATGATGGATATACTAAATGTGAATGAAGTGTGTGATTGATACACTGAATGCAATGAAGTGTGTGATTGATACACTGAATGCAATGAAGTGTGTGATTGATACACTAAATGCAATGAAGTGTGTGATTGATACACTGAATGCAAATGAAGTGTGTGATTGATACACTAAATGAAATGAAATGTGTGATTGATACACTGAATAAATGAAGTGTGTGATTGATACACTGAATGCAAATGAAGTGTGTGATTGATACACTAAATGAAATGAATGTGTGATTGATACACTGAAAATGAAGTGTGTGATTGATACACTGAATGAAATGAAGTGTGTGATTGATACACTAAATGAAATGAAGTGTGTGATTGATACACTGAATGCAAATGAAGTGTGTGATTGATACACTAAATGAATGAAATGTGTGATTGATACACTGAATAAATGAGAATGAAATGTGATTGATACACTAGATGAGTATGTGTGTGATAGATACACAAAATGAGTGAAGTGTGATGAGAGTGTGATTGATACACTAAATAAACATGTGAGAGATACATGAAGCAAACGGAAGTAAATGAGGTGTGATGGATACGCTAAAGTAATCATGTGACAGATACATGAGGTAAACAGAGTGTGATTGATACACAAAGCAAACATGTGATATGAAGAGAAGAATGGTGTGATAGATACACAAAGTGGGTGAAGTGTGATTGATACACTGAGTGAGAGTGTAATAGGTACACAAAAGTGAATATGTGCGTGATAGATACACAAAATGAAATGTGTGTGATAGATACACAAAATGGAATGTATGCGATAGATACACAAAATGAAAGAAGGGTGATAGATACATGAAATGAGAATGTGTGATAGATACACAAAAGTGAATGAAGTGTGATTGATACACTAAGGCAACTAAAGTGTGTTAGATACACTGAATGAAGCAAATGAACGTGTGTGATAGATACTCAAAGTGAATGAAGTGTGATTGATACACTAAGGGAATGAGTGTAATTGATACACTATTCTGGCTTGAAGCAGACTTGATCTTGAGTTTGAGGTAGAGGTACACTCATACTTCGGAGCATTGGCAAGGCCTGAAGAGGTACACACGGGATGTAGTCTCGGAACTTACTGAAGTTGAAACAAACTCAGATACCCGACGTTTTCCTCTTTTGCTTTTTTTTGCAGTCCGGAACCACATAGCTTCAGATAGGTCCTGGTTTTACTGTTCACACTTATCGGGGGTGGGCCCTGCAGTTTTATGAAAGAACGAATCTGTTTTGCACAAATGTGGAGAATGGCACGGCACTCTGAGCACAAGATGATTTGTTTTTTTGAAATTAAGAAATGAGTTCTTAACCGGGTATTGAGCCTACGACTGAACACAGCGAAAAAGACTCAACAAAAGAAAACAAAGGTAAACAACCTAAACACATCTATTGACACTCGAAACGACTCAAAACAAGAATCGAGAAAACAAACAAAACACGACACAAATGTGCACAGGGAGCCTGTTTCACCGGGTATTATTTCCCACCCTTTCTCATTTGTGATTCTCACATCACTCGGCCCTCAAGCTCTGTTTTTCTGAAAAAGCCCTTTTCTCACTTTTTCTCTCACGCACATCTCTCTATTCTTCAATCTCTCATTTTTATCCCTCCCCAGAGTGGTTGGTAGATAGACAAGAAGTTGCGGGCTCTTGCCCCTAGCATTCTGCTAGATTCTTTTTCTTCGCACAACAGTGAACTTTCCCACAGAGGGTTGTGCCACAACTGGGTGTGTAGCAAATCTGCAGCTAACATCGGTTGATGATGCCCTGCTGGGGAGTTTGGACGTGGTTAGATCTGTCCAGATGAGGAATCTTGATCCATTCCATTTGTGCTTCGCACTTGGCTTGATACCTCGTTGCTTGGAGGAAGAGAGCTTTCAGCCCTTTTGTTTTGTGCCCTTTCTGGCAGGTAGAGTGCCCTTCTTGGCAAGTATGTTGAAATGGGGAAAAGACAGAAGCCTGACTCAACTGTGCCCCTAGTTCATCATTTTGACCATTTTTTTTTTGCTTTTTAAAACAATTTTGACCAACATGAGAGTTAGATTAACATGCTTGTTCGATTTTTGATTTGAAATCATGCAAGTCAGGCTATGAGCACTGAAAATTTTCCTTTTTTGGGTCCAAGAAATGGTCCAGTTTTGGAAAAGATGGAAATTTTCGAGAGAATTAGTCAACCTCAGTAAAAATTCTCAAAAACTATTTTTGCAAACGGCCAATGCTCAACAAGCACGGAACCTACTCTTGAGATGCACAACCTCGGATCCATAGCAATGGAAAATTGCCCCTTGTCTGAAGGACACTGCATGGCAACGGAAAGTTGCCCCTTGTTTGAATGACACCGCACGTTTGAATGGCAACGGAAAGTTGCCCCTTGTTTGGATGGCACCGCAGCGTATTGAAATCAATCCTTCAGAGCGACGATCACAACCGAACTCTCGGATACAGAGAAGGCAAAGATGATCAAAACCATTTCATGGACACAATGAATTTGAAGTGTTTTAGGGCTGGACTTCAGAATGAAGTTGCCTACGTATCCCAAACATGGGAATCAAGCCTTACGTAGTTCGGGGTTAAGGTACACTCGGGTATTTAACCTCTCCTTTTTATGCTCTAACTTTTGCCAAGGCGCCTGTTGCAGGTTTTCGACCTTGCGAGCTTTGTTCTTCTTTCTTTTCTTTCTTTTTCATTTTTTTCTCTTTTTTTTTTTCTTTTAGGCTCTAACTTTTGCCAAGGCGCCCGATGCGGGTTTTCGACCTTGCGAGCTTCTTTTTCTTTTCTTTTCTTTTTCTTCTTCCTTTGTTCTTCTTTTTTTCTGTATTTTTTTCTTTCCTTTTGTATGTATTTTTTGCTTGCTCTAACTTTTGCCTGGGTCGCCCTTCCGGGTTTTCGGCCCAGCGAGCCTCTCAAAGGGTAAAAGTGTAGCAAGTCCATGCCAAATGGTTTTAGGGTTTTGATGCCATCCGTATCCAGGAGAGTGGCTGTTGATTCGAAGAAACTCTCTTCGGCTCTTCGGGCACATCTGACATTTTGCCCCTAGTTTGAGGGGGCTTCTGATCTAGCTTCCCAAGCTCTTCTGATGATCTGATCTTCTTGATTGACTTTCTTGCCTCTTGTTCGAGGGCTGCTTTGAATCTGGTCTCACAGGCCTCACGTTGTAGTTAACCGTTGAACATTCTGAGTTTGAGTCCAAGGTTCGAAAATGAGGGGTCGAGTCTCGAGGCTGAGAGCGATCCTAGCTGCACAATCTCAAGAGCGATTCCACACATGTCTTCGCAGGACCGCGCAAAACATTTTTTGAAAGTTTTTAAGAAAGCGACAAATCGCTCGCGCTGAAGACAGTGTAGGACCAATCTGGATCAAAGCTAGGGTCCTTCTCAGTACTCACACTAACAAGCATGATTTCATTCATTAAGGGCTTAGCACGCCTCTCTTTCTCTCAATTGATCAAATTTTTGCAAATCCCGAATTCCTTCCTCTTCGTTTTCACCACAGTGTTTGAAAAAGTTTTGAAAAACTTAGGTCAATGCAATGACTTCAAGGCACAGAAAAGACAGAGTTCTTAGTCAAATACTTCCATCTCATTTAGAATTTCTGGCACAACTGGCACACGGCAGAAGCAAACACAAGAGTGTGAAAATCACTGCTGTTCCATTCAAATCTGTTGGTAACTGGCTCCTGGCAGAAACAGACTCAAAAAAATGAAAAGACAAACAAAACAAAAGTGATGTCCGAGGTAACCCCCCGAATCACCCGACTCTACAAACAGGACTGACTCGATACAACAAGACAGACCTTAAAAAAAGACTGACTCAAAACAAAGAGACAGACTCAAACAAAACATAGAACTGCTCAATACCCAAGCCAGAAAGTACAAAAACTAGCATTTGCAAATTGCTCAAAACAGTGCGTGCCATACCACATCTGGAGTAAACTGAGCACGCCCGCAGGTGGTTCATCCCCGATCATACTTGTACTATCCCCCAAGTTCACTGATCCAGTGACGATAGACTTACTGAGCTGGTGCGGTGATGACGTTGTTGTCAAACAAATCTTGTACATCATGGCGCAGACGAAAGCAGCTATCGGTCTCATGACCGGTTTGTTGATGGTACGCACAGTACTTAGTCCGGTCATGCTTTGAAGGGAGAGGATCAGGTAAAGGCCGTTGTTCCAATGGTTTCAGATGTCCTTTCCGGATTAAACCTCTAGAGCCTTTGACAAAGGCATATGAAGTGGGGTGAAAACCCTCTTGACTCGAGGTGGATATTTGGTTTTCTGTGAGCTACTTCCGGACGCACCGGTGAATGGGGTAGCTGTTTTTGATGTGGTGGTGGTGACCATGCCCACTTCAGAAGTCTTGCAGCTGCATCACCACTGGTGGTCGCATTCGAACTGCGGGTAAACGCCCTCCTGGGCTGCTCCTTTTCCTGGTCAATGAGGCCCTGCTTTATAGCGTCCTCGATTTGTACCCCAATCTCATGGAGGTCTGCAAAGGTGGGTAGGGGGAGGACAATCATCTTCTGCATCAGCCTGGGTTGGAGATTGCGCACAATCATCCGTATCTGGTCCTTGTCGACCGGCCTGGTGGTCATCGAAGAAGCTTTGGCTCTCCAACGGGTTACAAAGTCAGAGAAGCCCTCTTTCGGCTCTTGCCTGGTTGTCTCAAGATCACGGGTTGTGATCTCGATCTGGGTATTGTATGAATATTGTGCGACGAAGGCCTCGGACATCTCCTCCCAGCTTCGTTTCACTGAGTCCTCTAATTTGGCGTACCAGATGGCCGCGATACCCGACAGGGTCCTGCTAAAGAGGGAGAGCTTCTGTAATCTTGTCAAGCCCATCGGGCGCAGAACATCTGAAAACAAACTCAGGTGGACCATGGGATCCCTGACCCGTCAAAACGGTCGATGTGAGGCATCTTGAACCTGTCTGGCAATGTCACAGCTGTGTCCGTGTATCCATCTTCAATGTCAGGGATGGTCTTGACTCCCTGGGATTTCTTGAACAGCTTTTCAAGCTTGCTCAACTTCAGTGCTGTGGGATCCGTCTCGAACTCAAAGGGAGAGTCCGGTACATTGATAGGCGTGGGCGCCTTGGATAGTTGGTAGAATCGGGGGCGGAGCTGGCCCCGTTGGAAGGCCTGTATCCTCTTGGACATTTTGGACATTTGGCGTCTCCTCGGGTATCGGAACCCTTGGTGGGGAGGAGCCTGATGCGAAGCAGATGCCCCGGCTTGCTGCTCTAACCTGGCAATTGTCTCTGCCTGTTGGGCTATGACCACAGCCTGTTGCTTGGTGAATTCAGATTGACGGACAGCATCTTGCTGCATGGCTTTCATACTATCCTGGAGTTGGCGCACCATCTCTTCCAGACTCGACATATTGTCCTGATCTAACTGAGCAACCGGTATATTGTGTCTGCAGTAGGCTTCGGAAATCTCAACCCGACTGCTCAAAGATCACTGATCTGGTAGCTGTGTACTGGTGGTCTGTGCCTGACTAGCCTTCTCTGGCCCTGATTACCCTTGAACTGAGTCTCTGACCTGACAAAGTCTATCAGCACAAATCCAATGTACCGGGGGATAGTGGAGCCTTCTGAAGCTATGATTCCAGGACTACCTAGCAAAAGAGAAAACAGACAGCATCTCAGCTCAACTTCACTGGAACGGATAGAGCAAAGCTGAATGACTGTCTATTACTGATCACTGTTCCCCGAAATCACCCCAAATCTGAATCTGATACCCGCAGATATAACTGATTCTCAAAATACTGATACTGGTGCCCGCAGGCCGGATACCCAGACTGCAAACTGGTATATGCATTCCCTGTAGAGATACACTCTAAAAGCACATAGCAGTAAAGAGAGCCAATACACCCCTATGTTGGGGTAGGGTTTCCCTGTCCTATTTTGTCAGGAGCTAGGGTTTCACTACGCACACAGCGGTTTCAAACAACCTATATCGGGTAAGCAACCTGTCCTAGTTTGGAATGGTCACTATGGATTCCGAATATGCACTAGGTCGAATGGTCAAAAAGGGTGCCCCGGTAAAACCGGGGTTTGTGTTCCCATACTGGCAGAGCCCGCAACCGGTCAGCCTTATGGTCATGCCTTGACAAGACAAGCCTCCGGCAAACCGCTCAGGAATAGCAGATGGCCAACACGGTGTCCTAGGCGCACCAATGCACATGCAATGCAAAGAAACACATAAGTGTATCAAAACAGGATATCACGAGTTCGAGTCAAGCTCTCTAAAATCCCCAGCAGAGTCGCCAGAAACTGTAGCACGTCCGCGGGGACCTCGCTACAGTTCGGACTCTTTGTGTGCGGTTCTAAATCTGAACCAAAGAGTCTGGCAAATCGTTTTGAAGAAAAACAGATTTTTGAAAAAGTAGTGCCAAACATGGACTGCTTTGCCAGATTACAGAGTCGCCACCTAAATATTTTTAAAATGGGAATTTAGGAAACCCTGACTCGGTGCCGAAGGCCACGTGTCCGTCATCACCAAAGTGACTTGGCTCGGGAGCTTGGGTACGATCGGGGAAGGTCAGCTATGAGCACCCCCTTTCGCCCGGTCCGAAGACCGGCCTCTACTAACCGTGATATCCGTTTTGAAAACTTTATGCGTTCTTATTCCGTTATTACCTAGAATTACTATGTGATGCGCACAACACAAAAGTATAGACTAGATTGCCTAATTTGGAAATAAACATTGCATATCCGTTTTGTCTCGAAAAACGTGTTGGTTTTTGCTACTCGCAAGTAGGCTAAAATACGGATTTCAATGAGTTTTCCAACTCAAGCAATCCAACCTCCACCCACAGGCATTCAAACAGTTTATCATAAGCATTTAGCCGCATGGCCATACTGTCATGGAACATTCACACGCATGCGATATGCTAAAGCATAAAACTTACATCGTACTCCGTGCCAAAACAAAACGGTTAGCAAACATGCATGACCTAGTTCATGTTAAGTGGCTAATGCAACAACAGAATGCAATCTAGAGTAGGCTC
This sequence comes from Camellia japonica, assembly GCA_030407325.1. Classification (NCBI taxonomy): domain Eukaryota; kingdom Viridiplantae; phylum Streptophyta; class Magnoliopsida; order Ericales; family Theaceae; genus Camellia; species Camellia japonica. Next base: position 95,662,546 of record JAPPVO010000031.1, read on the forward strand.
GGCTACCCTAACATGGCATGTGAAATGCTCACGTAGCACGTATTCAATTTGGAATTTGAAATTGCAATGCAGTTTGTATGATGTACCGAGCCCGGTGCATGTAAACAAATGCATGAATGCACGCATGCATTGCATAAGGTATGCTAAAATAAGTATGCCCTAATCTACCATCGAAGCAGGTAAATAAAAGGGAGAAAGAAATGGGGTTGGAAGACATACACCCACTCACCACACTTATTACAATTCGCCCTCACTCGGAGGGACCAAAAATATACAAACCGAATAAATAATTAACTACGCAAGCTAATTAATTATTACAAATTAACTAAATTAATTAACAATTAATTAAATTAATTAAAACAGTAAACGCCTCGGGAAGAGGGCTCAAATGTACGCGCGCTCGGAACCGCTCGGAATCGCACTGCCATGCATAATTGCCTCTGTTTTCCTTGCTCTCCTCCTCTGAAGACTGCCAAAGTCTCAGAAAAACTTCCCTGGATACTGGGGATCATCATCGGCTGAGGGATTAGCCACCGGCCTTTTGGTATGATCACCGGCTGCAAATGAAGCTATCGGCCACTGATATACTGCCGGTCGGCACAAAATGTTCTGCAGATCCTGCAACTCACAGTAGCAAAGGACAAACTATGCATGGCAAGGCAATTCAAGCATGTATGCACCATACACACCCCTTATCATGTTTTTGACTCAAAGGGCATGTGCCTCGATTCCCGGACCGCCAATCGCGCATTTCCATGCGTGATGGCCCTAAGAACCAAGAATGCAACTTTGATTTCAAATGCATGCAATGCAAACAAGCACATAAGGGGTGCTAAGCCTCCATCACACTTCACTTCAAGAGGCCTAACATGTATGCCAATGTGATGCAATCCTAGACATGGCAACTAGTATGCAAAATGGCAATATATGGCAAACATACAAGTAAGCACACAAGGCAAGCATGCAAACCACATGGGGGATGGACTTAAACATGGATTAGGCAGCTCTAAGTAGGCCTAAAACAGTGGCCAAATGGACCAAAAAGATAGACAAACATCCATGCAAACATGCAAGCCAAAAGGCCTAAGGCTAAGGCACAAAGTAGAGCATTCAACCACCCCCATACATGACCATTCATGGCACATATCAAGCAACCAAAAACAGATTTTCAGCATGCTAAAATACACCTAAAACTCACACACATGGCATCCCAAAAGCTCTAAACACACAAGGCCTATTCTTAGGCATAAAAGGACACACCTTTGAAGCATGAAAGAGATGACAAGCACAAACATGTGAGCATGATTTAGGGACTGAAATGTGATCTAAAATGATGCCAAATCATGAGATCAAGGCAAGCTAAACATACTAGAGACTCACACACCCCAAGGCTAGCAAGCCAAAATGCAAAGTGACTATATAAGGCATGTCATGGATGGCCTAAACAACCAAAAACAGATCTTATACATGGAAAAACAAGCACATTTTCAGTTTATGACCAGCCACAAAAACATAAGCAAGATGGTCTAACAAAGCATGCAAAATTACGGTAAATAGAAGAGATTTCAAAGCAAGTAGCACATGGAGTATGAAAACGATGTTGAGCCCTTCAACAATGTTGAAGAAGGGCTCAAAATAAGCCTACTTGCAGCTTACATATGCCTCAAAACAGATTATAAATCAGCCAAATATACTATGCAAGAATAGTGGCATACAAGGGGGTAAGAGATAGGTGCTAGATGCAATCACCAAATGGCAAGGGGTCCTCAATCAAACATGAAGAGGACCCCAAAATAAGACTACTTGAAGTTTAGGTCGGAGCCCAAAAGTGCTTGCAAGCAAGGCTTAGATATGGAGCAAGAAAATGCAAGAAAAGGGAAGAGAGTGACTTACCCTTGAAGACCAGCAAACCAGCACCTCTTGGACCAAGTTTAGGTGCTCCTAAGCTCTGAAGAACAGCCCCAAGTCGTTGGAAATGGAAGGGGTGGTGTGTTGTGCTATGAGTTGTAGGGGAAATGGCCCAAGAACAAGGTTGTTTGGAGGTGAAATGAGATAGATATAGAGAGAGATAGAGGGTTGTATCTATCTATATGAGATATATATCTATATATCTCTGGTTTTTGTTCCAAAGTTCTAACCCTTGCTCAAGGGAGAGGAGAGGTGCTTATATAGGCAAGTATAAACACTAAACTTAGAGGCTAAGTTAAAGAAAAAGGGTCAAGGGGTGCAAGGCTTGTAAGGGAAGCTTGACAGCTGGTAAGGCTTCTTGAGGAAGCCAAGACAAGGGGTCAAGGCTTCCTCAAGAAGCCATGAGCAAAGGTGCACAAAAGAGGGTTAAAGGGTGCAAAATAGGCACATGCATGCACGTGGGTCGAGTTCTGTGCATCCCAGCTGGCACAGCTGGTATGCACTAGGCTTGGGGGGTGCAAAGGGTTCAAACCGGCCAGAAGATTCGATCATTGTCTAAAATAAAGTGCCGGTCGGCACTCTTTTCTGCCGGTCGGCTAAATAGAGTGCTGATGGATGATTCCTTGGTCAAAATATGGCCGGTGGGTATGCAAATCGAACCCCCGGAAGTTATCTTTCCAACCGCGCAAACCTTGCATCAAAATTCCTTCTGTGCAAAAAGTTATGCCCTTTTCCGTGAAGTCGCGCAGACTCGATCCAACCGGAATGATCCCCTACTTCAACCAATCATATCTCCCCCACCCGAACTTGGATGTAAGAGATTCTTGAGTACAAAGTGAAGCCCCGGAAGTCTTCTTTCCAATGATGGTGGCCTCATAACTTAACTCCAAGTATGCCGGTGAATAGACCTGATTCAGCGAGGGCTGCGCGACTCGCTTCTACCCGGATTCATGTCGAACTTCTCCCAACCTATTTTCTTCCTTCTTCTCCTCTTTTCTTGAACTCCAAACCCTTAAACAAAGTGTTTGGAAAGTTTTGCCTCTCTTCTTGTCGAAGAAACTGAACCTGTGCCCTGCACATCTCTCAACACCGAGCAAACCATCAGTCGCGCCCAAGTCTTCGGGGCGGTCAAAAATGGGGTGTCTACAGGTGCACAGACAGGCTGTCCTCTCCGCTATGGACAAGGCCAAACTCTCCATTGATACTACACCGGAACAACTGGTTGGGCTGGTTTTTCCGGGAGGAGGTTCCCCGGCATTAACCTTTTCGGACAAGGAATTGCCGCCTGAGGGCGTGAATCATAACAAACCTCTCTACATCTCAGTTGAATGTAGAAATAAGTGGATACCGGTGGTACTCGTTGATACCGGGTCTGCTATTAATGTCTGCCCAGCCAGAACGGCTTATGCAATCGGGTTGAAGCCTGCGGACTTCATGCCAACCACTCAGGTGATCAAAGCTTACGATAATACGAGTAGGGAAGTGATGGGGATTGTCAAGATTCAAACTAAGGTTGGTCCAGGACAACACGACATTGAATTTCATGTCTTGGACGTTCCCGCAACCTTCAACTTACTCTTGGGGCGGCCGTGGCTGCACCAAGTAAAGGCAGTCTCTTCCACTCTGCACCAGATGGTGAAATACCCCTATGGAAAGGGAGTAGCCACTGTATTTGGCAACTCGTCAATCCATCCCCCTCCGGAGGTATCTACGCCGGTCCTGGAAATTGAGCATGGCACAGAAGATGTATTCTTGTCAGGATTCACTTTGGCTGAGGCCCGGGTAGTACAGAACATTATGGCTGTGAATGAAGGTGTGTACGTTAGTGCTCAATCAGTCTACCTCATGAACAAGCTGCAACATATTCCCGGGATGGGATTAGGAAGGAGCGGCAGGAAAGGAGTTGCTGCGTTGGCCGAAGTGCCACACAACCCGCATACCTTTGGACTGGGTTATCTGCCCACCAAAGAGGACTGGATGAGGAAAGGAAAGGAAATGGCCAGCAGAGCCAGAGCGAAGCAGGCTGGGAAGCCTTTTGACTTAATACACAGGCCCATTCAGGGTACCCTAAACGGACGCTTTGTCCGGGAGGGGGAGGATTTTCCATTTTGTGGCTTCCCAGAGCCATGGTTCAACGCGGAGAGGAAGCGCGTCCCAGGCTTCGAGATTTTCTTTGATTTGCAACTATCCGGGGATGACGTTGCCACTGAGCAGACAGACCCAACAGCTGAGGCTGAGCAGTATAAAGCAGGGGATCCGGAAGGTACAGAATTGGAAATGGGGGTAGCACTGGCATGTCTCCTCTCTGATCCTCCGATCGACCAAGAGTGCTTGGGGGATAACTTCGTGGTCTCCATGATTGGGGATGAAACGGCTGCGAGCCGACCAGCAGCTATCTTGGATGCATCAATCGCACCCTCTCTCACTTGGCAGTACGAGGAGGGGTTTTTGTCCAGCAGCACCGGGTCAGGTAGTGAGCCGGAGTCTGATTCCACCGAGTCTTGTGAGTCGGAATCAGGTTCCAGCTCGACTGAGTCTGAGTCTGGTACTCCTGGGGTTGTTAACCCGGATGCCACAGTCCTGTCCAGGTCGTCTTTTTCCTTTTCTTTTGAGTCTGTTGTAACAGATGAATCGGACGATTTGGAAGTATCTTATGAGAATGTGGTGAATGTGGTTTCCGAGTATTTTTCTGTGCCCCTAATTTATTGCATTGATTCAGACTTTCAAAATTTTGATCAAAACGACGAGGACGAAGTTCCTCCGGTTTTACAACGTTTAATTGAGCATGAGCAAGAGAGATTTGTTAAGCCATTAATGGATGAAATCATTTCCGTGAACATTGGTACTGAGGAGGACCCGCGGCTGGTCCAGATCGGGTCCACGTTGTCTTCGGAGGAACGCGAGCGCTTAGTCGCTTTATTAAAAGATTTCAAAGATGTTTTCGCGTGGTCCTACGAAGACATGCCTGGAATCGATCCTGAGATTGTACAGCATCGGATCCCCCTTGACCCCGAGGCCCGACCTGTCAAACAGAAGCTCAGACGGATCCGCCCTGATTGGGCTCTCAAAATTAAGGAAGAGGTCACCAAGCAAATCGACGCAGGCTTCCTGCTGGTATCTGAATATCCGACTTGGTTGGCCAACATTGTTCCAGTGCCGAAGAAAGACGGTAGGATCCGGGTGTGTGTAGACTTCAGGGATTTGAACAAAGCTAGTCCGAAGGACGACTTTCCCCTACCGCACATCGATGAGTTGGTAGATTTCACAGCAGGGCATGCATTGCTCTCATTCATGGATGGCTTCTCGGGCTACAACCAGATAGTGATGGCACCAGAAGACCGGGAAAAGACTGCATTCACCACCCCGTGGGGAACATACTGCTACCGGGTAATGTCGTTTGGGTTGAAGAACGCTGGAGCTACTTATCAACGGGCCGCGACCACAATAATACATGATATGATCCACAAAGAGGTCGAGGTGTATGTGGACGACATGATTGTCAAGTCCAAAGAAAGAGAGGGCCACTACACCGCCTTGCATAAGTTTTTCCAAAGGATCAGGGAATTCCGGTTGCGGCTAAACCCTCAGAAATGTACATTTGGTGTTACAGCGGGAAAAATGCTGGGGTTTCTGATTACACAAAGAGGCATCGAGGTCGATCCTTCCAAAATCAAGGCCATCTTAGAAATGCCACCACCAAGGACTGAAAAGGAGGTGCGAGGCTTTCTGGGTAAAGTGCAATTCATAAGACGGTTTATCTCAAAATTAACCTTGACTTGTGAACCACTTTTTGGTCTCCTGAAGAAAGGAAAGAAGTTCCAATGGGACGGCCGATGTCAAGCTGCATTTGAACAGATTAAAGAATATCTACAGAACCCGCCCGTTTTATCACCACCAGAACCGGGGAAACCGTTGATTTTGTATCTGTCAGTGACTGAAACCACGATGGGCTGCATGCTCGCGCAAGAATCAGAAGATAGGGCGAGAGAGCCATTTACTATCTCAGCAAGAAGATGCTGGAGTATGAGACCCGATATACACCGCTGGAAAAAGCTTGCTTAGCTTTGGTATGGGCTACCAGGAAGCTGCGGCACTACCTGTTAGCTCACTCTGTAATCCTGGTTTCACGTCTCGATCCCATCAAATATCTTTTCGAGAAACCAGCGCTTACGGGTAGGCTAGCTCGTTGGCTGCTGTTGCTCTCCGAATTTGATCTCACATACGTGACACGCAAGTCAGTGAAGGGTAGAGCAGTGGCAGAGTTCCTTGCCGACCACCCGGTCGAGGGGGATGAAGCAGTTGAGTACCTGTTCCCAGATGAATCAATTCTGAACATCGACGATGAAACTTGGACGATGTACTTTGACGGAGCGTCTAATCAACACGGGTATGGGATAGGAGTGTTGCTGATAGCACCCGATGATTCCCGTATCCCTCTAGCCTTCAAACTCCGATTCAAAGTCTCGAACAACGAAGCAGACTACGAGGCGTGTATCGCTGGTCTAGAAGCAGCCCTGGAACTAGGGGCAAGACGGTTGGACGTCATTGGGGATTCGAACCTTGTTGTGTCTCAAGCTAAAGGAGATTGGAAAGTGAAGGAGGAAAATATGGTGATGTATCACCAAACCTTGGATCTGCTGATTCCTCGGTTTGAGAAGCTAAGTTTTACTCATCTACAAAGAGAGAACAACAGGTTCGCAGATTCTTTAGCAACTCTATCTTCTATGATAGACATTCCGCGTGGAGTCCGAATGCGTCCAGTCATCATTGACCAGAAGTTTGCACCTGCCTATGAGTCGATTGCAGCCATAGATGAAGTTCAGGACGAACACCCCCTGGTATTACGACATCTGGAACTTCTTAGAGAAAGAAGCATGCCAGGGGTAAACGCCAAAGACAAGAGGGCAATTAGAAGAATGGCAGTTCAGTTCATCATCTGCGGGGAAACTGTATAAACGGGGTCATCTGGATGCACAACTGTGTGTTTGATGCTGAAGAGTCAAAGCGCCTGATGGAAGCCATCCATGGAGGGGAATGTGGCGCACACATGAATGGGGTAATGTTGGCACGGAAGATTCTCAGACAGGGTTACTACTGGTCCACCATGGAGGAGGATTGTATTAGTTTCGTTCGGCGATGCAACAAATGTCAG
>JAPPVO010000031.1:95669705-95744198 GCA_030407325.1 Camellia japonica
ATATGTATATATGTATACCGTATGTATCTATCTGTGTGTATTTTTGTCTGTATATGAACTCTACGGTCTAGGAGACCTTAAATCCTATAAAGGTGCAATTCCTTTGGTGTTTGTCGTGCCCGAACGACTTTAGGTGGTCTGGTATAGCCACTTGACTATGTTTGTAATGAGTTCCTAGGAGACCAACTGAGACGATGGAAACTAGAGTTCGAATGGCGATGCCTGGAACGCAAAAGGTTCGGGATTTCCGAGACTAAAGTCTGGTTTAAATACCCAGGGGTGTATCCCCGGCTTGAAATCTGTATGGCAGCCCCATAGGTTGAGATAGCTTGTAGGCGCCTCAATTCTGGAAACTGAACCAACCTAGTCTGTCACCCTGTTGGAGAATAGGGAAAGTTGTAAACATAGCCAGCATTCCATGACATTGTATTGCATTGCACAAATTATGAATTACCAACTCGGCTTCGCGTAGCGTGTAAGTCCACTTGCCAACCCGGCTTCGCGTAGCGTGTAAGTCCACTTGCCAACCCGGCTTCGCGTAGCGTATAAGTCCACTTGCCAACCCGGCTTCGCGTAGCGTGTAAGTCCACTTGCCAACCCGGCTTCGCGTAAGCGTATAAGTCCAATCGTTAAATCGGCTTCGCGTAGCGTATAAGTCCAATCGTTAAACCGGCTTCGCGTAAGCGTATAAGTCCAATCGTTAAATCGGCTTCGCGTAGCGTATAAGTCCACTCGTTAAATCGGCTTCGCGGAAGCGTATAAGTCCAATCGTTAAATCGGCTTCGCGTAGCGTATAAGTCCACTCGTTAAATCGGCTTCGTGGAAGCGTATAAGTCCACTCGTTAAATCGGCTTCGCGTAAGCGTAGAAGTCCACTCGTTAAATCGGCTTCGCGTAGCGTATAAGTCCACTCGTTAAATCGGCTTCGCGTAAGCGTATAAGTCCACTCGTTAAATCGGCTTCGCGTAGCGTATAAGTCCAATCGTTAAACCGGCTTCGCATAGCGTATAAGTCCAATCGTTAAATCGGCTTCGCGTAAGCGTATAAGTCCAAACTCCCAAATCGGTTAAAAACAGCAGGTGCGCCTGTTTGTTTCCACCACCCTTCCTCCTCTCGCGTGAAACGCGTTTGGATTGCAACTCAGTTAAAAACAGCAGGTGCGCCTGTCTGTTTACACCACCCCTTCTCCTCTCACGTGAGACGCGTTAGAATGTTGATTCACTTGGGTGCGCCTGTTTGTTTACACCACCCATTCTCCTCTCGCGTGAGACGCGTTAGGATGTTGATTTTTCTTGGTTGAGGTCTTCCCTCTCTTGCATAATCATGAATTTTCAAACAACCGGCTTCGCGAAGCGTGTAAGTCCAACTTTCAAATTGCATTTTGAGTATGTCACTTGCATTCTGCCCCTGAACTACGCTGGTTTGATTCCTTGCAAAAGGATACGTAGGCAACCTTCGGGTTCAACCACTTGCATTACATCTTGTTTGTTTGCCCAAGTCTTACGGCCTTGTCAAAAGGGTCGTCTTCGGGCTTTGACATTCACTCACGTCATGAAATGACTTCGAGCTCTGTCAAAGAGGGGCAACTGTAGACACCCCATTTTGACCAGTCCTAAGACTTGGGCGCTTTCTTTTGATTACCCGATGATGACAATTAGAATGTGTTTCTCACAAAATTCTCAGTAAGAAAGATGGAATTTGAGTTTTAATCCCAACCTTCACCCATATTTTTGGCCAAACTATTTTAGACCTTAAAACCCTCTTTTCAAAATATGTTTTTACAATGTCCCGAGACTCCCATTTCGATTAAAATATTGCACTTTTCAGTAAACCGAGTAAGGACAAAGTGGAAATAAATGGAAGGGAGGTGAAACTTTTTGAAAAATATTTAAAAAAACATCTTCCTATAGGTTTGGAGTTGAAGGAAATAGGAGGGGATGAAAGAAAACTGGTTTAGGAAAAGGATGAGTATCAAATCATTAAGAAGGAAATGAGCAGCCTTTACTAAATTAGGCATATCTCTTTGTACACTTGGAATTTAAATGTGAGGCCACCACCATTGGAAAGTAGACTTCTGGGGCTTCAATTTAGACCCAAGAACCACCTCAGACCAAGTCCAAATAAGGGAGATATGCCCATTTGAAGTTGGGCTTAAGAGCAGATTTTGTTGACCCAGCCCGAGACAGCCTTTACTAAATTAGGCATATCTCTTTGTACACTTGGAATTTAAATGTGAGGCCACCACCATTGGAAAGTAGACTTCTGGGGCTTCAATTTGGACCCAAGAACCGCCTAAAACCAAGTCCATTTGGGGGAGATATGCCCATTTGAAGTTGGACTTAAAAGCAGATTTTGTTGACTCGGCCCAAAACAACAATAGCCATTTTTTTTTGGTTTTGGTTCGGTTGGGACAACCCATTTACCCATTTTCTGAGCCATTCAAGTGCATCCACTCATCCTCCATTATACCTAATCATCTCCCATTGTCAAAAAGAGGTTTTGTTTGCATTCATAAAGGAGTATCCCATGCAACCACCTTGAAAATTTGCCCTCCTATCACATTCTTGTCTCCCACCTTGTCTCCCACCCTTTTTTGACCTTTACTCTCCCTCATTGCCTATATAGAATGATCATATTGTAAGAGAGAGGAGGACCACGAAATTGAAGAGAAAGGAGTGAGAAAAGAGTGAAAAAAGAGAGAAAAAAATGAGTTTTTGAGCCAAAAATATTTCTATCTTCCATATACACCCCATACCTTCCATAGCTACTGAAATTCCTCATTTCCATACACCAAAACCACTCTAAAAATTCTGATATAGCCAAATATCAATTGCCTTGATCATAAGGAAGAGTGTTTAGTGATTGAAAGTGAGAAAAACTAGAGAGTTAGCCACTTTTCATACCATAAACTCCATAAACTCCATAATTTCGAATTGAGGATTTGAGAACACACTTCACTTGAGGGTGATCAAGAGGAAGTTTGGAAATCAAGAAATTCAATCTTTCTTTGGAAGGTGAATTTTTGGTCTTTCATTTTCTTATATTTTATATCTCATTTATTTTCTTACTTCTTATTTCATAGTGTTTTGATATAATCCAAGTAGTTTGTTTATCTCATATTTATTTTCTTACTTTATATTTCATAGTGTGTTGTTATAATCCTAGTGGTTTGTTTAGCTTATAATTATTTATTTATTTATTTTTATTCGCATGTTTTAATTTCATATTAGTTTTGTTGTAATCTTGCATGTCCTACCTCATATTTATTTTTATTTCTTGTATTAGTCTCAAATTAGTTTTGTTGTAATCTTGCATGTTCTACCTCATATTTATTCTTTTTCTTGTATTAGTCTCACATTAGTTTTGTTGTAATCTTGTATGTTCTATCTTATATTTGTTTTATTGTTTTAGGTTTATGTTGTAAGTTTACACTTTTTATTTTATTTTATATTTGTTTTCGTGTTTTTAATCTAACCGGTAGTGGTTAGTTGAGCCAACTACATATTTTTTTGTTTGTGCCTTTTCTTGGTTTCGCAACAAGACAGGTTTTGATTGGCCTAGTTGGCTGGCCGGCCTATTTGGCCGGTCGGTTAGCTTCTTCCAAACAAGATGGCGTAATCTCTCAATGTTGACCAATTTCCGGTGGCGGTTCCAAAGAACATGAAGTTTTTATTTTATTTTATTTTATTTTATTTAAAATTTTGAGTGTATTGTGAGGTTTTTATTTTGTTGTAATATTCCCTTCTCTCTCTCTTATCTGGTTTGTAATAATTTATTCAAAGCGTTGTAATAATTCCCCGCCCCACTTCTTTCTATCCCATTCTTTTACTTGCTTTCCTTATTTGTACATAAACATCATATTTATTTTTCATCATATTCATGCTTTGCATCCATGTTTCATGCATCTTGATTCGGCGAAGTTTGCATTTGTGGATTTAATCAATTCCTATGTGATTATGTGCGCTACCTCATGTTCTTGAGATGATTCACATGTCATATCTTAGAAGCCGAATCTTTAGTTGCATCTCATGAGTGAATTGCATTAGGATTTTGTATATAAGATCATGCATGTTTTACTAACTTTGTTTTGTAGCTTGTTCGCGGGTCGTCAAACATGTAAGTTTTTGCTTTAGCATCCCGTTTGTGTGTGTTTTTCTTACTATGTTTAAGCATCCTACCATGTGGCTATTTGCTTATGTGATATAACTGTATGAATGCCAGTGGATGGAGGTTGTGTCGCTTAATTTGGAATGATATTGATTTTCGTGTTTGTAAACTCAATTTATTTGGGTTATACATTTTCAAAACTCTTTCAAAACTATATGAAATCAAGTTATTCCAAAATGGGTGACATAGTCTATACTTGTATGTTTCACATAGTAAATTTTAGGATTTATTAAATAATCAGAACATGAACATATAAAGAAAATAAAAGTCATATTATGGTTTAGTAGAGGCCGATCTTTTGATCGGGTGAGTGGGGGTGCTCATTATTGACCTTCCCCTCTCATACCTAAGGTTCCGAGCCAAGCATCCTTGGTTACGACGAACAGTGGCCTTTGGCACCGAGTCATGGGTTTCCTAATTTCCCAAAATATTAGGTGGCGACTCTGAGTTCTGATGCGCAGTCCATTTTTGACAAAATTGCAATAACATGGATTTTCAATAAAAGTTGCTAAATCTGGACTCTCATCTACGTTTCACATTGCACTCGTGAAACTTGAGATCAAAGAGATCTCGGGAGTCCGAACTGTTTAACGCGCGCGGGTACCCCCCGGGCATGTTACACCCTCATGCGAAATGCTGATGTCAAACCTACTAATAATGCTTCATATTCTACTTCGTTGTTGGATGCTGGAAAGCCAAGGTTGACTTCCTGTTCAATTGTTAGGCCATCTGGCGAGATGAAGACTATGCCAAGTCCTACACCGTGCCTGTCAGATACTCCATCCACGAAGAGTTTCCACATCTCTCCGACGAACAGCTTCTAGTAAGTGGAGGGATCTGATGATGTTTTAGGATCAAGGGCATTGATGATGCCTTCTTCCAAGTTATTGTCCGTCATTAGGATTTGATCCTTACCGTCTGACTATCTTAGGACCTTACTTTGGGGTGAGTCCTTACTGGTAGTTCTGCAGTCTATTCCTTCTTTCCTTTCTGCAAGGCTGAATGATTCGCTATGTTGTTGAGTGTCCTGCTTCGGGGGCTACGCTATCCCTACGACACTTTTCCCCCTTATTTCAGTTGCCTCAGTCAAGTCGATCAGGCAAACATGATGACTTCCTGGTGCAAACTCAGCCATGAAGTCTGCTAATGCTTGGGCCTTTATCGTGGTTCTTGGTTGAAACTTTATGTCGAACTGCCCTAACTCCACGACCCACTTCAAAATTCGCCCAGAAAAGTCCGTTCTTTCAAAAAATGCTTTTAAGGGGAAGACCGTTACGACAATCACGGTATGGGCATGGAAGTAGTGCGACAATTTTCTTGAAGCCATCATTAAAGCTAAGGCCAACTTTTCCAATGGTAGGTACCTTGTTTCGGCGTCCAGCAATGTTTTGCTAATATAAAAGATAGGTAGGTGTTGTATTCCCTCAACTCGTACTAACACTGCGCTAACTGCATGTTGGGAAACAACTAAGTATAAAAAGAGTTCCTCTCCTGGTACTGGGGTTACCAACAATGGAGGAGAGGTCATATACTCTTTCAAGCCTTCCAGAGTGCAGTCACACTCATCATCCCACTCAAACTTGGCCTTTAGTGCCTGGAAAAATGGTCGACACCTATCTGATGACTGACTTATGAATCAGTTTAGCGTGGCTGCTAAACCAGTGAGATACTGCACCTCCTTGACTGTGTTGGGCCTCTCAAGATCTTGAATGGCTTTGATTTGAGATGGATCGGCTTCTATATCTCGGTTGGTCGCTAGAAACCCAAGGAATTTTCCTAACCCCACACTGAATACGCACTTGGATGCATTCAGTCACAGTCCGTGGGTTTTCAAAATTTGAAATATCTCATCTAGGTCCTTGAGATAGTCCCCCTTATTTTTACTTTTGACCACCATGTCATCTATGTAAGGTTCCATTATTCTACCTAACAATGGCTGAAACATTTTGGTGATCATCCGCTCAAATGTTGCCCCAGCATTTTTTAGGCTGAAGGGCATGACCTTGTAGCAATATAATCCCCTTGGTGTTGTAAATGACGTGACCTCCTGATCCGGTTCATACATAGTGATCTGATGGTAACTACGATATGCATCCAGAAAGCTTAGTTAGTTATGACCTACAGTTAGGTCCACTAGTTGGTCTATTCATGGTAGAGGGAAGCTGTCCTTTGGGCATGCTTTATTAACCGCCTTGTAGTCCACGCAAACGCACCATTTGCCATTCTTTTTTGGTACTACTACTATGTTAGAGATCCACCTGGGATAGTGTACTTCTCTAATTGCCCCTGCCTCCAGTAGGTTTCCCACTTCTTTCGCCACTATCTCTGCGTGGTGGAGTGCTGATCGGCGAGTTCGCTGTATAACTGGTCTAGCGGTCGGGTGGACATTGAGCTAATGATAGATGAATTTGGGCTTAATGCCAGGCATGTCATACGGAGTCTAGGAAAACACTTCGATGTCAGATATCAAAAACTCCATAATCTCTATTCTTTCGGTGCTGGATAGAGTCGAGTCGAGCAAAGCAAAAAGAACCTCTTTGGATTTTTCTCATCCATCCTTACCTCTACCAAGTCTTCCACTACTTTCTGTTTGGCTGCTTTGCTGAAATATGCAAACAGCTCATTGTTTTTTGGTTCTTCTACCATTTGTAGGAACCCTTTTGCAGCCCGGCTGCCATTTACTGTTACAAAGCACTGCTTGGACATGATCTGGTCTCCTAAGACCTCTTCAATTACTCTGGCTTCGTTAGGGAACCGTAATACCTTGTGGTAGGTCGAGGCTACTACTCGTATGGCATGCAACCATGCTCTTCCCAATATTATGTTGTAAGTGGACGGGACTTTCAATACCCAGAATTCCACTTGCTTTGTCATTGTTCCTGCCTTGACTGACATAATTATCTTGCCGACTGGCCATTCTGGCATTGAGTTGAAGCTGACTAAAGGAGACGTTGCGAGTGCTAAGTCTTGGTCCTCCAATTTGAGCTACTTGAAGGTATCGTAGTACATTATCTCGCATGAGCTCCCTTGGTCGATTAGGATCCGCTTGATGTCAAAATTCTTGACACGTAGAGTCACTACCAGTGCGTCGTTGTGAGGGCTTTGTAGCCTTGCTATGTCTCTATTAGATAAGGTAATGACGTTCGTTGCTTCTGTTTTTCCTTTTTTCACGGGAGGTTGTGCACTCAGTGCCTCTCTCATGTGCTCGGCTTTCTTATCGTCCCTTGGAGTTCACATACTCGTTCAGGCTCAGTGATCCCATGTATCAAATTGATCACAACTTGGGACGGACCGTCGGCTGGCGTCCCATCTGGCCTGTTGCGGTCTTGGGGGACTGGTTGCACTCCCCCTTCAATGTATTGGTCTAGTTGGCCGCGGCCACTAACTCCTTTAGATGTTGCCTTAATGGCATACAATTTTCAGTTCGGTGCCCCTTTTCATCATGGAAAGTGCAACGGTACCTATCATTGTAGCCCTTCTACATTTCTCTCAACTTGGTTGGCCGCCGAACGAAGGGTTCATCGCGTATCTCGCTAAGAATCTGGTAAATAGGTTTATTAAATGCTGTGGTGACGGCAGTGCAGACTCTCAACTTCCTTGCTTGGGGGTCCTCTCTATTGGCTCGTCTTCCTCGCCCATTTTTGTTCGGTTGCTCTTCTCTACCGACCGTATTGACTTTTGCCGCAGTCTTTTTATCTAACATCGCTGTTGTGCCAGATTTTGCTTTGGCGTGAGCGCCATCTTCTTCTACCCGGATGTGCTGATGCACTCTTTCCCACAAACGGCGCCAATTGTACGAGCACGAAATAATCTTCTCGTATAATCCTGCTTTTATAGATTCCACCCGGCACAATCCTAGTAGGACTCTAACTTTCCTTAGTAGAGTCCTCCTAGGAATCACACTTCCAAGGATAATGCCTATCCTGGTAACACCCTGCTCACTGCTGACCTAGTGAGATGGTTTTTACCTCGGCTCAGTTGACGTGGTCAACCGAGCTAACTTGTCTCTGTCGTGCTTTCAATACAATAACGACGTAAATGGTGTTCTGTCGAGCTATACTTAGCTCGGCATGTCTCCTTGCTAACACCTCGGCCAGCTTTCTAGGCCTAGCTTTAGATAGCCAGGTTAGCCCCCTTGACGAAGTCTCTGCCCATCTTGGTACCCAGATGACCTAGGACTGAGCTATCTAAACCTCGTACCCCGGCCCATAGTTCGGCCCAAAGTTAAAGTAGATGGATCAAGCTCGGCCCAATTGCTTCTCCTAAATTACCCTCTCAACACTATATACCTTTTCAAATTTAATGAGAATTAATAGTTTAAAAGAAAATCATGGGACTTTATACCACATACTTTTCTAAGATAGAACTTTTAGATAATTTTTTTTTTCATAATAATTACTTTGGACTAGCCATCCCATGATTAATAATTATTAGAGAGTTTGGCTTCTCTTAAGTTTGTCATCTCAATCTGAGACGACGTTTAAGTTTAATATGCCAATTTTTGTATTGATTTCAGTGATCCAAATCATTCACTTTTTATGACTCGTTGACTAGAATATTAATGTAAAAAATTAAGATAATCTGATATCAGTAGTTATATACTTGATTAAATTTATATTACAAAAAAAAAATATTGTTATTCTGGAAATCATATTTCTCATCTATTTTTTAAAAACAAGTCACCTTGTTTGTTTTCAAAATTTTAAATCAACTTTTCAAAAAAATTATTTTTTTTCGTATTTTTTATTTTTACTTTTTTTTTTATAAATATTTTAAACAAACTTTTTAATTTTTAAATACGCCCAGAGACGTGGAGGGGGGCTGTGGTCCTGCAAATGTTTGGAAAACCACATATGCAGGTATGTATAATGTATGGTTGTAAATGGTGATTGTGCATAAAGTTTCTGGCCCATGTAAAATTATCTATCCCACAACTTTTGTTGTGTGAAGGAAAGTCAAAAGCATAACCATGAGCTTATAAAAGCGTCCAGTAATTAGTGTTGGGTTATTTTTAATTGGACCAATAGAAAATTAAATCTAAATTTACTTTTGGAATTTTGTTTTTAAAATTTGACCACTTAAGAAATACATATTTAACCATTAAAAAAAGAAATATATATTTAAAGTTGAGAAAGTATTTTTAATTTGAGCTACTATAAATTTTAATACTATACATTAATAATGTTACGTTGATCACATTTATGTATTATATTTTATTTATTATTTTATGTGTAATAGTAATAGACTTATAGTGGAATTTATTAAACTAATATAATGATAACATATAAGATGATAAACAAAATATATTATGTATCTTGTAAGACGATAAACAAAATATATATACAAATATAGTCATCATAGCATTATTGATTCAATATATTTTAATAAATTCACATAATATCAATTTATAAGCGCACGAAATTATAAAAACAAGTAATTAATTTTAAGCAGTTTTTTAATAATCTTATTTGAGTAACTCAAATTTATTTCAATAGAGAAATGCTAAGGACTTACAATTGCAATTTATAAATATATTTTCAAGGAAGTACTTTCTAAACACGGTCAGGTAAGAAAAAGATATGAGAATTTGAGAAGCTAGAACAAGGCATGATGATGGTGACCCAATACGTGGCAAAGTTTGAAGAGTTGGCCAGGTATGCAGCTCGGTATGTAGAGATGACGAGGAGAAGGCGTGAAAGTTTGAATGGAGTTTAGACCCTACGATTAGAGGAATAGTTTTACCATTAAGACTTCCCACTTTTGCAGATGTAGTTGACACATCATTGGATTTAGAATGAGAGAAGATAGAATCTAAGAGGATTTCGAGCTTAAGGAAAGGGAGTGAACCTCATAAGGGATTAAAAAGGAACAACCGAAGGAATATAACACCATACTCCAGGACCTTGATTGTGGAAAGGGAAAAGAATGATATACGGAAAGAAGTTAAGGAAGACTATTTAAGGGGAGAAAGACCGAGGAACACTAGAAACCATGCCACGTTAGTACCTTATGTGAAAGGAGCACAACGACAACAGAGGCATAGGCAAGAATAGAGGAATATGTTTAATGACTAACTTAGGGAAAATGTAACTAGGATAGTAGTCAAAACTATTTTGGAATGGTCTTTTGTAATCCAAGCATGAATGGTGTAAATTTTTTTTTATTAATCAAATCTCAGTATCTTAGCACTTGAGTAAGTATTTTATTCATCGCATACCTTCGTATCTGTATTATGTTAGGTCATTGTAACTTGTATGCGAACCATTAAAAAATGTTTGTGCGTTTCATTTTTTGATTTTCGAAGACATGAAGATACCGACTTCGACCTCACCTTAGAAATAGATTCATTATTGGTACATCAAGCTGTAATCGACGACTACCAGAAAAAGGAGACGACTTATCCATCCAATAAGATGTTTTATTGTTTAAGGGGGATAGACTAATTTCCATGATTCAACAAATCAACAAACACAATGACATCAACAACCTACTGAACGTTCAATAAGATTAATCATTAACAAGTACGTGGACCATCACATTAGAAAATTGGCAACATGGGCCTTCACGCTAGAGCAGTGACATCATACGATGATTAGTTCAGAATTTCTAAGAACCACAAAAGATTGACGCACCCTTACGTCATTAATTGGGAAGAAATTTGATTCAAAACATTACTATTAGAACAAGACCAGTAATGGCTCTAGATAGAAGAGACAAGAACTTGGGAGGCAAGACAATCCCAATGGTAAGAATGCTCTAGCATTATCATGAAATTGAAAAATCAACTTGGGAGCACGAAAACGTGATGAAAACAAGTTTTGAAGACATGTGATGTAGGCCGAAAGGTATCACATTGAGGCCACTTAAGTTACATTATTAGTCTTTCAATGTTGTTTATTTGGTGGAGATGATGTGTGTTGTGCACTTGTACAAATTTGACAGGCAACACGCAAAATCAATCAAAAAGGGTACGAAAGTAGATTCTCCGTGTGAGGAACAAAAAAAAATCCCAGCCTACCACCTCACCGCACGTGCGGCCCACCACAGCTCAAGTGGCCCACATAGGCGCATAAGCAGTCCACCTAGGGTTGTGTGTGTGAAAATTTCAAGCTCTTCTGCTGGAAATAAAAAGAAGAAAAAGAGGCTGTAAAAGGGTTCAAAAATTATTTTAAGAAAAAGAGAGGCTAGGGTTTGAACAAAGTGATTTTTCCTCAAGCTTCAAGGACAACTTCCATGGGGGCTTCTTTCTCTTTCTCCACCTCTTCCCACTCCTCCATGAGTGGCTACTCTCCCAGTTTTAGGGTTTTGATCAAACCCTAGCCATATAAAGGGCATTTTCTTAAGCTTTGATTGTGAAACGGTTTGAATAAATATATAGATGTTTTAGAATTTTATAATATTTTTTCTTTTCATATCTTTAAGTGCTTTACTCTCTGTGATTATTTAATGCTTTCCATACATTGGTTTTCTTTGTGTGCGTGTTCAAAGTATGAGACAAGTCATGCTACGAAAGATGGGTTGTGTTACTACCATAGTTTAGAGCAAACGCCTCATGTTACTTGAGATGACTGGTGCCTGTACATTGAACACAACAATCCTCTTGATCAATGTTTCAAACTTGTAGTTATGAAATATTGGCTAGTTCTAACCGAAGTGCAATTGATGGCCAACGTTAAATTTTATTTATGTGGTTAGTGGTGAATTCTTTGCCCTAAGATTTTTTGCAAAAATCAGTATCTCAAACCCTAATTTTAATTGTCAATTCAATTTCCTCAATTTCATTTAATTCTTGTTTAGTCATAATATCCCTCAATCTTTTTATCAAAATTAATTTAAGAATTTAAAAATTAAATTAGTTTAATTTCCTGTTTGTCCTGTGGATCGATACCTGGACTTACCACTATTCTAAGGAATTTGGTATAGTTTAGTGTTTATATTTGGTATGTGAAACCACACCATCAAATTTTTGTGCCATTACCAGGGACTTCTGGCGAAACTAATTAATTTAATTGTTAAATTCCTAAATTAATTTTTAGTTTAGGGTTTTATATTTTAGTGTTGCTAAGTGTGCAGAGTTGTTGCTAGTGGAGCTATCACCGACGTGCAAGTGGAGCGCAACCAAGCTTTAAAAACAAACCGCAGCACTAAAGTGCTAAAAAGAAAATACGCGCAAGCAAAGCACCACAGTACTAAAAAGAAAAAGAGAGCTCAAGTAGAAATTGAGGACAACGTCTACACGTCAAGCACTCACACGACGAGTAAAGCGTTTTCGTTAGATCACTGTGAGTATTTTCTTCTTGGGTATTTTTCTTTCATAACTTAGTGCCAAGAGTTGGAACTTACTCTGTGTGTGTGTGTGTGTGTGTGTGTGAGTAGTGTATGCATGGGCGCCGTTCTTGCCGCCCTAAATTGTGGAAATTGGACCTTGAACTAGAAAGGACTCTTTGGAACCTTAGAGCCTCTTCTTGTGTTCTTAGGCTTGAATATCCATATCCATATCCATATCTTGAACCATTAGGGATGGTGAACCCAAATGTCCCGAATGGGCCCAACCGGACCCTTAAGGATTATTTCACACCCACTGCATATACATCAACATCATGCATTCAGTTACCGGACACAACAGCTGCTCATTATAAGATTAAGTCTAGCACAATCCAAATGCTCCCATCATTCCATGGACTAGCTCATGATGACCCTTATAAACATTTGCATGAATTTCTGGAAATTTGTTCTATAGTGAAGATCCAGAATTTCACCAATAAGGCCCTAATGTTGCGATTATTCCCTTTTTCACTGAAGGACAAAGCCAAACACTGGTTGAACTCCTTACCTACTAATACTATCACAACTTGGACCGATTACAACAAAAGTTTTTGGAGAGGTACTTTCCCATTGGTAAGACCAACCAACTCAGGCGAGCCATCACCAATTTAGCTCAAACTGATGGCGAGCAATTTCATGAGACATAGGAGAGACTTCGTGACCTTCTCCAACAGTGTCCCCACCACCAAGTGCCTGATTGGCAACTTGTTCAGACCTTTTACTATGGCTTAACTGAGCCTCATCGCCAAGTGGTGAATTCTTTTTGTAGTGGAACATTTATGTCGAAAAATGACGCTGAGGCATGGCAATTATTTGAGAACCTAAGTGATAATTCCCTACACCATGCCTCCGCAACCTGACAAGTCTGATAACCGATAGTTGGAGCTTCGAAAAGATGGGGCATTTATGAGGTAGGGCAAAACCTAGAATAAGCCCAACAAGTAGAGGCATTGTCCCACAAAATGGACCAATTATTAGCTTCGGGACATGCCTTTGCACAGCAAGATTAGCCCTAATTTCACGAGACATGTGTTATTTGTGCGAGTCCTGCTCATGACTTGAGTGAGTGCCTTTCAGCATCATAATTTCCAGAATTAGTCTAAGAGCATGTGAATACGGCAAGGATTCTCCAACCTAGGTAATGACCCATATTCTAACACCTATAATCCGGGATGGAGAAATCACCCTAATTTTTCATGGAGACCTTCTTCACAAAGCACTTCTTACAACCCTCTACCATCAAGTCAGAATTTTAATAATTTTGCCAACCAATCTTCCTACCGACCACCACAACCTTACCGACCCCCACAACCTTACCGGCAACCACAACCCCCGCCTGTTCCTCAAGGCAACTCTACTTTTGAGACTCAGGTGTTGGAAGTTCTCTAAGAACTTAAGGGGTTAGCACTAGTAGTTCACTCACATACTCACTCTATTGCCAAGCTAGAGGCCCAATTAGGTCAAATGGCTAACAACATGAATAGGAGGAAGGAGGGAAAATTATCGAGTCAGACCGTGGCCAACCCTAAAGGTCAATATGGGGCAGAGAGGTTGAATGGGAATGGAAAGCACCATGAACAAGTGCAAGCGGTGACCACTTTGAGAAGTGGGAAGGAGTTAGAGCCTCGGTCAATTGTGTCTGATGCAACTAGGTTTAAAAAGGGTGACCACGGTGGTCAACCCAATGAGAGCAAGGGTGAGGGAGAAATACGTAGGGGAATGACTTAGTCCCTAGTACTTCACATGAGCCTAAGGCACCATATGTGCCTAAGGCACCCTTTCCCTAATGCCATGATACACCGTCCCCTTTTAATAAGAAGGCGACATCCATGGAAACGATGATGAAGGTCTTTAAACAGGTGAAAATTAACCTCCCCATGTTGGAGTCGATTAAGCAAGTACCTTCCTATGCTAAATTTTTGAAGGACCTTTGTGCGTAAAAACGTAAATCTAAGACCCACGTGTCCCAAAAGGTCGTACTCACGGAGCATGTAAGCTCTATCTTATTGAGTGACACACCCCCTAAGCTTAAAGACCCGAGTGCCCCAACCATTGCATGCATTATAGGGGACTATTTCATTGATAGGGCCTTGTTAGATTTAGGGGCTAGTGTCAATTTGTTGTCGTACTCTGTGTACGAGAAATTTGGGCTTGACAAGTTAAAGCCCACTGCTGTTACTCTCCATTTGGCTAACCAGTCCCTCAAAGTGCCATATGGCATGATTGAGGATGTGCTAGTAAAGACCGATAGGTTTTATTTTCCTGTTGACTTTTTGGTTTTAGATATGGAACCGGTAACCAGCTCTAGGAAACAAATCCTAGCGATCTTAGGTCGACCTTTCTTGGCTACGGCCAACGTATACATAAATTGTTGTACCAGGGTTATGGATGTTTCATTTGCAAATATGCAAGTGAAACTCAATGTTTTCCAAGCATCCCAATAACCCCATGAAAGAGAGGAGTGTTTATTTGTGGATGTTATGGATAGGATTGTGGAGGAGGCTTTACCCTCAATTTTGTAGAGGACCCTCTAGAGGCTTGTCTAGCTCATTTTGGGTTTGAAAATTTTGATATTGACAGGTCAGATGAGGAGGTAAACACCTTACTTAATTCTTCTTCTATACCGAATTTTCCTCTGTGGAAAGCCTGATTTGAGTCCCTTTCTACTCTGTCTCGAAAGCCGACCATACCATCCTTAGTCATACAACCTACACTTGAGTTGAAGCCACTCCCAGCTACTCTCAAGTATGCATTTTTAGGGCCTTATGATACTTTACCAGTCATCATTGCATCTGACTTGATTGCAGAGTAGGAGAATCAATTAATGAGTGTTCTCGTGGCACATCGGAGTGTTATAAGGTGGTCGGTGGTTGATTTGCAAGGGATAGATCCCTCCGTGTGCATGCATTATATACATTTAGAGAAGGACACAAACCTTCTCATGAAGTGCAACGAAGGCTTAATCCTAATACGAAAGAGGTGGTGAAAAAGAAGGTGTTGGAATTGTTAGATGCAGGTATTATATACCCCATCTCGGATAGCAAGTGGATGAGTCCCACACAAGTGATGTCCAAGAAATCAAGCATCACTATTGTTGAGATGAGCAAGGAGAGTTGGTTTCCACACAAACCACTACTGGGTGGTGAGTGTGCATTGATTATAGGAGACTAAATTCCATGACTAGAAAGGACCATTTTCCTTTGCCATTTATTGATCAAATTCTTGAAAGGTTGGCGGGGTAGGGTTTTTATTATTTTCTTGATGGTTACTTGGGGTATAATCAAGTCCTGGTGTATCCCGCTGACTAAGAAAAGACCACATTCACTTGCACTTTTTGTACTTTTGCTTATAGGCGCATGGCCTTTAGGGTATGCAATGCGCCGACGACTTTTTAACAGTATATGATGGCCATTTTCTCCGACAGGGTGGAGAAAGTTTTAGAGATTTTCATGGACGACTTCTCCATGTTTGGGTTGTCTTTTGAGGAATCTCTCCAGAACTTAACTAAAGTCCTTATTCATTGTGTGGAGACAAACCTGATTTTGAGTTGGGAGAAGAGCCATTTTATGGTTCGCAAGGGTATAGTGTTGGAACATATTATGTCCCTTCGAGGTATGGAAGTTGACAAAGCTAAGGTTGACCTCATTGCAGGCCTTCCTCCACCCATTTCTGTGTATCGAGTTAGGTTTTTCCTATGGCATATAGGTTTTTACCATCGATTCATCAAAGACTTTAGCAAAATATCCCGTCCTTTATATAGTTTACTTGCTAAGGACGCACCTTTTATCTTTGATGATGCATGTTTGAAAGCGTTTGAAACACTTTGAGTGGCCCTTCTACTGCCCCTATCATGCAATCTCCTGAGTGGTCCCTTCCATTCAAGATCATGTGCAATGCATCTGATTATGCCCTCGGTGTCGTCTTGGGCCAAAGGGTGAATAAAGTTCGCCATGTTATATCCTATACTAGTCGTACTATTTCTGATACTCAATTAAACTGCACTACAACTGAGAAAAGTTACTAGCTGTTGTCTTTGCACTTGATAAGTTCGAGTCCTATCTTCTAGGGTCTAAAGTCATTGTGTTCACTGATCATGCCACTTTGCAGTGCTTATTATCTAAAAAAGAGACCAAACCTAGGTTGATTAGGTGGATTCTACTCCTTCAGGAGTTTGACCTAGAAATCCGGGACAAGAAGGGATTTGAGAATATAGTTGCGGATAATCTATCCCGAATCTTTATTGAGCACACGAGTGATCCCTTAGCCTTGCATGACTCGTTTCTAGATGAGCAACTTCTTGCGGTATCACAAGTGACCCTCTCGTGGTTTGCTCACATAGTAAATTACTTGGCGGTTGGTCAAATTTTGAAAACTTGGTCTAAGCAAGACAAAGACCGATTTTTCTCACAAGTCAAGCACTATTTCTGGGAAGACCCAGAATTATTCAAATATTGTCCAGATCAAGTGATTCGGCGTTGTGTGCCTGAGAGTGAAACCCATAGCATTCTCACCTTTTGTCACTCTCATGCATGTGGTGGCCATTTCAGTGGGCGAAAAACCGCCGCGAAGGTTTTAAAATGTGGGTTCTACTGGCCTTCTATCTTCAAAGATGCCCATAACTTCTGCAGAGCTTGTGAGCATTGTCAATGCATAGGCTCTATGTTACGGTGAGATATGATGCCGATGACCCCTATTTTGATTGTTGAGATTTTTGATGTTTGGGGCATCGACTTCATGGGTCCCTTTCCACTATCTTTTGGATTTGAATATATTTTGGTGGCTGTGGACTATGTCTCCAAGTGGGTTAAGGCAGTGGCTACCAAAACGAATGAACAAAAATTTGTAGTTAAATTCCTCCATGAGATTATTTTTTGTCATTTTGGGTTCCCTCATGCCATAATTAGTGACGGTGGCAAACATTTTTGCAACCGATTCTTCGAGGCATTAGTGCGCAAATACCTGATCACTCATAAAGTTGGCACACTCCCTATCATCCCCAGACTAGTGGTCAAGTAGAGGTTTCTAATAGAGAGGTTAAACATATCCTCGAGAAAACTGTGAGGCCCGATAGGAAAAATTGGTCCACTAGGTTGGTTGATGCACTTTGGCCCTATCGCACTGCATATAAGACACCCAGCGGGATGTCTCCATATAGGATTGTGTTCGGGAAACCATGCCATCTCCCTATTGAGTTAGAACACCAGGCTTTGTGGGCCATTAAAAAGTTCAATTTTGATATGGCCAAACCTGGTGAGCATCGAAAACTCCAACTTAACGAGTTAGAGGAGCTCCGCAATGATGCATATGAGAGCTCTAAAATTTACAAGGCTAGGACTAAGGCATTTCATGATAAACACATTTCTCGTAAGTCCTTCGAGCCTTACCAAAAAGTGTGACTGTTCAATGCCAAATTGCGTTTGTTCCCCAGGTAAACTCCAATCTCAGTGAGATGGCCTATATGAGGTTATCGAAGTCTTTCCGCATGGGGTGGTTGAGATTAAAAATCCACATGATGGTACGACCTTCAAGGTCAATGGCCAAAGATTGAAACATTATGCGAATGGTATTGAAAAAAGGGAGATGATTGAGGCTGTCCACTTGACGAACCCAATATATCTTTCACAGTAATTGCTTTGAGTCTATGAGACTTTAAATCCTCTAAAGGTGTAAATCCTTTGGTGTTTGCCGTGCCCGAACGGCATCTGACGGTCTAGTATAGCCACCTAACTGTGTTTGTAGTGAGTTCCTAAGAAACCAACTAAGACGGTGGAAACTAGAGTTCGAATGGCAAAGCCTAGAATGCAAAGGTTTGGAATTTCCGAAACTAAAGTCTAGTTTAAATACCCAGGGGTGTGGAGATTGCTTCAAAACCATTCCAGCTTGAACTTTGTATGGCAGCCCCATAGGTCGAGTTAGCTTTAGGCGCTTTGATTCTAGATATCAAATCAACCTAGTCTGTTATCCCGTTAGAGAATAGGGAAAGTTACAAACATAGTTAGGGAGAAAAGTAGTACCCGTGGTTTTCGTGTGAAGATTATACCTTTATTGAGTATTTTGATGTTTTCGAAGTGCTATTTTTAGTTCAGATGTGCATTAAAGGTAGAAACGGTTAATTTTATTTTTTTTTTTGGGGTTGTAATTGTGTTTGTATTTAAAAATAACAAATAAAAAAAAGAAACACAAATTGGGTTATAATTGGGTTTCTAATTTAAAAAAAAAAAACTGTAATTGTGTTTAAAGAAAAAAAAAAAGACAAGAGCAGCAGACCGCACGTGCGGCCCACAGGGGCACACGAGCAGAGGTCCTAAAATTGGGATCATGAGCAGAGGCCCAGAACGCACAAGCGGCCCAGGCCCAATAGCACACTGCACGAGCGTTGTTGGGGCGGTCCAAAATTTAGCGCTCGTGCGGCCCACATTGGTGCACGAGTGAAGGCCCAGGCCGCATGAGCGACCCAGGCCCAAATGGCTATTCCTTGAACGCCGCTGGAGTGGCCTAATTCTGCCACACAAGCGGTTCATAATTCACCGTACGTGCGGCCCAAATGGGCGCACGAACGACTCATCCCAAAAAAAATAAATAAAAATAAAAAAATAAAAAAAATCCTGCAAATTTTATTTTTATTTACTTATTTTATATTTCTTCAAAATAAATAAATAAATAATCGTGCAGTCTATTTGTTTACTTATTTATTTATACTAATTTTATTTCTCTTTCAAAAAAAAAAAAAACTTCTAAGCCAAACCCTAGACCCTCTTTTGACCATCACCCAACTACACTCTCTCTTTACCTCTCATCATCTTCTTCTTCTCTCTCTCTCTTAACCCCATAAACCCACAAATCACTCAAAACCTCATTGTCATCACACCACCAGATTACTTTTATTTCAATTTTTTATTTATTTAGAGAAAGTGAAAATAACATAAATAACTAACTTAAAGAAAAACAAGCAAACCAAAGTATGAAGTAATGGTTCCCCATTTTTGGTTGTGTTGGTTGTATTATTTTGTGCAGATATGTCTACATCATCCCACCGCGCACCCAAACGCCCTCACAATGCTAAAATTGCTGCTAAGGATGTACTAACCGACACTTGGGCCAAGAAACCAATTGCCTGTGATACACCCTTTGATGTGGACTTCTTCCAACGCCATCAACCCACTACGTGGAGTGTTTGACAACTTGAAGATCGGGGCCTCCTGGGCATCTACACCATCACTGAACCGACGTATCCTCGCATTGTGCAAGTCTTTTATCAAAACATGTACATCAGTGATGAGGCCCTGGGAGCTCTGTTGTCCATTGTTGATGGGGTAGAGTTAGTGGTCACACAAGCTTCCATTGCCTAGGTTCTCCACTGTTCCATGGACAGTATCAATGAAAATCAGTTCCCCGGTGTTCACTTGGGAACTCACAGTCCTGGCATTAGTGACCAAATTTTATGAGGGGCGACAAGATGATATGACAACCGAACTAGCATCCGACGGGCTAATTTACCATGCCGCCTCCTCTTTTTTGATGTGGTTCTAAAAAAGAATGTCATCCCTCTAGGCCACAAGGAAGAGCGGCGATGGGACTTCTTCCGTGCCTTGCACCGATTTGACTTCGAGTTTTGGGTCGACATCCCTATTTTGATCTTCAACCAGATGGCCCATATCCTTAATGTAGTCAAGTTACACAACACTCGAGGTGATTCTACATGGGCCCTCACTTTCGCTAACCTCATCACTACACTCATAAAAGGCCAAGGGCCATACCCACTCGAACCCAATGAGGTTCAACTTCCAGTTTCCGCTGCCAACGCTTTATGGTAAAACCCAATGGCGCCAAACCACTGCTCACTTGCTGCCTCCACTACTCCTCCCTAATGCCTCGGCCAATCCTAATGATGTTCTGGTAGAGCCTGCCGCCGTGCCAGTGCCACCGCCATTTTGTATGACACGGGCGCAATATCAACCTCTTTTTGATAATCAAGCTGCTATTCAGCAATCTGTGGTTGATCTCCAGGTAGACTATCAAGTATATCAGGATTACTCGCAGACGGCATTTGATGGGTATCAACAGTTAGTTGTACCTTTGCAAACTGACTTCTATGCATACCGGGACTCGAGCTAGCAACGGTTTGATTAGCTTGGTGCTAGGTTCATTATGAGGCATTCGAGACACAGAGGCTGATGCATGCCCTATTTGAGCAGCATTTTCCCCCATTGTTGGATCCAAATCAGTGATATCCATTTTATTTCCTTTTGTTTTATGTCTTTATATATTTTTGCTTTATTTTGTTTTTTTTTATTTTTTTTTCATTTTATACTGTACAGTAAAAAAAAAAAAAAACACTTGTGTGTGTGTGTGTTTGGTGCGTCCTTGCCTTGTTGGATGTACGCCTACGCTAGTTTGGTAAGATCCTCTCTCTCTCATTTTATTATCTACTTTCCAGTTGCTTACATTGAAGACAATGTTATATTCCAGTTAGGGGGTGAGGGTTTTTACAAAAACAATTCATGTTTGTACTTGCTGCACTTACCACTTCACTTGATGTTCACTTTGTGACAGTATGGTAGTGATATAAGCATATGTTAATTGGGAAACATAGTGGACTTGTATGAAAAGGGTTTATTAGGTAAATACTCGTATGTGATGTTTGCACTAGGAGAATTGTTTGTGTTTGTGGTATTAGTACACTTGTCATGAGTATGCCTTGATTCACATGAACACACTTTCATACTAGTGACCTCTCTATTCTAATCCCTGGTGTACATCATTGATAATTGCTAGTGTTGCAGAAAAGAATAAATGAGTAGCTTTGATTCTCAAAAAAAAAAAGCGTTCGACTTGTTTGGGTTCTTAGCCTTTTTAACTCAAGTTATTAAGCCCGTAGGGGTGCCTCTACAACTACTGTCCTAAAACCGTTTGGTTTGGGAGTCATTGGCCTAATACTTGCTACATGAATGAATTAGAAAGCTTAAGGGACTAAGATATTGCACAGTTAAGGAAAAATAATGACTTGTTCGGATCCGTAGCCTTTTCAGCTCGAGTTATTAAGCCCATAGGGGTGTCTCTATACCTAGTGCCCTAAAACCATCTGGTTTAGGAGTCATTAGCCCAATGCTTGCTACATGGGTTGATTAGAAAGCTTAATTTTTCAAGACATTGCATAGTCATTCAAAAAAAAAAAATTTGAGAATCCTGGCTGCAAAGTTTAGTTTTTTTGTATATGTTAGGTGTTATTATGAGTTACACTGGGCTATTATAGTGGATAGTTAACTAGTTATGGGGAATGTACTTTACACCAAGGGCACTGATGATGTGTTTACTAGTATTCACAAGTACAAGGGATTTAACTTTTGTATTAACTGAATTGTGGTTTTGGCTCAATAGATTCCACTGTGCCTTCAATGACTTATCATGTCTTAATATCACACTGTAGTGGCACATAAGTTGATTGTTAGGTGGAGTAGTATGGTTAATTGTTGTTGAGCAGATATGAATATGTTGATACTTGTGGGTATCATTTCTAGAAACCCTCACGAGACTATACTCGTCCACTTGGGGTAATCTTGTGGTTGAAAGGCTTGTTGCATATACTAAATGCAATCGTGATTCTTACGAAAGTGGCTTAGAGTTATTTTACTTTTCTTATTTCTTTTGTTTTGCTCGAGGGCTAGCAAAATGTAAGTTGGGGGATGTGATGTAGGCCGAACGGTACCACATTGAGGCCACTTAAGTTATATTTTTAGTCTTTCAATGCTGTTTATTTGGTGGAGATGATGTGTTTTGCGCACTTGTATAGATTTGGCAGGGCAACATGCAAAATCAATCAAAAAGGGCACGAAAGCAGATTCTCTGTGTGAGGAGCAAAAAAATTTCAACCTGCCACCTTGCCGCACGTACGGCTCAACCCCACCACACGTGCGGCCCACCATTGCTCAAGCGGCCCACCTAGGGTTGCGTGCGTAAAAATTTTAGGCTTTTTTACTAGAAATAAAAGGAAAAAAATGAGGCTGTAAAAGGGTTCAAAAATTATTTTAAGGAAAATGGAGGCTAGGGTTTGAAGAAAGCGATTTATCCTCAAGCTTCAAGGACAATTTCCATGGGGGCTTTTTCCTCTTCCTCCTCCTCTTCCCACTCTTCCTTGAGTGGCTGGTCTCCCAGTTTTAGGGTTTTGATAAAATCATGGCCATGTAAAGGGATTTTTCTTAAGCTTTGATTGTGAAATGGTTTGAATAAATGTATAGATGTCTTAGAAGTTTATAATATTTTTTCTTTTTATATCTTCACGTGTTTTACTCTCTATGATTGTTTAATGCTTTCTATACATTAGTTTTTCTTGTGTGCGTGTTCAAAGTATGAGACGAATCATGCTACGAGAGACGAGTCATGTTGCTACCGTAGTTTAGAGCAAAGGCCTCATGTTAATTGAGATGACTCATGCTTGTACATTGAACACAACAATCCTCTTGATCAACGTTTCAAACTTGTAATTATAAAATATTGGGTAGTTCAAACTGGAGTGCAATTGATGGCCGATGTTAAGTCTTATTTATGTGGTTAGTGGTGAATTCTTTGCCCTAATATTTTCCCAAAAATCAGTATCTCAAACTCTAATTTTAATTGTCAATTCAATTATCTCAATTTCATTTAATTCTTGTTTAGTCATAATATCCCTCAATCTTTTTATCAAAATTAATTTAAGAATTTAAAAATTAAATTAGTTTAATTTTACGTTTGTCCCTGTGGATCAATACCTGGACTTACCACTATTCTAAGGATTTTGGTATAGTTTAGTGTTTATATTTGGTGTGTGAAACCACACCATCAACATGGCATAGTTTAAATTTCGACGACGAAATTTGTTTAAGTGGATAGGGTGTGAGACCCCTGACTTTTGGATTTCTCTTAAAGCCCTTTCCTTTGGATTATTCAATGAAAACCCTCAATTCCTCCTTTACTTCCAATTTTAACCTTAGAGTCAAGAATGCGTCCCGATGGGAACCACATGAACCCTAATCGATCCCAACAACTTAGGAATCATTTCTAAAACCTTAATACTAATCAATTAGCTTCCTAATTATGGATTGATCATTTAAAACCCTAGATTTCCAGTTCTCATTATGTTCGTTTGATTGATAATCTTTTAATTCGAAACACGAAACTTTAACTTAATTGAACCCCATAACCCTAATTTAATTAGACACTACATTTAAATAGATGTTTCAATTCATAAATTAAAGCCTTAGTCCTCACACTTTAATTGAATTACATTTTGACCCCTAACTAGTACCATTATAATAATATATATACTTGTACATTTCTTAAATAAGTAATTTTGTACACAAAATATCTTCACACACACACACACACACAAACATATATATATATATATATATAGATTGTACACAAGATAATCAAAGAAAATCCGGCAAAATCCCTTGAACATGGCTGGCGTTAGGGGTGTGCATAATACCGCCGAAACCGCCAAAACCGCCAAAACCGCACCGAGCCGCACCGCCAAGGCAAATTCGTTATTATTTGCCAATCGAACCGCCGGTTTTTTGTAAGAAAAATGGCAAATTCTAGTGACATTTTTATCAATCCGCCGGTTTCTATTTTTCTTCCAAACCACACCGACCCACACCGCTATTAAATCATGTTTTATAAGATTCTAAAAATTCTTTTTTACTTAAGTTTGCTTGTTGTTCTATACCTTAGAGTATAGTATTACATTATTGCTCGAGGGGAATTCAAGATGTCAGTAATCCAAAATAAATTTGGATTCCAATTCACTTTTCAATCTTTTTTTTTTTTTTTTTTGGCCATGTTGCAAACTTGCATTAGCTCACTTTTCGATCTAAATACTTTTCAACAGTAAACATTTTCAATATATTGTAAACCCTAAATGATATTAATTTTATATATTGTATTTAATCATTGTAGCTTCTACAGATGCTTGTAATGAACTGATGGCATAGTCGTTGATATTATCATGTTGTTACTACACTTGCTGCATCAGAAGAAAGCTTCGCAAGATGCTTAACATCACGGTATCTCTCGTCTTTTTTTACTCTTTGATTTAAGTTTTGTAATTTGAATTATATTTTTTATAAACCGCCAATCCGCCCGAACCGCCAAGGCAAATCCGCCATTATTTGCCAACCGAACCGCCGGTTTTTGATAAGGAAAATGGCAAATTCTAGTGACACTTTTATCAATCCGCCACCCGCCATACGGTTTATATTTTTCTCTCAAACCGCACCGACCCGCACCGCGCACACCCCTAGCTGGCGTAACCCTAGGTGTAGATATAGTGTCCTTTTTGCAAACATAATCCATGGATTTAAAGAAGATTTTGACCATAGTACTCACAAATTTAGCAACTTTGTCTTGTACTTGTAACTAGTCTAATTCTAAATAAAGCATAACCCTAACTAGAACATGTTTAAGTACACAATTAGAACCTTAATCACCCCTCATTCTATTACATTTCAATTAAATCCAAAGACTATTCAATTTAATTGGAACAAATGGCCTTTTGGACTTTTCACACCAAATATTCTATAAATACACCACCTCTCTCAATACTTTTGCACATCCAACACATATGCATACACATACATATACACATACACACATTTTTGCATAGAGAGGGAGAGAGGAGAGGAAGAGAGAGCTTTGGTGGTAGATGAGGAAAAAGAAAGGAACTCTTGAGCAAACACTTCACTAGATAATATTATCATCTCTTTCCCATTAATATTAATATTTATTTTTATTTATTTCAGTATCTACCCACTATTGACATTCATTTCAATCGCGTTATCCATACTAAAAATAATGCTAGTGTAATTTTGTCAAAAATATAAAATGAACTATATTTTTTTTTTTTTGTCAAACTTTAAAAAAGGTTAGTGTGGGGAGCAGACTTCTTTCCAATCCAAATCGGACTAGAGAGTGTTGTTAGGCCTTTGTGAGCCCACCACGAAACCTGCATCGATGTGACTCATTGAGTAATTCATCCCTGTAGAAAACCATGTTGATTGGATATCGATATCCACTTGATCGAATCACATTTGTATTAACGGTAAATATGATTTTTAAAACAAATTGTGTCGGGTGTTCATATATTTTGCTTTTGTGTTATTTTGGTCTCCATAATTTCAATTAGTTCAATTTTGACATTAAATTTATGAATTTGTCTAAATTTAATCCAATTGATTATAATTGTTAGCAATTTTTAATAGAAAATACACATATAAATGGCATGTACCATACTTTTAGGTACAAAATTATAAACTTACTCAACTCAGTGAGTTAATATCAACCAATACAATGATCATTTTTTGTCAAAAACACCAATAACATTATTATTTAAACTAAATTGACACAAAATCTAAATTTAAGGGTCAAAATTGAATTTATTAAAAGTGTAGAGACTAGAATGACACAAAAATCAAAATTTTAATAAGTGTAATCTATCAACAAAAAAGGAAAAGAAAAAGAAAAACTACACTAGTCGTACTTGTGGTTTAGAAAATAATTATAATAAGGCCTTGTTTGGAAAGTTGATTATTTTAGTAGGCTATTTTAATTTTTTGTTATTTTAGTAGGTTAAAATATTTGTGTTTGGGAAGATGGTTGGGTTTTTTTAGATGGATGTGATGTTTGTGAGAGAAAAAACGAAATGATTATAGGTTTGATGTAAGATTTTACCTTACTAACTATTTTAGTTTATTTTATGTTTTTTGAATTTTAGCCCAAAAAATAAAATATAGCCTTTCGCAAACAAGGCCTAAGTCTCACAAAGTTCAATACCGTTCCCCCTTTTAGTCAAATAAAAGTTATCAAAACTAACGTACATAAGAATAAATTAAATTTGTATTTCAGTATAAAAAAAATATATTGATAATATTCATGGTTTCGGTTTTCTAAGTTAATTTTCAAAATTTTGTTTTGAAAAGTGTTTTTGAAAATATTATTATTTTTTATGTAAATTGAAATCTTACGGCAATGTTTGATTTATAGATTTAAAAAAGAAAAAAAAAATTATGAGAAATGTAATTATATTTTATTTATATTTACTCTTTTATTTTTAAATTTACTAGTGGTAACTCATGCTATGCACAGCATGTAAAAAAATTAATAATATATTTTTATACAAAATAATATAAATAGTTAAATTTTGTATTCAAATTATGAAAACAAAGAAAATTGAAATTTACAATTTAAGTCTCACAATTTTATCACAATTTATTTATTATTTTTTAATTTGTCACAAATTTAATTATTTAACTTTCAGCCCCCTTACTAGAATTGCAAACTTAGCTGAGCTCAACCTAAGCAACTTGAGTCGAGTTTAAATTTTTTTAAAGATTGAACAACATAGTTTTTAATTAAGTGATGACTTATACAGATATTTAAAAATTCAAATTAAATTTGAGTGAACTCAGGTAGAAACACTAAATAACCTGAGTAACCAAAACAAAATTATATATATATATAAATTATTTGCTAATTTAATTTTTTAAATAACAAATAAAATTAATTAAAAGTTTAATATTAATGAACAAAAGAAAAAGCAATATACTTAAGATTTTTAATAGAATTTTTCTTGAAAATATTTAAAAAATATACTTTTTAGGAAGGGATCATCGAATAAAGGGTTGTTTGGGAAGTGTCATATTAGCTTACTTTTTTTTTATTTTTTTTTTATCTTTTTTGAGTCACATCGCATCTCTACTTTTCTACACATCTTTTTGTAAAAAGTAAAAAAAATATACTTAATTATCTTTTTTAGGTCACATCACATTTCTTCTTTTCTGTATATATTTTTGTAAAAAGTAAAAAGGTATATTTATTTGGCACTTCCCAACTACCACTAAGTTGATATTAAAAAAATTTACTTTTATAATGGCATAAATAATTTAAATATGATTTTTTAGAAATTCTTTTCAATTTAAAAATTACAATAAAATATTAAATAGAATAAAAATAAATTTCTTACAAAATAAAAATATTTGAATAAAAAAAGGGTAAGAAGAAAATTTAATACGGTATCTTCACCATAACCCTCCTTTTTTTTTAAATAAATTTTTTTTTAACAAACTATCACTTTTAATAAATAAAAAAATTAACATTTCTTTCTTATTTGTAACTTTTTAACAATTTGAGCCAAATATATCTTTATTCTTTATTTTAATTTTTTAATTGACAATTGAGATAAAAAAAAATAAAAATAAAAAAAATCTAACAAAATCTAAAATAGTGATTAAAAAAATTATTAAAATAGTGATTAAAAATAAAAATAAAAATAATTATTAATAGCGATTAATAATTTGAACACATGTATTTAAAATAAATTATATTTAGACTAATAATATTATGACACATCATTACGACATATGTGAATATTGATCTCATTCTAATTGTAGCAATATAATTTGAAGAAGAATTTAAATTTGAAATTTTATTTTAAGATTGTAAAATTAATTTATAAATCAATCATATTATAACACGTATTAACAAAAAATTAAACAAATCAAAAAAATGAGAAGAAATAATTACAACTTTCAACCTTAATGAAATGACAATATTTTGTAATTATAATAGTATGTAGCTATATAGGTATATAGATAAATCATGAAATAGATCATTATTTAAAATTTATATATTATGGTATAAATCATTATAATTTTAAATTTAAATTTATGGAATTCTTTTCATATTTAGTATCCTTCAAATTTGAATTTTAAAATGGATTAGCATACTTTTTATTTTTTATTTTTTACTTTATATATTTGATATATTTTCCATTTAAAAGTAATAAATCAAGAGATATTAAATTTTTTATTTTATTATTTATTTTTTCTTTGTTCTTTTTATTTTTATTTTTGCTTGAATGAGATAGGATTTTTTCTAAATTATTTAAAATAAAAAAATTAGAAATTTTAGTTCGAGATGTTGAAACTCCCACAAGACTTATGGTTAGAAACCCTTTTTTACTTAGATAATAGATAGATAGATAGATAGATAGATAGATAGATTTAATAAGAATTTAGATTTGTTTTAGATATTTTTTTAATATACAAATTAGTTTTTTTAGATTTTTTATAAAAATAATTTAGCAATCCCATTACTATAGGGAAGAAGTTGAAAAGAGTGTAGCAGTAGGTATGTGACAAGTCAAAAAAGCTTGTGGATTGAAAGAAGTCAATAAATGTTAAAGTTTTTTTTTTATTTTTATATTTTTAAATCAAAAAATTTGAAAATCAAGACTGGGATATTAGGGTAGCGTTTGGTAGAGTTTTCTAAATATGATTTGATAATTGAGTTGTATTTTGAGTTTATGAATTTTGGAATTATGATTTGAGTGTGAAAAATTTGTTTGGTTATGAGTTTTGAAAATAATTTTGAATTGAGTTTTGAGTTGAGTGTGGAATTGAGTTTTGAATGTTTGATGTAACATATGAAATAAGAAAATTTATTTGGTTATGGATTTTGGAAATAGTTTTCAAAACTTATTTTAAATTGTTATAACTCATAACCAAACATACTACTCAATACTCTATTGAAAATTCTGATCAAAACTCATAAGCAAACTCTTTTTAAAATTCAATTAAAAAGTTAATTATAAAAAAAAATTACATTAATCATTTTTTTAATTGAAAAAATTAAAAAGGAAATTATTTTTTTTATAATTGAAATAAATATTCAAGATGTCAAACAAATTTTGGTTTGTATATTTGGTTTGAATTATTTTTCTTTTCATATTTTTCAGATAAAATATTTTTTTATTTTTAATAATTATTGGCACAAATAATTTGTTGTTTATTATTTTGTTATGTTCAAATGAATGACCAAAATATATTAACAAATGATATAGGGGTGAAAAAAAAAAATCTAATATCATTTTTGTAACATCTACTCAATTTATCACACATAATTCAATTTTATTTGATTTATTAATTTTTACATAGTACCCGTCATTGATGAAGATGAGTCAGGGGCTTGGTGAAGCTTTACGAAGTGAGCTGATCAACATTCATTACTATCCTGGAAAACAACAATACCCATGCATATGTTCAACCACCTCCATTATTGATAAATGAATCTTACAACTATCTATCACCGACATCTACTGTTTAGAATTTCTTCAACTGAAATTGAGGTTTTGTTTGGGAATAAGTTATTTTAATAATTTTTTGATTAAAATATTAGGTAAAAAAAATTAGTATGTTTGGGATAATTTTTTGACTTTTTACGAAAAGATGTGCAAAAAATAAAGAGACAAGGAATCTTTAATTTTTTTTTTATAAATTCTTGACCTTTTAATTTTTTTAGTTAATTTTTAACTTTTAAGCTAAAACAACTACTTACCAAATGAGGCCTGAGTCTACAAGAAAGCCTATACCAAAGCCATTTTGAAGACAAACACAGAGGAAAAATGTTTAAAAATTCAATGAGTTGTGTAGACCGCCCGAACTTCCTCCGCGCGCCCCCTCCCTTTCGGAGAGGGCGCGGATTTGGTTCATGCTACTACAGTTCGGACTCTTGTCACGGTTCTGAATCTAATCTCATAAAGTGCAATATAAGACTGATAAATCACCAAAGAGTCCAAATCCGTCAAATCGTTTTGAAAAATCGATTTTAATCAAAAAGCGCCAAATATGGACTGCTTTGCCAGATTACAGAGTCGCCACCTAAATGTTTTATTTTGAAAAATTTAGGAAACCATGACTCGTGCCTAAGGCAACGTGTCTGTTATCACCAAAGTTGTTTCGGCTCGGAAACTTGGGTACGAGGGGGGAAGGTCATGAAATGATCACCCCCGCTCGCCCGATCAAAGGATCGGCCTCTACTAACATGATATGTTATTTTTATAAACACATGTGTTCTTATTCCGGTTATTAATCTAAAATTATTATGTGATGCGCACAGCATACAAGTATAGACTAAATCACTCAATTTGGAACAAAACATCTCATGTTTGTTTTTCAAAAAGTGGTTTGAAGATGCTACTCGCAAATAGGCTAAAACGCAGATTTGTCACCCTCAAGTAGGTTTTAAAACATGATTTTACCATTTCAAGTGGGCTTAAAACTCACATTTCGATGAATTGTTCCAATTCAAGCAATGAAGCCTTCATCCGCAGGCATTCATGCAGTTATAGCAATTAAGAAAATAGTCTCATGGCAAGCATGCTAAACATGGCAACACTTACACGCATGCAAGGATGCTAAAGCATAAACACTTACAGTGTACTCCGAACCAAAACAGAAACCAATTAGAAATCAATGCATGATCCTAATAATATAAGATGCCTAATGCAACACATGCAAAAAGAAACTAAAATAGGTTCGGCTAGCTAAGATGGATATGAATGCAACGCTTGATAACATGCTTTGAAATACGTATTCAAGTAAGTATCGAAATACAATGCAGTTTGAATGATGCGCCGAGCCCGTTGCATGCAAGACAAACGAATGATGCATGCATGCAAGCATAAGGATGCTAATTGAAATATGCCCTAAAACTAACCATCGAAAGCAGTTAAGTAAAAGGGAGAAAGACGTGGAGTTGGAAGACATCCACACACACACGCACACTTATTACAACATTTGCCCTCTCGACAGAGGGTCTGAATAATATGAAAGCTAATTAGCTACGATAATTAAGCTAACTATTACAAATCAACTAATTAACTAACTTAGCTAATTAATTATTACAAACCAAATTGAATCAACTAACTATTCTAAGTTAATTAAGTACAAACCAAATTAATTAATTAAACACTTAACTAATTAATTACAAAATAACTAAGCTAATGAACTAGTTTAGCTAAGAAATTTAAACAAATGGCCTCGGGAAGCGAGGGGGATATGCATGCTCGGTCGGCTTCGCTCAGAAATCCACTACCGTGTCTCATGATGCCTCTATTTGCACTCTTTTGGTCTTCTGAAAATTGTGCCAACTTCCAGATTGCTTTTGACCCATCTCAAGAACATGCTGAGGAATGATCGGCCAGAGATGGTGACCATCGGCCACTTCTGATAGCCAATCGGCAGTCTTGGTGGTCGGTCGGCAGCTTTGATGGTCGGTCGGCCACTGCTTCCTACAATTTCTCCTTTTGCTGTAGCAGAGCACAAACAGAGGCATGGCAGTGTATTTGCAAGGAAATGTATGTACAACCACACTCCTTATCATGTCTCAAGCTCAAAAGAGTGTAGTGCTCGGCTCTCAAGCCACCAATCACGCATCTCGATGCATAATGGCCAAAGAGTCAAGCTTGCACAATGTTGATGAATGCACAAATAACACATAGGACTCCACCCTATCATGCACAATCAAAGGGGACGGCGACAAAGAAATGAGGCGTGTTTCATCACTTCAAGTATGAAACGCCCCTCGTTTCTTGTGCTTGGATCAACATCCGATACAAACACAATGCAATGCAACACAACACACATGCAAACAACATGCTATGCAAACACCATGCTAATCTTGACATGTTAAGGTGGTATGCACAAGACTCTAACATGCAAACATTCATGCACAACATACTAGAACACTTAGGCATTAAACACTAGTGAAGGATACAACACTAGGACCATGTAACACAATGCTCAATGGACTAAACCAACACCAAACAGACCTCATGCATGCCAAAACAGTGGCCAAAATGATCTGAAATGATAGCATGAATGGCAAGAGAATGATGTTCATGCATTGGCTCACAAACAAGGCATAAAGGTGCAACTCTCAAGAACACCTAAAGAGTGAAAAACATGGAAGTGTGGCAACACTATATGCTCTGAAATAACATGCCAAATGATGCCAAAACACGCAAATACCTCAAGCCAAGCATGCAAGATACCTCAAAACTCAAAGCTATTCAAGGCTATTGCACTATAAGCATGCATAACAAGCATCATACGACCAAGAAGCCTCAAAACAGAGCTAAAGCATGTTAAAACATGAGCAAAAACTTGTTGGAGTGGAGCCAAAACATGCTAGAATAATGGGCCAAAACACCAAGTATACTAGGCTAGTGAGCAAGGTTTACACTACAAGTGTAAGAAGCATGCAAGAGGTGGCTCTACCAACCAAAATCAGAGTTACAACATGCCAAAATAACACCAAAAACATGCTGAGATAGAACCAAAATAGGCTAGCATGATGGATCAAAGTATTGAGCACACAAGGCTAAATGGCAAGATTACACTACAAGTGTAAAAAGCATGCATGAGGTGACTCAACCAAGCCAAAACAGAGTTATACCATACTGAAATAAGGCCAAGAATAGGCTGAGAACAAGCCAACACACGCTAGAAACACATGCTCAATAATTAGGCCAACAAGGCAAGCAAACAAGACAAGAGGAGAGGGGACCACCCCCTCTCATTTTGGACCTCAAAACCACATTTCTACCACTGAAAATCCACTAGATTTCAGTGGTTGAAAGGCCAAATAAAGATTGCCTCAAAGGCCTTAAAAGATGGCACCAAGCTCAAGCCAATAAGGCGCACAAAAGGATAGAACACCCTCAACACCAAAGAGACCTCAAACAACCATTTTAAGCACTTAAAAACAAAGGTTTTTGTAGTTGAAAGCTAAGCCAAAAGAAGCATGCAAAGATGGCTAAACACTTAAGCAAAACAAAAGCTTAAAGAGGGTAACTAATCACCCTTGAAGAACAACTTCAAAACCAGCAACTTCTGAGGCAAAAACCAACTTTTAGGCTCTAAACAAGATCTTCAAGCACCTCGGCAACAAAGTGATGACGCTTTACTAGGTGTTATAGTGCAAAAATGAAGAGAAAATACACTCTAAGGCACAAACTAGTACAAATATAGAGAGAGAGGGAGAAATATAAGAGAGAGGGATATGTTTAGCCCTAATCCAAAATTCTCAACCTCTAAAAGGGGAGAGGAGCCTCCCTTTATATAGAATCACAAGCCTCAAGTTTGTTTGACAAGCTAGAAGCTTGTTACAATCCCCCCATACACGTGTATAGAGGATGCCTTCTGTGCCCAACAGTTGGCACAACTGGCACCAAAATATCTGCAAAAGCAAAGAAAAGGGCCTCGGCCAAAAACAATGGCCGACCGGTCATTAAAGGGGCCGACCGGCCATCAGTGATGCCGACCGGCCACCACTGATGGCCGATGGAAAGAGGGTACGGCCGATGGGCATGGGGCCTGGCCAATGGGTTGTAAGGCTGGCCAGCAGGCCACCCCATTCCCTCAGAAACAAAGCCACAAGTTCTTGGTCCACAACCAAGCACAAAACAGATAAGTTGAGAGTCTCCAAGGCAAGGCACACAGCCGAGACCTTCAAAAACTCAAAACGAACACGAGCATGAATGATCATCGAGTGTTCAAACGATGACGTCCAAGTCTTGAGGACGGTCAAAAATGGGGTGTCTACAAGTTGTAAATTACAAGACTTTCACATTTGAAGGTTGGCGAGGAGAAACCAACAGAGCCATCACAGATCAGCTAAACAGATCACTTATAAAACCCTACTGCCACCGGTCAACCTCCAGGTCAACCGATGGGTTATCCGACTGGTCAATCGATTTTAGCTCAGTCCAAACCTCAGTTGAAGCTTCTTCTATTCTGTTTCCCTATTGCTTACATTTTCACTCCATTTCCTTACCTCTCACATCAGAAATTTCCTACCTCCAAAACCCATCATTCACACTGTAATCATGCCTAGAATAAAAAAAACAAGACCCGAACATGGTGAAACCTCTAATCCGAGGCCACCATGCCAACAATAACAACAACAGAAGGAGATTGAACTGTATTTGGCCTGAGACAAATTAATTTGGGGATGAAGGTGCAAATTAGTGAGTTATATATAATTTCCAAACGAATTTGTGATTTACTTACCTCTTAGTTGTCGTTGTTTCGTTTCCCGGATGGTGAATCTTCTACAATGCACAAAGTGAAACTTTGTTGATTTCTGGGAGCTAGTAGATGCGAATTTATGGATGGAAAGGGGATTCACAGGCATTGTCATAACCCAAACCCGCCCCTAAGGGTTTAGCATCGTAACCGACCAGTAATCCATGATTACCAAAGGCCTGTTTAACAGTAAAGACAATAATACAGTATAAAGGGGCTGGCGGAAGCCAAACAGTAAATAAAAGATGTCCAATGAGTTGTGAAAATCTGAATGGAAAAAGATTTTTATGGATAAACCACATTCATAACCATAAACATGTATACATATCAGATACACATAGCATACAGGTTAGGTAGCTAATCCCTTAACCATAACTGTACAGTCAAGTCTTAAACAGTCGATACAAAACAGAGACAAAAGGGAGAATCTGGAACACCCCACAAACAGCCTTGGCTTGAGCAGGTTCGGAACCTCGAAGTGAGGCACAACGGTTGGCTGGACAAAACATAAGCTTGACTCGACGCTCTAGCTTCGGTCCGGTGCCTGGCCACCTACATACATATATAAACTGTGAGCTAAAGCCCAGTGAATAACAAATGTGTAAAGGGGTTAAGAATGAACGTCCTTTCAGTAATTAAAACAGTCATTTGCATCAGTAGATCAGTCATTCAGTCAGTGACTCATAGTTCATGTCATAACAGTCATTTAGAAACCATAGCAGTCATATGTGGTACATCCAATAGCAGAACAGTACAGTAGGTCTTAATAGACCGAACAGTCAATTGATGGCCATCGAAACAGTATACAGTATTGGTTCCAAACATTGGAACTAACAGAGATCTCTGTAACAGTAGCAATAACAGTAACAATAACAATAAGCTGCTATGGATGCCACGAGTACAGTTCATAAAATAGGACAAACATTCATTCAGTAAACAATGTCACTTCAGAAAGCAGTACAGTCGATTGTTCAGAAAATAATCATAATTGAACATATCTTTACAACATTGTTACTTACAGATTACTGGGCTATTGGCAGGCTAATCAGCGTCCTCGGGTGCCAACCCTACACAGTTGTAGAACGAACACACACTAAATTACGCATTCGGGATTAATAACTTAGCCCCTATCTTGACTTGGTATGGTTCTATAATATTATCCTCATTAAGATGCCTTAAACATGGTCTAGGAATGCCTAAGATAGAATGTGGATGCAAAAATGCACTTAAC
Organism: Camellia japonica; assembly: GCA_030407325.1. Taxonomy (NCBI): domain Eukaryota; kingdom Viridiplantae; phylum Streptophyta; class Magnoliopsida; order Ericales; family Theaceae; genus Camellia; species Camellia japonica. Next base: position 95,705,327 of record JAPPVO010000031.1, read on the forward strand.
AACATTTTTCAAAATTTGCTGAAAACAGGGGTCTCGCTCGAGCGTGGCTTTCCCCGCTCGAGCGAGCTTACCGAAATAGAGAGGTCGCTCGAGCATAGACTCCCTCGCTCAAGCGGTCTGCAAAAACATGAAAAGTACTGGTTGCTGAAATTCTCCGCTCGATGCTCGCTCGAGCGTGAGACACAGTTCTTCGCTCGAGCGTAGGTCTCGTCGCTCGAGCGTGCGTCTACACACGCAAAAACCTGAGAGCTTGCAATCTACGCTCGAACCAGCATTCCGTCGCTCGAGCGGATCTCTAAACACAAAGGTGATCGCTCGAGCGTGGAATCCTTTGCTCGAGCGTGGAAGCCAAATTCTGGGTTTTCCAGATTTGCTCTCAAAGCTCAAACCAAGAATCAAACATATCAAAACTCGTCCTTTTGGGCCAATTTTCTGGAAAACACTTAGAAACCCATAATACAACATGTTTTAAAGATCATTTCATAAAATCAAGCCCAAAAGTATGACAATTGAACACAATCTTTAATGTAAACTTGAAGAACAATGCAAGAACACAACATGTATGAGTTCTTAAGAACTCTAATGCTCCTAAGCATGATCAAATGCAAGATTGAACTCAAAAACATGGTGAATTTCTTGGATCACAACCAAAATGTGTACATGTATGTGTGAATCCCATGAAAGCACCTTCAAAATTTCCTTGATATGATCATGCATGTATGAATGAACTCTCAAATCAACACTTTAAGCTAATTCTTGACTCAAATCTCCAATTTTTCCATGAACCATGCATGACACAACTTAAATTCACAATTAAGAGAATGAATCCCTTATCTTAAGTCTTGAATTCCAAGTATGGTAGCCCAATTTTGCAAGTCCTCTTCAATTCCTCTAAATTCAAGCAAAATTTCTTGTTGAGATCAATTTCTTTCCTAATCTCCCTCTCTCTCACGTTTTGGTCTTGAGAATGGAAAAGATGATGTATCAAATGTATGAATTAAGCTCCAAACAATGCCTCTAAAGGTGGCCCACTCAATGGCAAAAACGTAATTAACCTAGGTTCAATTAATTTAGCATTATCTAATCTAATTTAATCATTCCAAATCGAATTTTAATTAAACCTATCATAAAATCATATAAATCCTAATTAGCATATAACACTAATCAATTTCTGAATCGGTCGCCGATAAGGCTTTCAATTTGCAGTTCGAAATTAAAACATGAATAGATCATCCAGTAACAAACAGATAGAAATGCATTTAAAATAACACACTCATGTAATCAATTTAGGATTTCATCTTAATCAATTACTCATCATGCTTAATCATGAATTAACGCTAATCAGAGGTGAGGGTTATCACAGGCATGGTAATGATTTGAAGCTCACAGTTTAGTTCAAAGAGAGAAGATGAGACCCGTGAAGAATCTTAAGCTCTGATCTTCAGCTTTTATTTTCTTTGAACGTTAAGCTTTTTAGAAATGGCGAAGATTGAAGAGAGAGAAAATATGTACGTTTGGAAGCTTTTTACAGTGGAGATTGAACAAAGGGAGAAATGTGCCAAACGGGAATTTGAATATCATTTTGAACTCTGTGGTTGAATTGTATTTTCAAATCTGATCCAAACGTCTAGCACAAATAGGAAGATGGAAATATAATTTACGAGCCTTACCAAACACAACCTTAAGTTCTCTAAAATTAGATATGTGAATTTGAAAAAAGCCTTAGCTCATTGTGCGTGTCTATGGAACATTTGAAGCATTTGTCAAGATTAGCCATCAACCAAATACAGTGAGACACCCAACAAACTTCAAATTGGAAATTACAAACTTTATAGATATGCATTTATCCAAACCAAACACCAATTGACCAAATACAAAGACACTCAACTCAACGCAACGTCATATTGAAAAAAAAAAAAAAAAAATTACATGAAAGAAAGAAAGAAAAAACACCAAAATTATTGAATCCCGGCATTTATTTGAAAAGGGGAGGGTTGGTGATTGAGATTTTCAACAGAATGATCAAAAATCAAGAAACAACCACCATTTAGGCAGTCTCTGCAAGCCTCAACGTTTCAATAATTCCCATCAATGCCTTCTCAGAGCTCCCATTAGCATCTTGAAAAGCCTTCCTAGCTTCTTCCTCAACCTCCATAGCTCTATTCCTCAACTTCTCATCACTCATCAGCTGTTTAACCTTCTCTCCAATCTCTTCCCCTTTCACTACCCTCTCTCCACCCCAACCCCAATCTCTCACCCACACCCCAAACCCAGCATTCTCGACCACCTCTGAAATCACCCTCTGGTCGCCGTGTGGAGGCCACGCCAACAGCGGCACGCCGTACCGAGCCGCTTCCATCACCGAATTCCATCCAGCGTGGCTGACGAAACCCCCAATGGCAGGGTGTGCTAGAATTTGCTCCTGATTTACCCATGCTTTCACTACGATTCCTCTGTTTTTTATCCTTTCCAGAAACGAATCGCCAAGCAAATCTTCAATCTCTTCGGTGTCTTCTTTGTCTACTTTGCTGGATTTCAAAACCACAAGAATGGACACCCACTTCTCTCTAACCCATCTCCGAGTTCTCTGATTTGGTCCTTTGACATGGCTGTTCTGTTTCCGAAACAAACGTACACCACAGATTTAACACTCTGGTCGTCTAACCATGAAAGTTGTTCTCCTTTTTCGAGCTTGTAAGGCTCTAATGGGCCAATTGGGTGAACAGGTGGGAGGTTACGTAAGACTCTGCCATTGTTGAGTGCAGCGAGTGTGTCGGGTTCGAATCGCTCAAACGTGTTTACCAAAATACCTTTTGCTTTCGGTAGAAACAGAGCGTTCGATATTGCAAACGACGTGAAGAACAGAGTTGGATTGAAGAATGGTGGAGGAATAGTTGACAGAGGCAGTGGGGATAAACCTGGGATGTGCACATAGTCATCGGATTCACCGAATTTCGGAGAGTTTCCATTGATCAAGTACGGAAGGTAAGCCAGGAGAGAGAGAAATCTAGCGCAGGTAACGGAGAGAACGTAATTGGGTATGCAGAGTTCCTCAAGAATAGGAGTGAGAGTCATGGAAACAGTGAAATCAGAGAAGATAGCAGAGAGAGGTGGAGAGGAAGATAACAAGAGAGGCTTGAGAAGGTGAACAACAGAGCGACTAATGGCTTCGAATTGAATGAAGAAAGGGTCGTCGTTGGTGGAACTGGGGGGCTTACGGGGAAGGATTTCAAAATCGAGACGATTGATATGTGGGTAAGTGGAGAAGAAGTTAGAGATGGTGGTGGACTCAGCAGCAGAGACAGTCGGCTTGACGGCAATTAGAGTTACGAGACAGCCTCGTGAAGATAGCATGGCGGCTAGCCGGAGGGCCGGAGTCAGATGACCCATGCCGGCGCCGGGGAGGACAGCAACATGAGGCGATTTTCCCAAAAAATCGTCGGCGTTCGCCATTATCGGTGATGCGGAAACTATTTTTTGATCACTCATCTTTGTGGATGATTCTGTATTTTTCTTGACTTTTTTTTTTTCTTTTTTTTTTGGGATACCAGAACACTCCTTGATCCACCCTCACAAGCTAAATTTGAAAAAATTAGTCGATTCACTTAAATCGTCGGATTTTCATTTAAAAATTTGAAAAAATTAATCGATCCACTTAAATCGTCGGACTTCAACTTGAATAGTAAGAGATTCAAACACTAGTGAGTGAAAGGAGGGGTATACTTTCTTGACTTCAGTTCAACTTATATATACTAGTAGTGATGGGGTGACGGTGGCATTTTGTTTTAGAAAAATAAATTGTTACCTATATGGTTGAATTCTAAACTATATGATTGTCCATGAAATCAACATAGAGATATTTCGAAAAAAAATTAAATATGAGACGTCAATACACTCTTTTTTCAGAATTTTTTTTTACTCTTTACGTTGTGTTAGGTTGAGAGATTTGAAAAAAATTTAAAAATAATAAGAGAAAAGATATATAAAATTAAATAAAATATAAATATATTTTATTCATATTTTACTTATTTTTTTCTTCTTTATCCTTTTTAAATCCTTTCCAAAATATCCCAATGAAACACCTCGTTGGTTTAATGTCATGTGGTACTTCCACATGATATTCATTGCTTGAAAAATTAGACCCAAGACTTTTTGTTAATTTTTTTTGAAAAGGAAAAAATATTAGTCAATGTAATTGTTTAAAATTAAATAAATCTCAATGATAAATTTTATAAATATTATAAATTTTTTTATATATTTGATTTTTTTTTTTTTAAAAAAAAAAAAAACTTCACTGGATTGTAAATTCCCCTTTTAAAAACATGACTATATTTTAGAAAGTTAGAAATACCAAAAAACTTTTAATTGAGGGAAAATATTCGTAAATGTATTTTACATAACACGTGATTGATGAGTTAGTATACTCTTTCATTTATTTATTAGTTCTAGGTGTCCTTAATTATAAGTAAAACATAAAATAATTTGAAGGTATAAAATATTTTTTATTAAATTTAATACATTTTTATTAAAATTAATATATTTTAAATATTTTTTATATATTAAATAATACTTATTGGACACTAATTAATATTTATCTGATGGGAGTAGTTTCTCTCCGGTCATAGATCAGATTGGAGAGTGTTGTTAGGTTCGTGGACGCTACGAGTCTCGTTTCGATAATTCGAACCGTTCAATATGTAGAATCGTCGAGTCCTACATATTTATAAAAATCACATTAATCGGATATCGATAGTTATGTGATCAAATCAGTTTTATATAAAAAAAATAAATGGTGAACAATTAACGGTTGACAAAAAATTAATCCGATGAGATAACTATCGATATCTAATTAACGTAATTTTTTATAAATATATACTATTCAATAATTTTTATACATTAAATAATTTAAATTATCAAAATCAACCTTTACGAATTCAATGATCTAAGCCGGGAGGAAGCTACTCCCTTATCTTATTTATTATTTGTTATATAATAAATATAAAATGTTAGTGAGCCATCTGAGTGCTGACACCACACACTACCTACCCAAAAAAGAGAGTGCTGGCAATATTTTTTATTGGTTTTTTTCTATCATATTCATTTACAACAGCGAGCGGATCCTCTAGAGTAATCCTCTAGAGTGATCTCCTAAAGTGATAATCGGACAGCTCAGAATAGTCCTCACCAAAACGACGCCGTTTTGGTGAGGAATTTCAAAAAAAAAAAAACCAGTTTTAGGGATTTCAAAAACTCGAAGGTTGGGGAAATGCAAATCTGAAATTAGAGAAAGAGAGAGAATGAAGATCTTCTTTTTCTTCTTCTTCATGGCTATTTGTGTTCTTGATCTACTGGTTTCTCCTCCTCCCTCTCGATCAAACAATAAATAAATCAATCTCTTGGACAAGGATTGTCTCTGGTTTTCCTCAATCTCTATTTGTTTTTGGAGCAAAATCTCTATTTCCTCAACTCTCTCTCCTCCTCCCTCTCGGATCTGCAAATAGAGATTGAGGAGAGAAGAGTTAGTGAGAGAAGGACTGAGAGGAGAGAAGAGGAGGCATGGCCGATCTTCTTCGTCGAACTCCGGTGGCCGATCTCCTCCCTCCGTCGCCGACATGGCCGATCTCCTCCCCGAACTCTGTTCTTCGTCGAACTCCATTGTTTTTATGTGGGTGTTTTTAAAGTTCTTGAAATGGTGAGATAATGAAGTTGTTGACTCTCTCTTTGACTTCTTCTTCAGCTCTGTATTGTATATGGATTTGTTAAGAGATTTAGAGTTTCCAATCTTCCATGGACAAGAACTAGGAATACACCATGTTGTTGTTGATCACAGTTGAAGAAGAAGACAACCTGCAACTTTCCCAGGAACGATGAAAGAAACCCAGAACATGAAAATTCTGATTTTTTTTTTTTTTTTCTGTTTCAATTTACCCACCAAAACGACGTCGTTTTGGTGAGGTTGAATCTCAGCCCTTGAAAGACTGAGTGGGACACGTGTCTCTCTCCCTCTCTCCACTTTAGGAGATCACTCTAGGTATAATACTCTAGCGGATCCTATCGCTTTACAACAGGACAAATTTGCTCGTACCACCAATCATATATAATTAAAAAATTATGTACTAAAAATGTATGTGAGATTGTGAAAGTTCACTTTAATCTATACCCCTCTAATACAAGAGGGATTTCCCCCGATAGTAAGCAAGAGTCTCTCTCCCCTACTTTCTCAGGGTAAATTAGTTTCTCTTATTTAATAAATAAATTTATAATAATAAATTTATCAATCAAATTTTGTAAATAAATAAATTTAATTAATAAGACTAATTGATAGGCTTTTATTCTCCTTATGCATTTATTTTTGGGATTTACACTTTACCTCTTTGTGATATCCTGCGTTTATATATTGTCTCCCTAAAGTTTATAATGTACTCATAAATTTCCTATAATTTAGAGTGATGTATAAAAGTGACGGGACGTGACGAAATTAATAAAAAGACTAAAATACCATTAAATATTTATAATGGTTACATGCTATAGGCCATTCAATTGTTTGATTACAATTTTTAAAGTAAAAGAAATAAAAAGAGAGAGAGATAGACATGGGTTTGGGTTTGAAAGGATTTGGATTAAATCCAACTAGTAGCAATTGATTGAAGTTACAAAGAATCTGATTTTAGAAATTTTACTCCAGGTAACGCTGGAATCGCCGACGACGACAGAGCAATCGCCGTCGGAGGAGATGACGCCTTCTTGGACTGGTTTGTGGTACTTGTAGTGGCGGTGAAAGGTCTTGAAAGCGGGATTTGAGGTGGGTTTTGGGGGGTTTGGGATTTGAGAGGTGGTGGGCATTTGGAGATTGGAATGGGGGATTTTGGTGGTGGTGGTGGTGGTGGTGGTGGTAGTGGTGGAGGGGGGTTTGAGGGTGGGGTGTAAGGGAGGGTGGAGAAGAGGTTGGAGTTTGGGAGTGTGGCAAGAATTGCCATTGCTTTAGCTTTGATTTGTATTTGATAATAATATTTTGGTTATATATATATATGTATAGATGATTACAGTAGTATATATATAGATTATGTGTTGATGAGGTTGTATGTAGATTTTGGTGTTTTTTCTACTGCAGAATGAAGAACAAAGCAAGGAAACTCCTTGAAAACATTTATGAGCTCGTTGCTTACTATCCTCTTTTAATTTCTCAAGCTTTTTATAGAACCCTACCACAATTGGCTCGTAAGCATAGTCATACAAACTACTAACCAGGTGGTCCCTAAATCCATTATCAATTCCCTTCGTCCGGTCTCTTAAATTATTCTGCAAGTGTTGTAAGCAATAACCGTGGTGAACCGATAGGAACACCTTCGGCATCGCTTCTGACAGACCAAGATTACGGTCTGAAATAAAAGTAATTTGACGCTTACCATCCACAACCTTTCCAAGTTCGTGCAAGAACCACGACCAATTAGCCATGGTCTCTGAATCAACAATCGCAAATGTAACAGGGAATAGACCTACAGCATAACACCACTAAACAACTGATCACAATATTCCAATGTGAATATTTGCACAAATAGTTTACAAAAACACTATAAAACAAATAGGGCATATGAATGTTCACATTGTGTAATGATCAATCATATATCCACACTATGCCCTCAATGTAAATATTTACATGGATACACAACCCAAAAAATACTAACCATTATTTCCATCTTTCGCCGTTGCCGCAAGTAGTTGACCCTTGTACTTTCCTTTGAGGAACGTTCTATCCAGAAATAACAAAGGCCAACAAGAATTGTACCCAGAAATACACGCAATGAATGATACAAAGAAATGACAAAACTGTTGACTACTTCCGTCATGGTCAATATTGACATAACTCCCTAGATTGTAATGCATCACAGCATCCGAATACCACCGCAGCTGGTCAAACAATAATGAGTGATCTTCATGAATAACAGCATTTGCTTTCTCCACGCCCAACCATACCACGTGGTAACTCACGTCCAACCTATAATCCCTCTTCAAAATAGTCACCACCTCACACGGCCAAGTCAATGGCTTGTCCTTCACAATTTCAGATATAGTACTCGACACCAAATCAGAACTAAATCTTGGATTCTTCGATGTTCGGACATCCGTACCACAACAATGCACATCACTGAACCTCTTGATGTAGAAAAAACTATTTGCTCATTGTGCTCTACAATGTATAGCCCATAAACAACCTCTCTCCTCGAACATCGCACACATCGCAATAACCCTTGTTGTCTCATTTTTGACATACGTAAACTGAAACCCACACTGGATTGCATACTTACATAAAACATCATGAAATTCTTGTGCACCTCCAACAAACCGTTGTCCCACGTACGTAATACCATTTGCCTAAGGAGCTAACAACAACACATTCTCTTTATGGTGGCAAAATCTCCGGAGTGCATCAATTTCTTCCTCACCCCCCACACGTAGCAATCCAAAGCTACTCGACTGACCATTATCACTTTTCAAATCAACGACAACCTTTACATGGTGTAACCCCATTGATTTGGCAAGAAATAACATGTTTTAAAATTCTACATCATTGTCCAAATCACACCTATTAATCCCAGGTAGTCGACAGACAATTAAACAGAACAAGCAGACAACTTGTCCCATTTTTCACACAAACACTCCATCAAACGGAATAACACAATTCGCAAACCACATTTATTATAGTTGCACTGCAACCATATATTCGTACCAACATCATAAAGGTATCCATTTCCTATAAACACACAACAAAACAAAAGTCAACAACCACGTAACAACCATACGAACAACAATATATACCATAATCCACACTATATGAACATTCACATTATGCAAACTAAATACATATGTGTATAGTTCCACTACTAAATCAATAATGAAAACTACCACCACCATCCTTGCACAACATAAAACATTTTACAAGTTCAAAATCACACCACTAGAATGAGCTCACATTACACAACATGCATACAACCATCCATAACCTCATATTCATAAGATGTGAACATCCACATTAAGCAAGCATCAAAAACTCATCAAAAAAGCACTTGCATTACCACATACAGCAAAACATAACATAAAACGAACATATATTCATACACAACGTATATGCCTATATATACATTTTACACTGCTAAATCCAAACTCAAAATATCACCATCATTATTACCAATTAGATGTGAACATCCACATTGTTCACTTAATCCGAATTACCACCCCATCATAGAGCTTGGCAAAATGCATATAAATAAAAAAAACAGAGCATCCGATCTACATATTTCAAACACCATAGCATCCAATCCATCACACAAATCAAAACATAAACTGAACATGCATTCAATACCAAAATGATACTCACCTTCATCATCGAATCCTGCACTCGTCCTCTACCTCAAAAACGACTGATTTCAACCAGTCATATTCCAAACAATGTCACAACCGAACACCGTTCGAACGAGCCACAACAACAACAATGAAACCCTATCACACACCAGCCTTCAAATGAGACAGCAAAATTGAAACGTATCCAACCGAATTAGAAAAAGAACGAAAAGCGTGAATACAACAAACTACCAAAACAAAATGAACAAAAAACAAGGAAACACGTATATCTGTTGTTAAGTGTATCAACAATATATAAGGGTATAATAGTCCATTAAAAATAATAAAATGAGAAAAAAGGATTTCATGGAATAAAATGATAAATACATGGGACTAATCAGGCTACACTAATCCTTCGTGGACCTAATGGGTTACAACAATTCTAAAATAGATTTATCAATTAAAATCCTATTTTATAAATATTATAATTGATTTTTTTTTTTATAAAAAAAAAACTTCACTGGATTGTAAATTCCCCTTTTTAAAAACATGACTATATTTTAGAAAGTTAGAAATACCAAAAAACTTTTAATTGGGGGAAAATATTCGTAAATGTATTTTACATAACACGTGATTGAGGAGTTAGTATACTCTTTCATTTACTTGTTAGGTCTAAGTAATAAGTGTCCTTAATTATAAGTAAAACATAAAACAATTTGAAGGTATAAAAAATATTTTTTATTAAATTTAATACATTTTTTTTATTAAAATTAATATATTTTTTAATATGGTGTTACCTACATTAATTAGTGTACCAACACTAGTTATGATATTATTATTGACCTTATTCATTATACAAATTATAAATATCAAAAACCTCTTAAATTATGTCACATCATCAATTGATACATTAATTAGTACATATAGCATTATCTTTTTAATATTTTTTATACATTTCTTGATATTAAGAACACTGGTTAATATTTATCTTATGGGAGTAGCTTCTCTCTAGTCCTAGATTAAATTGGGAGCTTGTGAGGGCTCACCACAGGTTTTGTTTCAATAATTCGAACCGTTAATATGTAAAACTCGTCGAGTACTATATGCTTGTAAAAAATTACTTTAATAAGATATTGATAGCTATGTGATCAGATCAGTTTTGCATAATAAAAAAATGGACGATGAACAATTAACAGTTGACAAAAAACTGATCCAATGAGATAGCTATCGATATCCGATCAATGTGATTTTTTACAAATATATAGTACTTGATGAGTTCTACAGATTGAATAATTCAAATTATTAAAATAAAACCCATAATAAATCATCACAAATTTAACATCGCTCTCTAATCCGATCTTAGACTAAAAAGAAGCTACCCCTTATCTTATTTATTATTTGTTATATAATAAATATAAAATGTTAGTGAGCAATTGAGTGCTGAGTGGTCACACACTAAGGCCAAGTTTGGGAAGACTAAATAAGTGCGCTTTTTGACTTTTTATGAAATATGGGTTGGATTTGGGTTGGGTTTGAAGTGATTTGTTAGAGAGGTGATGTGACTTAAATAATATGATGTGACTTAAATAGAATAGTGACTTTTTGACTTTTTAAATTTTTTTGAGGATGCCAAACTTGGCCTAACTACCCAAAAAAAGAGTCCTGACACACATTAACTTCTGATTTTATCTTTCAATATTATATTTTGTTTTTTTTATGATATTCATTTACAACCGGCCAAATTTGCTCCTACCACCAATCATGTGGTTGTTTGGGAAGTTCTCATTTTAGTAGGTTATTTTAATTTTTAGTTATTTTAGAAGGTTAAAATTTTTGGGTAGGTTTGGTTTGTGTTTCTGAAAAAAATTTCAGAAATTTTCTCTACAAACAAATTTCAGAAATTTTCTCTACCAAACAAATTTTTCCAAAAAAATTTCCCAAAACACACAAACCAAACAAGTTTTCCAAACAAATCTCTCTCACACACACATCAAATCAATCACTTTTTCCAAAACTCTCTCTCAAAACAATTTTCCAAAACAAATTTCCCAAAAAATCAAACCAAACATGTTTTCGTACTTTTTATCTCTAAAACACATCTCTCAAACACAAACCAAACATACCCTTTATGTTTGAGAAGATAGTTAAATTTTTTTATAGTTAGATGTAATATTTGTGAGAAAAAAAATGAAATGATTATGAATTTAATGTGACATTTTGTCTTATTGACTATTTCAACTTTTTTTTTTCAATACTATTTTAACCAAAAAAACTCAAAAAAAAATTACTTTCCAAACACCTCCTGATTAAAAAATTATGTACTAAAAATGTATGTGATATTGTGAAGGCTCACTTTAATCTATACCACTATTAATACAAGAGGGATTTCCCCCTGACGGTAAGCGTGTGTCTCTGTTATCTCCTTTCTTAGGGTAAATTAGTTTCTCCTATTTTGTAAATAAATTTATAATAATAAATTTATCAATCAAACTTTATAAATAAATCTAATAACTTTATAAATAAACTTTATAGTAAATTCGTTCAAAAATATATATATAAATAAATAAATCTAATTAATAAGACTGATTAATAAATGTTTATTCTCCTTATGCATTTATTTTTGAGATAATTATACTTTATCTCCTTGTGGTTTCCTGCATTTACACAATATCTCCCTAAAGTTTATAAATGTACTTATAAACTCCTTATAATTTGAAGTGATGTACAAAAGTGACAGAACATGATGAAATTAATAAAAAGACCAAAATATCTTTAGATATTTGTAGTGCTTATATATTATAGGAAAAATTACTCGTAAATCCCATGGGGGGAAATGTTGCTCTATATAGTTCTCAGTGTTTTTTTTTTAAAATCATTTAGTCATTTTTTATTTTTAGTATGATTTTTTGTTTATATGTATTGTATATGTATTTGACTGTTTTGCCCATATTTACGATTTCTTTTGATTTTTTGTTGCTATTGGTGTGGTAAGGTATGGGATAACATTCCTTTTTTGGAGCAGGGGGTGGGTGGACTGCGGGATGAGAAGGGCGGAGGTTAGGGTGTTTTCTCAGTTAGTGTTCTTTTTTGTGTTTGAATACGTTTTTGTGGGTGGGAAGTTTTTGGGTGTTGCTATTCAAATCTTTTGCTTCGAAAACGGTGGGTTTGCTTTGCTTTTTTTCAATTCAAGCTTAGTTGATTTGATTTTTCTGTTAGTGGGTGTAATATGTTTTCTGGGTTGGTTATGATGTGCCCCCTGTAACGTGGGAGTGATGTGTTTCTGGGGTGGTTATTTAGGGTTGTTGTATTTTGTTAATGTTCGAATATGTTGGAGGGGAGGGGGGAATTGTCAATGGTAGCTGGGTTTGTAATGTGTCGTTGGGGGTTGGCAATGGCGGACTAGTTTTTGTAATGTTCGAATACGTATGTATGGGTTTTGTCAATGGTGGATGGGGTTTTATTGTTTGGGGGGTTGTAAATGATGGCTGTGTTTGCTGTCCAATTGTTCTGATGTTATGTGCTGAATTAACATTAACCATGTAAATTAAAAACCACAACAGGCTATGGAGTTTGGTTTGTTCTGTTGTTTAATTAATTTTTTCGAATTAGCGCAAACATTGTCCACGATAGAACACTAGTTATGGTAGGACGTCGTCTTCATGTGGCTCTGTAATTGTATGATAGATTGTTTTTGACAGAACATTAGGCATGGTAGAACATTGTCTTCGTGCTTGGAAAAACAAATGGTCCTCCTAGTTTACCATCAGTTCCTAACAGTACGCCTATATCATCATTATCAGGTGGAAGATTTACATTTTCTTTGTTGTGGGTGTTTCAACCATCAGATTCATTTGAAAGATGTTTACTGTGCATTGAATTTTAATCCCAATAATGTTAGCCTCAACACCCATATCAAGTGGCTATGTTCTCTGATCTGCTACCTGTAACTACGTGTTCTTTTTTTTTTTTGAGCCAACTTTTAATGTGGTTTTTTTGTCAGGCATGGAGTTCGCAGTGTTGTTGTTGTGTATGTTCGGTCAAACAAATGCGGTGTTGCGTATTTGACAAACATTCACCTACGCTCGGTTGGTTAACTGTGTTTGTCACAAATTTGATATTTCTGACCGGGGATTGGTTTATTTCTGGTTCACCATTCCTGGGTACAACAAGTTTAAGGTTGATGCGATGATGATGTGCAAAACATGTTGTCACTTGCAAAGTCTTTTGGTCTTGATCATATTGACATGCTAATTCAAATGCGAAATAATGTGTTCGGGCAGTCAACTTGGTTTAGCAGGGTCCCCCCATGATGATCCGAGCAACACTACAGATTGGTGGACGGACGATATGGAAGATCGTACTAATTTGTTATTGGATTATTGTCCCCATAAGAAGAATACGTTCTTATCTGCTGGATGGGCGTTCGGTATTACAAATGTTGGCCAATCTTTTTTTGGGGGTGCGCATGAATTCCAGACAGTACTTTGCAAGTATGCTATTGAATGTGGTTTTCAGTTTAAGTACGTGAAGAATGACTCTATCCATGTAACTGCTGTATGCAAGTTCGCAACATCAACGGGGTGTGAGTGGCTAATTAACTCAAGGGTGTCTGCTTCAAATGAGATTTTCTGTTTGAAAAGGTTCAACCCCATGCATTCTTGTGGGCCTGTTGTACAAACATACAGAAACCCACGGACGGGGTCAAATTTGGTTTCTGACGTTATCGCATGTCGTGTGCGTGAACAACTGTTGACTTGCCCAACCAACGTGGTTTTCGACGTGAAAGACGGCTATGGATTAGATATTAGTTACCGGGTTGCTTGGTTAGAGGTGAAAAAAGCGCAGAATGAAGTATTCGGTGATCACGATATGTCGTTCGACCAACTGCGGTGGTATAGCGATGCCGTTATGCAAAACAATCCACATAGTTATATCAATTTGGATTTCGAGCAACAAAGTGGACGTTTCGTGAGATATTTCATATCTTTTCGTGCATACATTGATGGTTTCAAAAATTGTCTTCCGCTTTCATTTTTGGATGGTACATTTTTGAAAGGAAGATTCAAGGGGACGTTGCTCACGGCGACCGCTAAGGATGGGAACCAAGGTATACTATTAATTTTTGTTTAATGGTTTGTTATACAGTTTTATGGATGTGTTGTACTATTTTCAAACATTAAAACATTATCTTCATATTTCTGCTTATTTTTTGTTTCAAATTTTGCATTCCATTATGAACTTATTATTGGCTTATACATTACATAGACACATCTTTTGCAGGTTTATTCCCTGTCGCTTTTACTATTGTCGACTCTAAAAACACATGTAACTGGGAGTGGTTTTTGTGCCATTTGTCTGAAGTTGTAGACTATTCCAGAACTTTAACTTTTGTGTCCGACCGTAATGTGGGGTTGGTACAATCGATGCGTACCGTCTTCCCCACTGCACACCATGCATTTTGCTTTACATCTGCGGATGAATCTTCGAGACCGCATGAAATACGTTAATGTTGATAAAAAAAGTGGACTCATGCGGAAGTTGCGTGAATGCGCTCTTGCCCCTATAGTTAATTCCTTCAATCAAAAAATAGATATTTTGTTACAATGTAGCCCAGTGGTGGTTGGAAATTTTCTGAAAGATTTGGATCCTGAACATTGGTCCAATGCATACTTCAGGTATCATGCTAGTTACATATATACTACGTAATATATTTTCAACCACTAAATCTTATGAATGTAATTGGTCTTTTTTTTTTTTTTTGTCTCCAAAGGGGATGTAGGTATGGCGAGATGTGGTCTAACGCTGCCGAATCTTTCAATAGTTGGATTCGAAAAGCTCATACTCAGCTGGTCGATGCAGTTAGGGGTAAGATCATGGAACAAAGGTCAAGCATAAAGTGAAATCCATGGGGTGGGTTGGCGAGATCTGCCTGAAAATGGAAAAAATTTTGGTTACTGCATACGAAGATAGAAGGTCATGGATAGTTAGTCAGTCGGATGACAATGTATTTAAGGTTCGTTCCTATCTATTAGTTTTAGTCGACATTGGCAACCGTCGTTGTTCTTGTTTCCAATGGCAACTAAATGAGTTCCCATGTTCACATGCTATTGTTACTTTCCGAAATAGTGGCAAGAACATTTACAATGCCATAGAATCGTTTTACCATGTTGACGAGTACAAGGTAGCGTATGGGGGTTCCATCCACCCAATTCCTACTGTGGGGAAACCAAATTTCAATGTAGCAGACTATCTCATTACGCCACCTGTGTACAAGCGTCCTCCCTGTAGGCTGAAGCGGAAAATGGGCCATCATAATAGGAAAACATGCATGGAACCTATGTAGCGTGCAAGATGATCTTATTTGCCCAATTTTTTTTCCTAAACCCATTGCTCAAATAATGGTAAATCACTTTCTTTATTTGTGACCACAATGTGGCTCAGCAACATTTTTTTTCCCATTTATATGCTTCTACATTACTTGATGTTTTCCAAACACCACATATTTATTTTCCTAATTTTCTGGATCAATTTGATGAATACATGGGATGGGTGGGATTTTTAATTTTACACATTAAACATTCGATGTTTAATTTTACACATTAAACATTCGGGATATCTAACCAAGGTTTGTTTGTTACCGTTATTAATCACTTCACACTAACCCCCCATGTCATGTTCGCCAATCCATATAATGATTCAAAAAATCGTTGTTCAATGATTGTAAACATCGTAACACAACGATTATTATGATTCTGGTACACAAGCTTCAGACAGTCAAACTACATTATTTAAATGCACATCAAACCAAACAACCATTCAGATTCATGTCTAAATGTAATCCACTAACTTAAATATCATTGAGAAATACGAATGCCACAAAAACACATTTGCCAATCTGTGAAATTTAAGTAATTCCCAAAAAAAAAAATAAACGTACACCAACTAAAACCATCATCACACACAGTACCAAAAAAAAAAACATACCCACAGCTAACACGTCAAAAACATTAACTGTCTACTTCGAATGTCCAACAAGTCGTTGTGACACGAACAAATTACTGAAACCGAACGCTGTGGTGACAGAGGACAACTTCAAACACGTGCCAAAGCACAAACTTCTCTAATTGGGTCATTCAAAAACATCTTCACCATTGACGCACGTAGTTCGTCGGGCGTTTGCCCATCCATTGTTTTCCTAGTATCGCCACCCTCTATGTATTGCCGAATGATGTAGCACACAAATATTGCACAATCCGTCCTGGTATAGGCCAACAAATCAACTATTTTAGACAACATAATGTTTGGGGACCAAATTCAGTTATCATGGACACTAAAGTAGCAACCCAACAACATGAGGACATAATCTAACACCCTATACATCATTTTCAGAATTCAAAATTATGCGCATCTGTTTAACAATTGAAACACCACAAATTAATATAATGTAACATATCAGCATGCCATAATGCTTCTACCAAAGTAATTTACACTCTTACGAAACATTGCACACACATCCACGAACGTATGATAATTACTAATAACATATGCACACTTCACACTTATTTTCCACACCACATTAAAGGCAAACAAATAAATTAGTGCATTTGACCACATAGTTACGTGCTTCCTGCAAACATTCAAACATATACGTAGCGATATAAAATATAACTCTAATCAACCACAATCACATATTTCGTGCAAACATAGCATGATAAAAGTCACAACTTACGTATTTGGCTTTTGCTGTGGGCAGTCAAGGACTAGGACAAGTGGGACATCAAAATTCGGCGTTTTACCGCTGCCTGAGGCCAACTGTGGCTTAATGACTCTGTTATAATGGTCTTCTACCAATGTTTTTGCAAAATCAATGTTCACACACGTTATTACACGGCGTTGTAAAACACTTCAATCACCAACCACATTTTGCCAACATTGATGTAATAACAACTGCATAAAAGTACATTAAAACGCTATGGCTTACCACTTTCAACGCTTCATTGTAATGCTCATCCTGCGTCCCTCGTCTAGGTTTCAAAGAATTGTAATGTTTTCACGTTCCGGTTCCCCAATTGTTCATCATCAAAGTCCAATGTTTCACATAATATACTGGATAATGTGTGTATCTATGCCCTCCTGAAGTTTTTATTTGCACGTTCAGATACTTCGTCCGAGACACTGCACTTGGATTGCGCATCACATCCTTTTCAAAAAATCCACACAAAAACCCGTAAACAATATCAGACTATTTGTCGCGTGAGACATTTATTAAACGCTAACTGACTGTATATGTTCAAGTTTCAGTGTTTTATTCATACACAAACGTATCGCACAAACATTGTTAAACATATATGACGGGTCTACACCTTCGTTTGAACGCACACCATTTTTTTGCAATTTCATGAGCATGGCTGCATATACGTCAATGACCTACAAAAACACTAAAAACACCAAAATACACGTCGTACATAAGCACTCACATTACATGTAAAATGACAAACAAATACGTTATACGCATGCACGGAGTGACATATCTCAACTTACGTTCCCTTTAATCGACCTCCGTTGTACCAAGTCACGCACATCCGTCGAACTTGTATCCCGTTATCTCCCTCATCCCATATCACAGACCTGCAACCAATTTTAGGTCATAAGCATTTTCCTTAATTTATAAGTTTTGTGATACTACATCCAACATATACGCAGTGTACTACTATAGCTGTGAAACTAAATCAACTCAACCATCAACAATTGCATGCTCAGCCTTCAATGTTCACAAAGGAAATTTTAAAACTCTGGTATGCTATTTTTCAATTTTCATACATGAAACATTGGCACCGTTCTGTGTTAAACTACACATTCAGTGATTACTACCATTATTAGGAACTAAGCATTTTCTTTAAATAATATTTTCTACGATACTACATCCAATACATATGCATGGTACTATTGTAACTGTCGACCTAATCCAGCTGAATCATCAACGAAACATTGACACATTTTCGTAACATTACACATCATATGATTTCTATAAAAAATGTGGACTGCCTACATATCCGAACCTTCACCGTTTAAGTTACTCACACTAACAACCACATACAACCAAAGATAAAATACGTAGTCGGATATTCAACAGTAAAATGCTTACCCATTGCCATTTAAGCTATACACTGTGTCCAATAACTTTGTTTCGTCATATGCAAGCATGTTCCACACATGATGTTTCCGAGACATTCCAAATGCATGCCACGTTTTCTACTCAGCTCCTACATCATTGATAACGTATATCACTTCTGGCCCCACTTCCTCCTGGTGCCTTTCTTCCAATTTTGCTTGCCACAACAAACAAACTTTGGATATTCATAGTCGCTTGATCCAAATTCATGCCGTTCCTTGTCCTTCACTCTTCTGACCAATGACAACACATTAGGGGTGGAACTACTTACTCCGCCCTTTACCCCTCTGTTGCATCGCCAACATCAAACCCAATGACTCCATCCGCTGTCCGATTACCATTGCCATTATGATCGCAATCAACTAGATTCATTACCCAATCCATTTTAGCCACATATTTGTCTCCCCCTTGCAAAGGTGGGATGCCCTTTTTCTCCATCGGATTCGGTACATTGCATACTATCACATCGCGGTACATCCCTTAACCCATTACTTTGGCGTGGAAAATTTTCGGGGGGAGTTCAATGTTTGTAGTTATCATTTCCAACTGACTGGGTCACTACATGTACCTCTCGATCGTCAATTACGTCCTCCAATGCAATAATTCTTTCTCTAGCTCCCTAACTGGCGCGTTTAGCCGTTCAATCTCGGCATCTTTCGCTACAAGTACATTGTCAAACCCAATGAATACACTGCTGGTTTTTGCACCAAGCATCCTTTCTGCGGTTACAATCTTACTGTCTAACTCACGCACACGCGCATCTTTCTCCCGGACTTCACACTCCAGATTAGTAATTCGCCTTGTTGTTTTTTTTAACTGTTCACTTAAATCTGGTGTGCCGGTATCACCGTTGTAGCCATGTTGTGTGCTTGCCAAGTCTAGCAGGTTAGGGAACAAATTCGTTCATGCCTCTCCTGCTCCTGAACCCTTCTCATCCGTGTTCTGTGGACGACGTGTTTGCCCCGTAATAATGTCATCTCCCTTCTTTGCTGACGTAAATTTGACTTCACCCCCGTGTGGCATATCTAACTGCCAGCAGTCCAGACTGGGTTCTACGATGTTAATTGCCTCACTATCCGCATTACAAACACCCCCATCCAAGCTACTAACCGACTCCACCTCCAACACATTTACAACATTTTCAACATGTACAGGAGGCGCATCAGCTAATACATTCACAAAATAACGTTCAATAACATTTCCACCTAGTTTCATAATATTAACCTGCGTTGACAAAAAACAAAAAAACAAATTAACAACTTCACATTACACATTCAAAAAAAAAAAAATCAAAATCAGCAAAGAAACCATAATGAATACCTGTATGGATCCTTCTACTGACAGGTTAGCATATTTCAGTTTGCCTATGAGCTTCCCAATGTTCCATCGGCAAAACCTTGGCAATACATTTCATCTGTCAAGGTCAACAATGGTTGTGTGCTCACAGAGGAGGAACTGCAACCATCGGGACAAGTTAATAATGTTAAGTACATGATCACATTTGTTTCTAAAATACAGGTATCTACATGAATGTACATAACAAGCTCATAAAGTAATAACATACCAGTAATGCTACTACACAGCCGGTAACTTTCTTTGGCCTACTGTGCATCTTGTTCAATGAACCAATTAGTGTATTACGGATCGTTGTTGTCCAATTGTATGACCGCAATGTGTTTAACTTATTGATCACCCATATGAATGCCCACCTGATGTACTTACATGTCATTGCGAAAAATAGTTTCACACAAATGTATAGGCACACCAACTTCGCAACAACTTCTTCATCACGCTCTGTTTCCCCATGCATTGCCACCAACAGTAAGTCTTTGATTAGTTTTGAAGATATTCTGCTGACGTTCGGACATCGCTGTTGGATGAAATCTGAAGGCGCTTTCCCATTATGCGCCAAATCTAGCTTGTCCTTCCACATTGGATACCAAAAAGCAAGCGTATGTCAGTGTTATGGAATGGCAGCCCACTACCCCGATATGAAACTTCTCATCACTTGGATCATATGTTTGAATTATATAACACATGGTTGCATCACACTTCCTGTACACATTGGGATCCAATTTATGAACCCAGATTGCGTCAATCATTAGCCAAAAGGTGTTTTCTGTAGTTGTTTCACGTGTCTTTCACCAAATTCAAGCTCTAATATTGTTTTTATAACACTGGCTACGTTTGACCGATACATTAACTTAGATGGGTCCACGGTATTTTTTTTAAATGTCTTCAATGTAGTTTTACATTTTTTGAAGACCAAGTGTGCTTGTCTTTTGGTTGGCAAATGTGTCGACGTTTGCCTTGTAGAATATGACCGTTGACATCTACCATTGTCGTTGTGTCCCGCACTTTGACTTTTTGCACTGCCTGGAACAACAATAACATAACCACATTACCAAAACATTATCCAATACCACACACACACCCACCAATATAACTACAATACGCTCCGCATCAATGTCCCACAAAAAATTGGAATATGAAAACACGTAACCCATACGAACATAGAATGGATACAATAACAATTAACCCGTATGCACCTTCTAGTCCCATGTAATACAGTAATATACGCCAACTAAACGTTCATGCGCCCAACAAAAAAATCATAGAAACGACCCGTGCAATATCAACAAAGAAACATCAACATTTAGTAAATTCAAACCCATCCCCAATATAGGAAACACATTCCATATCACCCGTAATACGGACTACACACATAACATTTGTGCAAACAATCCAAAAACAAGGGTCCCCCTACCCACATTACCAACCTACCAAACAATAGGCCCATCACAACATAATACACATATACACAACAAACACCCATGTTTGGATTACACAAAAAAATACCCAAACCTACATTACCAGAAGGCAACAACACAAATAAAATTCAATGGTCAGCGCAAATATACAAATATAAACCCCATATCCCAACTAACATCAACAAACACTGACATTGATTACGGAAACAACATCAATACAATGTACTGCACAAATACAAACAAAGTAATCACAAAGTATCAATCCTGCAACACATATTTTCATCTAAATCAGATGGTATAAAAAACCCCTTTATGTCATCGTAAACCCTAACAATCCATACCTGGCGTCATGGTTTCCGACAAAGCCTCCGGCCGTTGCGATGTGTGTTTGTCTTACAAACGTTACAGAGTTCTTATTAACCCAACTGATTAGCAACGAGAGTTCTAATCGACTGGTAAGTTTGGCAACTAGGGTTTACATAATGTACTCGAATGATATTTTCGGTATTAACATCAACATTTCCATTTACAATCTCAATCTTGCCAAAATACACGGCAAGAATCACTGAAACATCAACATCCCAAATCCAATCTCTTCCATCTGCAACGTTTACAATTCTACCACAAACAACACTACAGTTTGTCGTGGGAATTTTCAGTAAATTACACACTAACACCAACCCAAATTTACCCCCCGATTCCTGAACCACACGCGCCTTCAAACATGGGTATTAATATATTTACACATAAAATAGGACCTATCAGTCCAATTTAAAACTGTCAGGACTTAATGGGTTAACATTCCCAAATTGGAGATTTAATGGTGCTTTCCCCTATATTATAATCTCTTCAGTTGTTTGATTATAATTTTTTGAATAAGATAAATAGAGAGAGAGAGAGAGAGAGAGACACATGAGTTTGGGTTTGAAAGAATTTGGATTAAATCCAACTAGTAATAATTGATTGAAGTTACAAAGAATTTGATTTTAGAAATTTTACTCCAGGTACTGCTGGAATCACCGACGAAGATGACGCTTTCTCGGACTGGTTTGTGGTACTTGGAGCGGTGGTGGAAGGTCTTGAAGGTGGGGTTTGAGGTGGGAGGTAGGTTTTGGGGTGTTTAGGATTTGAGAGGTGGTGGGCATTTGGATATTGGAATGGGGGATTTTGGTGGTGGTGGTGGTGGTGGAGGAGGGAGGGTTTGAGGTTGGGGTTGAAAGGAGGGTGGAGAAGAGGTTGGGGTTTTGGAGTGTGGCAAGAATTGCCATTGCTTTAGCTTTGATCTGTATTTGATAATAATATTCAAGTTATATATATATATATATATATTATATGTGTGTGTGTGACATGGTTAGGCCTAGAAAGGCCCTAGCCCACTATGAACAACCCAAGCCCATCACTTGGAGCCCAATACATAACCCAGCTGGTAAAACCCAGAACAGCTGGAATCCAACATGACATAGAGAGCCAATGACATTCAGACATATGGCAGGTAAAGGACAAGCCACATCAGCAGACAAAGATCTGCAAAGTTATTGCCACTGCACATCACCATTAATGCAGCCCATCACAGCATTTATTACGACAACACCTCTTCGTCAGAACAACACCACCTTACCCTGAACAAGGTAAGCTACAGCATAGACTTTCGGCGAGGAGGGCAGGTCGGAAGGGATAGTGAAATGATTACCAAAGGATATAAGTAAACGTTGACGACAAGAAGAAGGTTAAGCTTTCTATCTCCACTTTCTCTCTCTCTCTCTCTCTCTCTACATTCTACTCCCCTTTCTAACTTGCTCGTCGGAGGGTTCACTAGGGGACTACCCCGTTCCCCGTTAAACTTGCTTGCAGGTGACTCGGTAGGCCAGACCAATTGGACGTGGGCCTGAGGAGCTTGGACAAGTATGATCCATCCACTGGAACAAACCGCATCATCAGTTGGCGCCATCTATGGGAACTGGTATATCCGTGCGCCAGTTGTGTTCATTGTTGCCGGAGACCTTGTCCCAGTAACCTTTTCCTCCCACCCATCAAAGTGTATGGTCACGACTAGATCCATGGCTTCTCACCATAATGCTGCTGACCATCAAACCGACCCTCCCAATCCAAACAACCCACCACAGTATTTCATCGAGCTTACCAACAGCATTAATCGCATGGCCGAGCAAAACCAGGCCCTAATAAATGCTTTACTCCAAAGAAACCTCCCCATACCTCCTCCATCACCTCCAGATATTCCACCCAACCAAGAACAAGCCCCGGACCATACGGTCCAACCGCCCTATCCACCCAACTTGGAAGGTTTGCAATCTCCTCCCCTATATATAAATCCACCTCCTCCACCTCCACATCCATCGGTCATAGCACCATCTCCTAAAGGGGAAGCCAGCAGCGTCCAGCCCCTGTTTCCTTCCAGAGGTGACAACGTTTCCCTTTGGGACGCTGAACTTCGAGCCATGAAGCTTCAACTCCAAGGGGTCATGCAGAACATCCAACATAAACCCTCTACCACAACAAACTCACCATTTGTTCCTTCCATCCGGGACAAACCTCTGCCCGCCAAGTTGAAGATGCCCACCATTGATTCTTTTGACGGTACGACGGATCCAGTCGACCATCTGGAGACCTACCGAACCCTCATGATCCTCCATGCTTTCCCTAACGAGCTCATGTGTCGAGCTTTCCCCGTGACACTGAAGGGGTCAGCTCGACTGTGGTTCAGCCAGTTACCGGCAGACTCCGTCTCCACTTTTCAGCACCTCAGTGACTCTTTCCTTCGCCATTTTATTAGAGCCTAGTGCCAGCGATGCCCGGCCACCCAACTCCTCAACATTCGTCAGACCGAGGGGGAGTCGCTGCGCAGCTTCATTACCCGTTTCAACACCAAAGCCCTGCAAGTAGCGAAAAACGACGACAAGGTCATCCTCACGGCTTTCATGGTCGGTCTGCGGTCGTCCGATTTCCTTTTCTCCCTCTCTAAAAATCCCTCGACCTCCATGGCAGCCCTACTCTCTAAAGCCCAAAAATACATGAATGCTGAAAATTCACTGGCCGCTCAGCAGGATCTAATAACTAAAAACCCGACCCCCAGAGACAAGCGAAAAGACTCAGAACCCAAGAACGCCCAGTATAATAGCCAAACACCACACTATAACGACCGACCACCCCGAGTTGACCGGTCGGCACCCACCCGACCGCCCGGTCGGTTCGAGCGGTACACACCCCTTAATTCTCCCATAGAACACGTCCTCAATCAGATCCAATGGGACTACCCCCTCAAATGGCCCCTGCCTTCATGAACCCCCTCCAATCGGAAAGATCAGTCCAAATATTGTCGTTTCCACCAGGACCATGGCCATAACACTAACGAGTGCATTATCCTCAAAAAACATATCGAGACCTTCATACGTCAAGGACGTCTTAGCCGGTTCACGGACACCCGCCCTTAGCAGAGGCAAAGAACCGAGCCCCAGCCCCTCAGAAACAATCGACGGTGCACCCCACCCCGGCAGCCAGCCCCACCTAACCAAGGCCATGATCGCCCTCCGCAACAGCCTCGACTGCCAGGTAATCCCCCTCTACCAGTTGGAGAAATCAGAGTTATTTCAGGTGGCCTTGCTTGTGGGGGACCATCTGTAGACACCCCATTTTTGACCGACCTTAAGACTCAGACGTCACCGATTGAGCGCTTGGTGATGTTGCATATTGTGCTCGTTCAGAAGTCTTAGAGTCGCGGCCGTGCGCCCTGCCTCTGGACTTCCGAACTCTCTTCTGTGCTTTGTCTCGGTTTGCGAACCAGACTCGGTTTTCTCTGTTTTCTTTCCTGAGGGAAGGGAGTGGTCCCGTAGACTATCTCCCAGTGGCCGTGGGTTACTTTTCGTGGCCGTAGGCCATTTTGCCCATTTCGGAGCCCGGGTTCCTGTTTTCGGAGCCGTCAGGCCGTGTGCCTCGGTTCGGGACCGCCCAACCATCTCCGTTTTCTCCGGTTTTCGGCGAGTACCTCTGTTTTATCATATCGAGGGACACTGAGGCCTCAGATACCCACTTCGTGGCCAAACACCACTTTCGGTGCCTGCAGCCCATTTTCGGGACCCCGAACTGCGTGATTTGGGCCCCGAGCATTCATTTTGCATCGGTTTTTTGTTCATTTTCGGCGAGTACCTCTGTTTTATCATACCGAGGGACACTGAGGCCTCAGATACCCACTTCATGGCCGAACGCCACTTTCGGTGCTTACAGCCCATTTTCGGGACCCCGAACTGCGTGATTTGGGCCCCGAGAATTCATTTTGCATTAGTTTTTGTTCAATTTTGGCAGGTACCTCTGTTTTAGCATCAGGAAGATCACTGGAGGGTGGGAGGCCAGTAATTGTTCCAGAAAACCAGTTTCGCTTCTCCGGCGCCCGTTTTGCTCACTTCCGGGCCAGTGTTGAACACCCTAGTGATATTTTCTTCGAGCCGGGACTACATATTTGTGATGAGGGCACATGGGAGGACCCTAAAAAGTACTGGTCGGCCAGTAATTGTTACTTTCATTTTTGAGCCTCTCCTTCAAGTTCAATGTTGTGACTCCTGTTTCAGAGTTGCCAAATTCCAACCTTGGAACCTTGTTCTACACACATGGGAGGACACCAAAAAGTGGTGGTCGGCCAGTAATTGTGATTTTCATTTTTGAGCCTCTCTTTCAAATGCAATGTTGTGGCTCCTGTTTCAGAGTTGCCAAATTCCAACCATGGGGCCTTGTTCTACACACCTGGGAGGACACCAAAAAGTGGTGGTCGGCCAGCAATTCTTCACTTCTTTTTTTGGCCATGGCCGGCCGGCCAGGGGGAGTGGCTGGCCGACCAGTTGGGGTGGCCGGCCGGCCACCTTCAAGAAATCCACCTGGCCGGCCAGCTTTCTGCTTTTGAACCCTTTACAACTGTCCAGCTGCTTTTCAAAATATCCCTGTCCTCCGGGGGATATTTTGGGAGGGAAAGCTTGGATGCATTTCCCTCCCCTTTTACACCCTTTTTGGTCCTCTTAAGGGGCTGGACAGCTCCTTTGTTGAGGTTACAAAATTTCATCTCAAGAGCCTCTCTTCCAAAACCTCCATTTCCATAGCCAAAAACCCTAAAAAGCTTCAAGTTTCTAGCTCCTCTCTTCATCAACCCTAAGCACCACCATCACCACCTCCATTTCAGCAGCAAAGGAGTGATTTTCAAAGGCTAGGGATCAACAAATTGAAGCCAAGAAGCCATCAAAGTTAGATCTTCAAGGGTAAGACTCTATTTCCTTTTTTTGAGCACAACTTTGAGTCAATTCTTTACCCTATTTGCTTTTTGTTTTGGGCTCTGACCCCTACTGGTTTTAGGCTTATTTTGAGCCCTTCTACAACTTTGTAGAAGGGCTCAGCTCTGTTTGGTGTCTCCATGATGCACCTCTTTCAATACCACTCTTTAGGCCAATAAATTGCATGCTTTGTTTGGCTTTTGAGTGATCCATTTTCGAGTCTGATATATACTGTGAGTGGGCCTATTTTGAACCCTTCTTCAACTTTGAAGAAGGGCTCAATCATGTTTGCCCTCTCTATCATGCACTTTCTTTGTAATCCTCCATATTTTTCCGTAAATTGCATGATTTATTTGGCCTATTTGTGATCTAATTTGGAGCATCTCATGAACTAATATTGTGCTTATTTTGACCCCCTCTTCAACATTGAAGAAGGGCTCAACCTGGTTGTCATGCTCTACATGCCACTTGCTTTGAATTCATGTTCTACTCCTAGTTGGCATGCCCCTTTGAGCTTATTTGGCTTATGTTTTGAGTCTTCATCAGTCCTGGAAAGAGCCTTGTTTTGGCCTTCTCATAATGTTTTGTTAAGGGTCTTAGGCCATTTGGTGCATGCTTTTGGTACTTCATGTAATACCATCTTTGATTCCGTAAAATTGCATGCTTTGTTAGGCTTTCTTGGCTTCTGTTTTCAGCCTTCATCAGGCTTAGAAAGTGTCTTAAAATGACCCATTCCTCATTTTTTGTTAAGGGTCCAAGGTTTTTTGATGCATGCTTTTGGTACCTCATGTTATAGCCTTTGTTGGCTCATTATTTTGCATGCTATGTTTAGCCTATCTACATACTGAATTGGGAGATGTCATCTCTTGTAAATGTGCATATTTTTTGGCCCCTATTTAATTTTGTAGAACTGTGTTTTTCAGTTTGCAGCATTGTATATACCACTTGCTTTGTAATTCTCCTCTTTCCCCCATTTTTGCAAGCTATTTTTGCCATACTTGTGATCATTGTTTGGCCATACTTTGTACTGAAAAAATGCTAGTTTAGGGGCTGCCTTGCTACTGTTTTACATGTTATGTCCATATTGTGCATGTTTAGTAGGGCTGTAGGCCGTTTCGGGTGCATAACATTGCATTTCGGGCATCGGGTGTAATTTTGTCATAATTCGGGGGCTATTTGTGCATCATTTTAGCTACTGAAATTTGCATTTTTCATATACCATATGCCACGTTTCATTTGCATGCCATTTCATGCCTGTATGTCATTGCCTTGGTTTGCGTGCCCGTGTGCACGCATTTCGAGGCAGCTCATTTTTATCTTACGGCATCTTATGTGGGTGTGGCTGAGGCCCTCTCATGTTAGTGTAAGCCCAATTTGCATTTTCATGCCTTCATACACCGCCTCGGTTTGCGTGCCCGTGGGCACGCATTTCGAGGCACTTCATTTTCGTCTCTCGGCATCTTATGTGAGTGCGGCTGAGGCTCTCTCATGTTAGTGTAAGCCCAATTTGCATTTTCATGCCATTTCATGCTTCTCTATCATGGCCTCGGTTTGCGTGCCCGTGGGCACGCATTTCGAGGCATCTCACTTTAATCTCATTGCATATCATACCTCATGCCATTTCATGCCTTTATGTCATTACCTCGGTTTGCGTGCCCGTGGGCACGCATTTCGAGGCACTTCATTTTCATCCATCGGCTTCTTATGTGAGTGTGGCTGAGGCTCTCTCATGTTAGTGTAAGTCCAATTTGCATTCCGTATGCCATTTCATGATCTATATCATTGCCTCGGTTTGCGTGCCCGTGTGCATGCATTTCGAGGCATCTCATTTTCATAGCATTGTGTATGTTAGGATTGCATATTGCATCGTGTTCGGGGTAGGAGTTAGCCCGGGCACGGGAAACGAGGCGCGTTTCGTACTCCGAGTGACGGAAGGGGTCTCAATTCCCAAGTCACCGACACTCCGGATTACCCATGATGGAGTTAGGTTTTGTTGTAGCATTCATATGCATTCATCCTATATTGAGTTGTGCAATCCGGCTCCTCGGCCATCATGCATCGATATGCGTGATTGGTGGCACGAGGATCGAGGCATGCATATATTTGTGAAATACATTGCTATGCCCTTCTCATGCTCTCTGTTGTAGCAAAATGAAGAATCAGCAACTTTCTGGGACTTGGCACGCATTTCGAGAAACATCGCAAACAGAGGCTGATTAGGCATCCCAGTGGATTCCAGCGCCAAGACAGCCCAACATGCATCATTCATCAGAATCGAGGCAGCCCCCTGGCCTGCGCGCCGGTTTACAGCTTTCTTAGTTAATTTGTTAATTAATTAGGAATCTGTATTATTTCGGACTGTATTATTCTTTTATTTCGGACTGTATTATTTATTCGGACCCTCTGCGCGAGGGCGTAATTGTAATAAGGGTGTGTGAGTGTGATGTATGTCTTCCAACCCCCACTTCTTTCTCCCTTTTATTTATCCGCTTATGATGGTTAGATATAGGGCATATTTCAATTAGCATACAGTATGATAGCATGTTTGCATTCATTCATCTGTTTTGCACGCACCGGGCTCGGCGCATCATACAAACTGCATTTATATTTCAATTTCAAATTGAATACGTGTTAGTTGTAGCATTCCATATGCCATGTTTAGAATAGCCGAGCCTGCTATAATTTGCATCTTTGTATGTGTTGCATTAGGCAATTCTGTATATATATAGGATCATGCATGATTTCTAATCAGTTTTCTGTTTTGGCTTGGAGTACTTGGTGAGTTGTTATGCTTTAGCATCCTTGCATGCGTGTGAGTGTTGCCATGATTGCATGCTTACCATGAGGCTATGTGCTTATGTGATATAACTGCCTTGAATGCCTGTGGATGGAGGTTGGGTTATATGAATTGGGACAATTCATCAAATGTTTGTTTTAAGCCCACTAGATAGTGGCAAAATCATGTTTTCTTAAGCCCACCCGAGGGTGGCAAATCCACGTCTTAGCCTACTTGCGAGTAGCACCATCAAACCATTTACAAACAAATAAACATGAAATGTTTTGTTCCAATTCAGGCGACCCAGTCTATACTTGTATGCTGTGCGCATCACATAGTAACCTAGGCTAATAACCGGATTAAGAACGCACAAAGTTTTCAAAAACAGATATCATGGTTAGTAGAGGCCGGTCTTTGACCGGGCGAGCGGGGGTGCTCACGATGTGACCTTCCCCAATCGTACCCAAGTTCCCGAGCCACCTTTGGTGATGACGGACACGTGGCCTTTGGCACCGAGTTAGGGTTTCCTAAATTTCCCATTTAAAAAATATTTAGGTGGCGACTCTGTTATCTGGCAAAGCAGTCCATGTTTGGCACTTCTTTCAAAAATATGTTTTTTTCTCAAAACGATTTGCCGGATTTGGACTCTTTGGTTCAAGATTAAGAACCGTGACATTTGAGTCCTTCGAACTGTAGTAACCCAATATCGAACCAGAACGGGGGGGGACTCGCACTCCCTTTCCCCGGGATGCGTTCGGGGACGTCTACAGTTTCTGGCGACTCTGCTGGGGATTTAGAGAACTTGACTCGAACTCATGATATCTGGTTTTGACTACATTTGTGTGTTTCTTTGCATTGCATTTGCATTGGTGCGCCTAGGACACCGTGTTTGCCATATGCCATTCCCGAACGATTTGCCGGAGGCTTGTCTTGTCAAGTCATGTCCATAAGGCTGATCGGCTCTGGGCTCTGACAGCATGGGAACACAAACCCCGGTTTTACCGGGGCACCCTTTTTGACCATTCGACCTAGTGCATACTCGGATCCTTAGTGACCATTCCAAACTAGGACAGGTTGCTTACCCGTTTATAGGTTGTTTGAAGCCGCTGCGTGCGTAGTGAAACCCTAGCTCCTGACAAAATAGGACAGGGAAACCCTACCCCAACATAGGGGTGTTTTGGCTCTCACTTATCTGCTATGTGCTTGTTAGAGTGCGTCTCTACAGGGAATGCATGTATCAGTTGAGTTTGGGCATCAGGCCTGCGGGCATCAGTCAGTATCTGAGAATCAGTTGTCTGCGGATATCCGATTCAGTTTTGGGGAACAGTGATACAGGAACAGTGATCAGTGGTTGAGGACAGTGTATTTCCAGCTTATCAAACTGCGTGTTGTATGCCCGACTGTGTGTTTAATTTAAGCTGTTATGCTGCCCGTTTTTCTGGTCATTTATTTCCTTTTTGCTTTATTATCTTTTTGCTAGGGCAGTTTTTGGCAGGATTGCTTCCGAACCAGTCGATACTCCCCAAGCACTTTGGACACGAGGTCGCCGACTCAACCGATCCGAGGATCTAGTTGACGCGGACATCCAGTGTTCTACTCATTACCCCCAGTCACCAGAAGAAGGCCGAGGAGGCACAGTGTGTCAGAACACGGATCACCAGAACAGCAGTCTACCTTAGTGGCAGACAGTCGGGTTGAGATTTCTGTTTCCGCTGTAGAGATACACTTGCCAGTTATTCAGATGGAACCACAGGCTACACCAGCTATAGAGGCGATGATGCGCCAGATGCATGAGAGCATGAAACAGATGCAAGATGATTGTATCCGCCAAGCGGACTTTTCTAAACAGCAGGCCACTGTCATGGCCCAGCAGTCTGAGCTGATCACCAAATTACAACAGCAGAATGCAGCATCTGCTTCACACCAGGTCCCTCCTCCACTAGGGGCGCATCAGGTTCCTCCTCCGCCAGGAACTCCACTACCTGAACAGATACCTACTGGCCAGAATGCCCCTCCAAATCCTCAGAATACCCAGAACACCCATAATACCCTCCCAAATCCACAGAATGCTCCGCTAAACTTCCAAAACGCTCAAGAGGACACGAGTCTTCCAACAGGGCTGGCTCCGCCCCCGCTTCCGCCGCAATTGTCCAAGAATCTTACACCTAATCACCCGGACTCTCCATTTGAGTTCGAGGTAGACCAGACAGCTCTAAAATTGAGCAAATTGGAAAAGCTCTTCAAGAAATCACAAGGGGTGAAGGCCATCCCAGACATTGAAGACGGCTACACTGACGTGGCCGTGACACTGCCGGACAGATTTAAGATGCCGCAGATTGACCGTTTTGATGGGTCTGGAGATCCTATGGTCCATCTCCGACTATTTCCGACATCTTAAGGCCGATGGGCTTAACCCGATCACAGAAGCTTTCTTTGTTCGGTAGAACTTTGTCGGGGGTTGCGGCCATCTGGTACGCAAAATTGGAAGATGATGTGAAGAGAAATTGGGATGAGCTAGCCGAGGCCTTCGTTGCACAATATTCATATAATACTCAGATCGAGATTACAACACGTGATCTCGAAACGACGAGGCAGGAACAAAAAGAGACTTTCTCTGATTTTGTAACTCGGTGGAGAGCAAAGGCATCGATGATGACCTTAAGGCCAACTGATAAAGATCAAATCTGGATGATTGTGCGCAATCTCCAACCTAAGTTAATGCAGAAAATGATCGTACTCCCTTTCCCCACCTTTTCAGATTTACACGAAATGGGGGTACAGATCGAAGATGCGATGAAGCAAGGATTGATCGATCAGGATCGGGAGCAGCCCCGAAGAACATTCAACCGTAATAAAATAACATGCGGGCCCGAGTGGCTCTGCCAATACAAGGACTCCAGAGGTCGGTATGGTCACCACCACTCCCCCTCCCTAACCAAGGCCCGCAGCGGCCACACCTTTTTCTGATGCATCTGGGAGCAGTAACCAAGCCTCAAGATACCAATCCAGAGGCCAACGAACCTTCTCCCCACTATATATGCCTTTGTCTAAAGTCCTCGGGGTTCTAGTCAGAAAGGGCATCATCTGAAACCCCTGGAACCGAGGCCCCCACCAAATCCACTCCCCCCTTCCCACAACCCAGCCAAATACTGCACATACCACCAGCAGCATGGTCATGACACAGACCAGTGTTACAGGCTGCATCATGAGATTCAGGACCTCATTGACAAAAATATCATTCTACCTCCCGAGAGACCCAACGTCACAACCAACCCACTCCCCAAACATAACCAAGATCCACCACCCAAAAGAGTCAATTTCATCCAAACTGGGGTCGTGTCCTACGATCCTAGTATCTATATTACCCCCTCCCACCTACCCAAGCCGGAGGTGATCCTCCCTGATTGCACTGAATTGTGCATGTTGGACACCTTCACCACCCAATCTAAACCAAAGGTGGTGACCACCGAAAATGGAATGGGGCAGGCTTCCGAGGAGAGCAGAACTGTTGAGTCTGGGATGGAACAGTCTGGGAATCTAGCTGGAAGAGCTTACGATCCCAGTGAATATATTTTGTCAATGGGCCAGCCTAAGCTGAGTGTGGGGTTGCCAGAGAAGACTGAACTGTGCATGATCCGGGGGACAATGAACAAGGGCTCTGACAACCACTGAACACAGATGTCTGACTACAATGGATTTCGCCAACCTCCAATTTTTCAACTACCATGAATCAGCGGATGCAACTATCAACTGGTTTGAATACGGGGTGTCAGCGGAAGTTACTGGGTGGTTAGATAATCAGCCAGACATCGTGGAATTTCAATCAGAGCAAGGCCCGGCAGGGGCAGAGGTATCAATGATGGCCGGAGGGCCGAGAGTCAGATTGAATTGCTGGAGAGCGCCGGTACGAAGAATTTCGCTCAGGAGCAAGACATTTTGAAAACCGAACAATTGACACTGGAGGAATGAGAAAGAAATGGGATTCTGAGAGAGCCCGAAAAGCCAAGAAGCATGAGGAAGTTGAAAGTGCTGCAAGCACGAGGGCAGGACATGCTGTGAGCATGCGGAAGGAAAATGCTGAGAGTGCAAACATGCCCGAACCAGATAGGTGTTTGTTGAATGCCAGTGGGATGTGGTGGGAAGACAATAACTTATGTCTTGCCCACACAGATGAAGATTGGGCAGGTGCTCAACCGGACGATACTTGGTACCTCGATGAGGTGGACCATATGACCAGGAGCGGGCGGTACTTCAAACCCCCACACCTTGACCAACCTGAAACATCTGGAAAAGATAAAGAGGCTGAGAAACAGAGAGAGAAGCAAATTGAAGAAGAGGCTGTACTGAGACAGTTAAAGAAAATACAAGCAGACATCTCCATCTGGGGACTGCTTATGGCTTCAAGGGTACACAGACAGGCTGTCCTATCTGCTATGGACAAAGCCAAACTTTCCATTAATACTACACCAGAGCAACTGGTCGGCCTGGTCTTTCCGGGAGGGGGTTCCCCGGCATTAACCTTCTCAGATAAGGAATTGTCGCCTGAGGGCGTGAATCATAACAAACCTCTCTACATCTCTGTTGAGTGTAGAGACAAGGGATACCGGTGGTACTTGTTGACCCGGATCTGCTATTAATGTCTGCCCAGTCAGAACGGCATATGCAATCGGGTTAAAGCCCGCAGACTTCATACCAACCACTCAGGTGATTAAAGCTTATGATAATACCAGTAGGAAAGTGATGGGGACTGTCAAGGTTCTGACTCAGGTTGGTCCAGGACAACACGACATTGAATTTCATGTCTTGGACGTTCCCGCAACCTTCAACTTACTTTGGGGGCAACCTTGGTTGCACCAAGCGAAGGCAGTCTCTTCCACTCTACACAGATGCTGAAATTCATTATTTAGTAATTAAGTAATTAATTCATTTATTTATGGTTTATATAATATTTAATTACAAATCTATAATAGGGAAGAAAGGATATCAAATGGAGAAGAAAAGATAACAAATTTCTTTTTATAAGAGTTGAATCTGAAATCTCACATTACAAAAATTATTATACAATTACTCGACCAAATGCCCAAGTTATTATTAATTTGAATCACACCATATCAATTGAAATTAAAGAACTTAAAAACTAAATGGATGAAATTTATAATTTAAAAATAAAACAGAAAGAATTACAATAGCGTAAAAGATAAAAATAAAATTAATATTTTTGTGAATTCATTCAATTGAATTTGTGATTAAGAATGTTATAATTATATTTTTAGTATTTGAATTTATTTAAAATTATGTTGTGATAAATAGTAACATTTTTCATATTTATGGTACACAATTATACAATACCGTTTTGCCATTGCTTGCTCACCCACCATATCCTCCATAAAAATCTAGGAAAAAACCACCAAAATAACAAAATAGTCTCTCTATCTATCCTCTTCCTTGCTTTGTTCTTCATTCTGCAGTAGAAAAAACCACCAAAATTTACGAACAACCTCATTAACACATAATCTATATATACTACTGTAATCATCTATACATATTGATGATGCGGTTTGTTCCAGTGGATGGATCGAACTTGTCCAAGCTCCTCAGGCCCACGTCCAATTGGTCTGGCCCACCGAGTCACCTGCAAGCAAGTTCAACGGGGAACGGGGTAGTCTCCCAGTGAACCCTCCGACGAGCAAGTTAGAAAGGGAAGTAGAATGTAGAGAGAGAAAGAGTGTGGAGATAGAAAGCTTAACCTTCTTTTTGTCTTCAACGTTTACTTATATCCTTTGGTAATCATTTCACTCTCCCTTCCGACCTGCCCTCCTCGCCGAAAGTCTATGCTGTAGCTTACCTTGTTCAGGGTAAGGTGGTGCTGTTCCGATGGAGAGGTGTTGTCGTAATAAATGCTGTGATGGGCTGCATTAATGGTGATGTGCAGTGGCAATAACTTTGCAGATCTTTGTCTACTGATGTGGCTTGTCTTTTACCTGCCATATGTTTGAATGTCATTGGCTCTCTATGCCATGTTGGATTCCAGTTGTTCTGGGTTTTACCAGCTGGGTTAGTATTGGGCTCCAAGTGATGGGCTTGGGTTGTTCATAGTGGGCTAGGGCCTTTATAGGCCTAACCATGTCAGTAGTCCCCCATTCTCGAGTGTAGCTTTAGTCCAACGAAGGGAATACTAATAAAGAGAATTGGGTGTTAGGGAATGGCAGGATAGAGGTCGGACGACAGTGGTGACTGAGTGGGTGGACCGACCGTGAGCTGGACCGACCGTGAAGGGTGGTCGAGTGGGAGGACCGACCGCGAGGAGGGCCGGCCATGAGGTGGACCGACCGCGAAGGTGTGCCGAGTGAAAGGGGGTCGACCACGAGGTGGGCCGACCGCAAGGGTTGGCCGAGCGGGAGGGCCGACCGCGAGGAGTGCCGACCACGAAGATTGGCCTAGTGGAAGGGGTGCCCCTGAGGAGGGCCGACCGCGAAGGGTGGCCGAGGGGTGCGGGGCTCAAGAGGCGGCGTGGTACGTGGTGATTTGAAGTAGAAAAGACAGGGTAAAAGGATGAGACAGTGGATCGTGGTCGTACACGTGGCAGCATTGCGTGGGGGGAGATTAGACGTTGGCCAGAGATGAAACGATAGGTCATGATGGGTGGCGAAAAGATAGTTTTGGCAAATGTTTTGAAAAGTTTTCAAACTGGCGAAAATTAATTGGGATCCTTGGAATACGTGCAAACCGTGGGCTTTTGGTATTATTCGATTTACCTACTTCTTTGCAAAAAATCAAAACATCCCAAGTGTTAACTCTTTTGTTGCCGACGATACACCTTTGCAACACTTTTTCAATTTCCTTGTACCCTGTATCTGAAGCGATTCGCAGACATACCATAGAAATGGCCCACGAAGAAGCTGTGAATGCTATGGTGGATCCACTTGGTGATGATGATGCAGTGGAGTTAGCGCAGCAGTACAGGACGGAGAGGGTGGGGGAGTCGGTGGTACGATCCCATGGTTCCACCATGGTAGCAGCTCCAAGGCCAATCAGCCAGATAGAACCAAATCATTGGCATACAAAGGCGGACATATCCATTCTTACACCGGCGGAGTTGGAGGGGATATGGGGAAGTACCAGATTCCTTCAGATATAGGGTTGAGGCTGCCGACATCTACCGAGAGGGCGTTGGATGTACGGCCGGGGGAATTTAGCTTGTACGAGGAGGCATTG
The DNA here is from genome assembly GCA_030407325.1 of Camellia japonica. NCBI lineage: Eukaryota > Viridiplantae > Streptophyta > Magnoliopsida > Ericales > Theaceae > Camellia > Camellia japonica. The sequence goes on from JAPPVO010000031.1 coordinate 95,741,870, forward strand.
AGGGGAGGTGTGAGGCTACCGCTGCCTCAAGTTGTGGTTGATGTGTTGAACAAACTAAATGCGGCGCCAGGTCAGTTGATGCCAAACGCCTGGAAAATATTGATGGCGTGCGCGAGTTCCTAGCCGCAAGTAACGGGAGGGTTGGCCTTGACGGTAGATGAGTTATTCTCGTGCTACAAGGCCTCCGGCCAACATGACACTTGGGTTACACTGCAGGCGGTAGATGGACGAGGTCTAGTGGCAGGTCTGCCATCTTCGGTAAAAGGCTGGAGGCCAAGGTGGTTCTTTGTGGCGACAAACGGTGGGTGGGAGTTCGTACAACTTGGAAGGTGCCCACCAAATCGGTCGAGCCCAAGCTGGACAAGGAGACTGAGGATCGAGTGAAGAGGGTGAGGGATTGGAGGGAGGAGAAAGGAATAAGGTGGGACGAGCTTGTCCTACCGTCGGTTCTATTTGCCTTAAACTTGGGACCGCAGCCGTTGGGAAGGGGTCCAGAAAGGGAGGAGTTGGAGGTGCAGAGGAAAGCGGGGGAGGAGGAGGAAATGAGGTTGTTCGCGCGGCGGACAAGTATAAAGAGTCCCAACTGGGGCCTGTTCCGAAGTCGGTCGTGAAAGAGCGGATCCGACCACACCCCATGCCGTTGGGGAGAAAGACTTAAGCAGTTTTGTGCCCCCGACCGCCCCTAGTGGATCTTGTGAAGGAACAGGCGAACAAGGTGGGGATGACTTGAAGAAGAAGAAGAAGAGGAGGGTGAGGAGGAGTGAAGAAGAGCCTGCCCAAAAGAGAAGGAGGGAAGTGAGGGTGGAAGAGGCCAGTACGACCAAGGAGGCAGATGAGGAGGGGGCGTGGAGGAGACCCAAAGAAGCGTAATTACCCTAGAAGTGGTGGACATTGCCTCAGAGGTCATGGAAGCCGTTCCAGTGGTAGCGGCGATCACCACAGGGGTCGCGAGGGTCGCCCCCGAAGTGCAAGTAGAAGGTGAGGCAACTGGCCCTGAGCCAAGGAGGGGAGAACGGCCCCAGGGGGGCCTGCACCCCATGGAGGGGGAGTCAGTCTGACTACTGCGATCTACCATGCTCGTGCAGTGGCTGGGCGGCTGGAGGGAGAAGAAGGCCCAGCCAGGGCAGGGGCAGACCGCCTTGTGGAGATTGTGGAAGAGGCAGCCTTGCGCTCAGCAGCCAGATTCAATGAGGCTGAACTGCTGAGGGGGTTATGCTCCGCTCAAATGGAGGTAACCACCTTAGTAGGGGCTCTGCTGAGGTAGGCGGGGGCTGCAAAACTCAAGGCGGATGAAGCCAAAGCTCAGCTTGCGAAGTTGAAGAAGGAGAGTGCAATTTGGGAGAGTGCCCATGCTGATCTGCAAGCGGTCAAGGTGGAGCTGGAGAACACACGCCGCTAGGTTGTGTCACTCGAGTTCCAATTGGCTGGCGAGCGGAAAAGGTTGGATGAAGCCTAAAAAGCCTGTGCGGTCGCAGTCGAACGACATGAAGAGACGATGAGCAGTAATGAAGAGCTGGTTAGGCAGAAGGATGAGGCAGACGTTAAGATTGGAGGTCTGCAGAAGGAGCTGGAGGACGAGCGTGCAAAGGCAGTGGAAGAGAGGGAGAGCCTTCAGAAAGAGTTGGAGGTAGAGAGAGCCAAGGCGACTGCTGAGAGGGAGACCTTAAAGAAGGAGTTCGAAGAAGAGAGGGCTAAGGCAGCCTCTGAAACGGCGTCCCTGCAGAAGGAGCTGGACGAAGAGAGGGTGAAGGCAGCCTCTGAAAGGGCAGCTTACCCCGATTTGTATGTTGCAGCAGTGGATCAATTCAAGGGGTCTGCTGAATTTCAGATGGCAGTGGATGCTGCGGTCGCCAGTAGCTTGGCGAGGGAGGAGTCTGGGGGGGCGGGCCCATCGAGGATGACCGCTAGGGGCAGAACTGAAGCAGAACTGATTGAGAGCTTCCAACAATCAGACTTCTAACAAACACGAAATGGCTGAGTTCTGGGATAGTGACTGGAAAATGTTCAAACGTAGAACTGAAGAACTGTTCCCAGACTTAGACCTCAGTAGTGCAACAATTGGTGAAGATGATGTGGCCCAGACCCCCCCTGGATGAGGGTATTGAGGAAGAAGACCTCGTCTCTAGTGAGGAGGAATAAGTGGAGTGAAAAAGTTTGCACTTAAGAGTTTTTTTTTTTTTTTTTTTTTTTTTTTTGAATGGCTGTAATGAACTCATGTACAAATCTCTGAATAAATAAAATTTCAATTATGTTTTTATTTGATTATCTGTGCTTGTGCAACTAAAATGAATGAGGCGTGGGCGAGGCGTGTGTATAACTCATTGTGAAG